>JAWZYV010013146.1:0-300220 GCA_038373885.1 Cheiracanthium punctorium | reverse complement strand
TTTAAATTCCATTTTCCTTTCTATAAAAAAAATTATTTATTTATCGATTAACATCCCTTTGGGCTCTTACCTCCAAAAAGTATTTTAGTTCTTTAAAGATGCTTAAATTAGTCTATTAATTGGCTTATGTTATTCTACTTTCTTATAAGTTTCTAAAGTTTTTTTATGTTTTAGGAAGACAAGCATTCCTCTAAAAAAATTGGAAACATTTGTTTCAGATTTAATGCAACAATATTTCAAATTTATTGAAATTAGGATTTCACAAGAAGTAAGATAGCAACCTATTCTATTTATGAATGAATATATATCGTTTTGAGTAAAAAGTTCTCAAAAATTATTATTTTTTTTGCAAAATGTGTTTAGTTTTTTTTTTAAAAACCTTTATTTTTCTTGTGTATCTATTAATTTACATTGTTTAGTGCTCTCTCAGTGATCCGGACTTCAATATGTCAGACACTTCAGTAATACAAATTGGTAAAAAAGAAAAGAAAATCAAGAAGTCAAAATTTGAAGAGGAAAAATAATTTTTGGGAGAGTGAATGTGTGGGAGAAATAGAGAAAAAATTTTGATCTGGAAATTCATAAGGTTCCATCAGTCATGATTCACAAGAAAGTTCACAACTGGCTGAACTTTATGAATTTCTGAGAATTATTTTTGTTCAAATACCCATGGGCACATGATACCCTTGAGAAAAATTAGATGTAGTAGTGGGACAGCCAATCAATTTTAACAATCAAGTGATCATTTAGTTGTTCTAGAATTTATTTAATCAGGAATTGATTCATTTGTTTTATTTCAACAGCAGTAGCACCCGATATTTCACCTTCAATATATGTGGGAAGAAGAAGTGAATCGATCGTTCTTTTTCACTTTACATTTTATTAAGTTAGGCCAAATTTCATTGGCTACCACTAAAGCGTCTTTTTTGACGTTAAACTAAAAATTTGCTTACTCAGAAATTTGAAAATGTAAAAAATTTGCTTTTTTTGGCTGTCTTCTTCCTTTTTCTGCAAAACAAATTTCTCTTATACCATTTTTTTATATAAAACTAACAATATCCTTTAATTGTTTAGAGCTGTGTGTATTACTGATAAAACATTTTGTGTATTCAATAATGATAAAATATTGTGTTTTATTTACATACTTACTGCAGTACTGTTTTTTTCTTTTTTCTTTACACTCTCTGTAATCTTAAAATTCCTGCACCAATTAGGTATTTACATATTTAATACAGTTATTTACATATAAGTATTTACACATTTAATGCGATTAAGTATTTACATACTTAATACAATACTGTTTTTTTCTTTCTTTCTTTTTTTCTTCCTTCTTTATACCCTCTGTAATCTAAACAATTCTTGCAGCAATGAGTTAGATTACTGAGAGAGCACTGTATCATATCTTTAAAAAATATTTTGTTGTTTTGTATGAAATATTACTTTTATAGGTACTTTGGCGTTTTGGACTCGCCACAAGTGCTAAACAGGAAACACAAACAAAATTGAAGAGACTCGAGACAGGAGTTGAGGTTTTTGTTTAACGTTGATTATTAAAATACACATTTACAAACATTGACTGCATTCTGCAGACTTAAATACAAGCATCAACTTCCGCTCTGGAATTCAGGAACTTTCGTCCCTCTGAGAGCCGATCTCTGTTCAACCTCCTCGAACAGTCTCCAAAACGACTCTGAGCTCTCTGTCAGCGCCCAGCCTAGGGTTTCCACATTCGTGTGGGGTCGGTCGGCAAAATCAAAAGGCCTCGCCTCCGATCTTCCTCCAAGCCCCCTGTGCGTTCGCACTCGTCGTGTGGGGTCGGTCGGCAAAATCAAAGGACCCCCTTTGCTCTTGGAATGTGCACTGGTCAAGTGTGCTTTCCGCATCGTGGGAAACACATCGAGTCCTTGGTACATTTCTGGGGGGGGGGTAGTAACTTGTCACAACTTCCTCCCCCATGAAGACAAAAGTTTCGGCGATGAAGCGGAAACCTTTTGGCAAAACCAAATCCGTAAGTCCCTCTTGAGACAATTCCCCGAGAGGCACGTACGAATAAAAAAGAAAACTACTTTTAGCAAGGCGGACAAAGCTTACATCTTAATTCACTATATACACATACAAAAAAAACTTTCTTTTAGGTTTTAAACCTGAAACAGCACTCAGTGTTAAAATCCAGGGTGCCTTCCCAAATTCAAATACTATGATCTAATATTTACAATTCTTCTAGTAAAAAAAACAAAAACACACACTAACTATTCTGTAAACTAAACTTGAAAGGTGAAAACTTTGCAAACAGAGTTTTTCCCTGGTTGGACATCTCCTAGATTTCTTGATTTGTGAAAGACTTAAAACTCTGCATTTTCATGAACTAACACTTGAAATCTTTCAATGGAAGTTCTAATAATCACATGTTTTTCCTTTTTTCTGGATCTGAAATAATTATATAACAATAATTCAAAATGCATTCTCTTACAGATAAAATTTCCAAAAGGGGTTGCAAAAGCAGCGTATCGCGTCGCGCCTTTCCTCAAGGGTGATCCGTAATCGGTCTCTCCCAATTTGATCACCACAAAGCCCAAAAGTCTTTTAACTTCCTCCCTTGATACTTCGGTTTGCCTCGGTGATATGCGATAAGGTTTCGCTCTCATCAGCTCGGAATGCGTTACCTCTATATCCCTTTCGATCAGTGGCGTGATTCCCGGTTCTGAGAGCACTTTGCTACGACCCTGCAACGTACGCCCAAAAATCTCTATTTGCTCCGCAGTCAACTGCTTCTCAAGCGCGCCTTCTTTAAATATCTCCCGGAGATCAAATTGAATGGGATTAGGTAAAGGGTATGGAATCTCGGCCTCTAGCTCCACCTCCTCCTCCCAGTTTTCTTCCATTATAAAGTTAACGCACTCGGTTCGCTTATAGTAGGGTTTTATAAGGTTTACATGATAAATCATAGATTTATCTCTTTTCTCTGGCAGGTCTATGAGGTAATTAGTGTCCGAAATCTTGCTAGTCACCGTTCCTGGCCCTATCCAATTTACGGCCCTTTTGTTTTGTTTCGACGTGGCCAACACCTGATCTCCCACCTTAAACACTCTTGACACTGCATTCTTGTCATACCACAATTTTCCTTTTCCGTGCTTTTCAGTCATTTCCTCTGCCGCCAGCGCCTGCCATTTTTTTAACCTATTTGTCAGGCTCAAAATATACTCTACAGCGTTTGTGTCTGATACAACTAGATCGAGACAATTTTCAACTACCGGAGTCTGCGGAGTGCGCAAGTCCCTTCCCTGGACCACATCTGCCGGACTAAACCCTCTACCTTCACGCGCCACTGTTGGAAGTGCAAACAAAGCCAGAGGCAAATGATGCTCCCCGTCCTCCACTGTCTCTAAACCTATAAATTCCGAAATTATCTGAACCACAGAATGAACTTTCTCAACTGAATCACTCAGTGGGGGGCACAACGAACTGTGGATGACGCGAATCCGGAACCTGTTAAGAAATCCCGAATTCAAAATACTAGCAACAAACTTCCCCAAGTCACTTAGGACTTCTTTAGGAAAGCCCCTCTGTAAGAACACGGTATTTAACTCATTCCCAACATTCACTGACGTAATTTCCTGAATAGCCCTAGCTTCAGGGTTACTGGTAAGACAAATATAGCTTAGGATATATTTGTTATGTTTTGTGCCCATCGGTAAGGGACCCACCGTATCAATCTCAGTTGTAGAGAAAATCTCTGAAATACTAGGAATTAATTTCATTGGGATTCTTTCCCGGTCGTTATTTTTATCGAACTTCTGATATTCTAAACAAGACCTTGAGTATAATTTAATTTCCGGATAACATCGTGGCTCGAAAGTTTGACACATCCTATCCTTAGTTTTAGTAAATCCCAAAAGACCTGCAATGTCTTCGTGACCTAGCTCTTTAATTTTCTCCTGGTTCTTTTGAGAAATGCGAAACCGAAATTTGTCCTCTCCCCACTTTAAATCTATCACCCGCACTACTTTTCCTGTCAAAACTTTCAATTCTGCACCCTTCTGGGCTTGATCCGCTACAGGATTAAGAATTTCGCAACTTTCTTGCTCTACTCCAAAATCAGGAGAAGGTACAATAGCTAGACTACTTTCTTCTCTTGGTTAAGCGGGGGGGAAACTCATGCTCTCTTCCTCTGATTCCGGAGGTAAATCCGCTACTGAAGGGGTGTCCGCTCTCTTGGGACTAAGCTCCTCTATTCTCTGACGGCTTTCTCGCTTCGCCTTGCTTCGCGTGATTGCGGTTATGAGATTTGGCTTATTACCATTATTAACTAATAGCTGAGCGGTTTTATTACCTAATAAATAATAACCTTGATCCAAATCATCCGTTTTTACCGCGACTTCAGTTATGACTTTGCCAAACTCGCCCTCTAGAGCGACCCTTGCTAGAGGCAAACACCTGCACTCCCTGTCTAAAGGTTGTCTGACCCAGACCACTTTTCCTGTAAAGTCCTCCGACTTAACCCAACTTTTAGCACACACATCGATTCCGATCCCGCTATCACGTAAGCAGTCCCGTTCTATACCATTTACCTTAACCTTGCTCGTAACCGGCGTAAAACACTTGCTCAATACATTAAGGTTATTAACAACTTCACTTCGCCTTTTTGCCAACTGGGGACACACTGGCCTAATATGACCTTCTTCAGAACAATGAAAACATACTACCGGTTTTCTTTTGTCAAAACACTTATTCTCTGGTACAGTAGTTTCATTTTTTCGAAACTCTCTGTCCATAAGTCTTTCTTCCCCGACTCTTGAGTCCCCCTTTTCCTTGCCCTTTCTTTCCCATGTTCTTTCGTCTTTCTTTCTATAGTTTCGCCGTACATTCTCAAAATGGTCAAGTTTCTCAGCCAAAATGGACGCTTTCTTAAACTCCTCCCACTGATCTAAATACTGCTCTCTGGCCTCTACTGGGGCTCTCTTTTTTAGTTGTTCTAACAACATTAATTCCTTTAATGCGTCAAAATCCGTTACCCCGGCCGATTCTAACCAGCTATTCAAATACCCTTTTAATTTGTATACAAGATCTGACCACAAAGCCCCGACCTTTCTTCCGTGCTCTTCGAATTCCGTCTTAAGGGCTACTGAGCTAAGTCTGAATCTTTTTAGCAACAATTTTTTGATGTGAGAAAAGTCATCGCTAACCTCCGCCGGCTCCTTCACCCACATGTTTTCGGGTACTTTTTCTTTACCCGCCTGACGCTCAAAAATCATAAAAAATAGGGCGATGTCCAACACCTTGGGATCGAATTTGGGGACTAAATCTTTCAAACTGACGCGCCTCGTAGTTTCCTTGCTAATCACAGTGCTTATTGAGCTTACACTCGCGCTCTCAGCTGAATTACAAATTTTCAGTTTTTCAAGTTCATATGCGCGCTCTGCGACTTTATCCGTTCTCTCCTGCTCTGCTAATTTATCTAGCCGCGCTTGCTCTGCCTGCTTAGCTATGCTTTACGCAGAACGTGCAGAAAGCAGAACGTGCTTTCTTTGTTTTTTCATAAACGCCATTCTCAAGTAACTATTATGCCAAAAAAAAGAAGTAGTAACAGTAACCAAAACAATACACTTTTCAGAAAACCCCTTAATTCAGTTAACACAGTGCCCGAAATACCTATTTCCCTTCACTGACTAGAATTAATTTTACACTGGATTCTAAAACTGAGTGGCCCTATCACTACATACACTTAGTTTATTACAACACTAGATTTGCACTTTAGCATAAAACTACTACAGAATAAAGAAACAAATAAAAGCTAAGAATTTTACCCTGAGAACAATTAAACATGAATTCAAATTTACAATTCCTACACACACAAGAAACAAATTTTCTAACTCTTTTTAATCCTTTAAAATACTCATAAACATTGTGCCTCTCGGGAAAAAAAATCTCAAAATAGACTTACCCCTTTGGTCGACGTTCTCTCCGAAGTACATCAGGGACAATCCACTGAAGAAACCACAGTAAGAATTTCACAAATCTCTATCCCGCAGGACTCCGTCAATGTTTCCCGGAACTATTCACTGTTCCATAAGCACAAGTTGAGTGTTCTACGGTAAGTTCAAAGTCACAGATCTCGTTCCACTTTTTACAATTTTCAGGTAAGTTCAAAGTCACAGATCTAAATTATCATTTCTCACTTCACGAAAATATGTCTCGAGTTATCTGTTCGATGGTTTATGAAGAAAAAACCAACATCCAAACCGCTGCCACCAGAAATAATATTAGTCTATTTAGCTGTGGCATTTTGGACTCGCCACAAGTGCTAAACAGGAAACACAAACAAAATTGAAGAGACTCGAGACAGGAGTTGAGGTTTTTGTTTAACATTGATTATTAAAATACACATTTACAAACATTGACTGCATTCTGCAGACTTAAATACAAGCATCAACTTCCGCTCTGGAATTCGGGAACTCTCGTCCCTCTGAGAGCCGATCTCTGTTCGACCTCCTTGAACAGTCTCCAAAACGACTCTGAGCTCTCTGTCAGCGCCCAGCCTAGGGTTTCCACATTCGTGTGGGGTCAGTCGGCAAAATCAAAAGGCCTCGCCTCCGATCTTCCTCCAAGCCCCCTGTGCGTTTGCACTCGTCGTGTGGGGTCGGTCGGCAAAATCAAAGGACCCCCTTTGCTCTTGGAATGTGCACTGGTCAAGTGTGCTTTCCGCATCGTGGGAAACACATCGAGTCCTTAGTACATTTCTGCGGGGGGGGGGGGGGGGGATAGTAACTTGTCACAGTACCTTGATTTTTGTTTCATTATTATTATTGTGTCTTGCCAGTCAGCTACTAAGTATCAACTTTCCAAAACAAGCTTCAAACATTTTTGCTCTAAGTAAATGAATGCTGATATTATTGAAATATAATTTTTATATTATCCATAATTATGTAGTTCTATACCTTTTTACAGAGATTAGAACTGTTTATTTTTTAATTTAGTTTTTTTTAGTACAGAAACTAAAATTCAGAACTAATTAAAAAAGCCAAAAGACTTGATCACAAAAATAAACTAAAGCTGATAATTAAACAAAGCTCAAATCCCCACACAAATTATAATTAATGAAATGTTTTGCATGATTTCTGCTTCAGAACTGCTTGATTTTTAAAGAATTTTTAACAGTATTTATTTCTCATTTCTATTTTGTTTCAAAGAACTCTGCTTAAATTCCTGCAAGTCTGCTAACCTTTCTTAAATTACACAAATGATTATTACACAGTAGTAGATCTAGATGATATTCTATTAAACCATGTGTTATTTTTGCTTATATTTTCTAATTTCCATTTATGCTTTGACCTTAATTTGTTTTGGAAGCTTTTCTTTTGATCATTTAATGTTTTGAAAATAAAGCTGGCCTTTAAATAATTTTACCTTAAATTTAAATTCTAATGTCTGCCCCCCTCTTCTCATTATTTTATCAAACAACGCTTGAATTACTTGAGTTATACTTTTATTATCTATCTTCATAGCATTCGTGTTTATTGCATTTTCTGAATATTGCTAAAATATTAATTTTATAGTAGATGTGTAAATATTTTATAACAAATTCTCTAATAGGTTCAAATTTATTTTTTTTTAATTGAATGCTGAGTAACCATGATTTCTATGGATATTTTATTTAAATTTTAATTATTTATTTAGATATCTTGTTTTCAGAAAACTACTTGTGATACAGCTATTCTTGTTCGGGCTTTAGATAGGTTTTACCGAAGAATAGAAACAATGAATAAACTCTTGCCACACATGGATTTTACAGTGTAAGTTTAACATGTATTATGTGATAACCCTCCCCATTCCCCTTTTTTCTAAATTCTGAAAATAATTCTTTTTTTCCCCCATTAACATAGATTGATTCACATGCTTTGAAACTGTTGTTACTTTAATGATTGTACATATTTAACTAGATATTATTATGCATATCTCACTAACCAAAGATAAACTCATCATAGAAAAGGCATGCTGTGGACAAAAAGTTTGCTTGCTTCCCAGGAGAGGGCAGCTCACGTGACTTAGAGCTACATGTATCCTTTCCAGAGTTTGCCATCACAATTTGAATCCTCATCAGAAGGTGGGGGACTTCTGAATATTGGCATCCTTCAGAAACTGCTAGCAATTCCCTTGAGTACTTTTGGAACCACAGTTTTAATGTACACGTACATCGCTTGTACACGGTGGTCTTTAGTGGCACTTCAGAATTGAACTTGCAGCATTCCAGTTGCCATTCCAATGCCTTAACCACTGTGCTACTATGGCCCTTGCCCAAAAAGTTGGACTGCTGCTTGTTGGTTGCTGGTCTGTGGAAAGCATTTTATTTCCCTTCATCCACCCAAAAGAAAACAGCAATGCAGGAATTCCCCCATCTGCTACCTGAAGATTCACTCTTTTAGGGGTACAAGCCCCGGAAGGACATGTCGACACTATAGGTAACAAGAATGCAAATAAACTGGTGAAAGAGGCTTGAGATCTCAACAGTGATACAACAGAAAACAGCAGCAAAGTTATCCTCCTGGATGCAAATGCCGCAGCCAAATACAAATCGAGGAAAAATTCCATTCCAATGAAACACCAGCTCCAGAACAGCAAGGGAGATCACCTGATAACTAAAATCATAGTCAGGCTTAGAACTGGCCATAACAAAGAATTGAACATTGACAGAGGACAGGGAAACCTGCAATAATTGCCCTGGTACAGAATTGATAATAAAACACATTTTTGATTGTCTGGCTTTGATTGCTTGGGCTGTCATCTTCACCCAAGGCACTATTTGAATAGTCTTATTCAAATAGTGCCATCTTATTCAAGTCATAGACATTTGAATAATCTTATTCAAATATCATAGACATGGCATAATCATCATCTACATGGGGAAAAAAAGAAATGGTGATATTTTCATACTGTTATGCCAATAAATAAATAAATCTATGAAAGCATGAAGTATAATAAATAATTCATAAAGTAAAATAAAAGTATAATTCAAAATAAAAATATATGTATAAATATAAAGCAATTAAAATGATTGGTTGTTACTTTTAGGGATTGCCAAAAGGAAAACAAAACCTGTGTGCATAATTACATTGTCTTGAATTAATTTGATGGATACTTCTTCACACAATTAATGAATTACAAAAAGCATCTTAATTGTGTTGAAAAAAAGAAGGCTTACAACCAAAGAGTGTTGGTTACTAGAAGAAAATTAATAAAGGAGAATAGAAAGGAAGGATAATAGAAAAGAATAGAAGGAGAGT
The DNA here is from genome assembly GCA_038373885.1 of Cheiracanthium punctorium. Lineage (NCBI taxonomy): Eukaryota > Metazoa > Arthropoda > Arachnida > Araneae > Cheiracanthiidae > Cheiracanthium > Cheiracanthium punctorium. The sequence continues at coordinate 290,942 of JAWZYV010013146.1, read as the reverse complement.
AGAAAATTAATAAAACAGTTTTATATGACAGTATTAACCAGTTCCAACCACTGGTTCTCAAGACTTTTATCAAAATTATTAAAAAATTAGCAGATTTAAATTTTACACTAACTAAAATTTTTATTTCTATAGCATCTGCTTTAATAAATAAATTGTGTGTATCAATAGTGCTTATTGTTTTTGGCTAATGCTGGGCTGTGAAATATGTTTCATACTTTTGCCAATCTGCATATTTAAAAAAGCTTGGAAAGACTGCTCTATGTAGTGAATAAGAACAGAAAAGTAAAAAGCTGCAGGTTGAGTGAGTTATCTTTCTGAAATTGGTGTGTTTTAATTTGTATCTCTTTAAAGAAATAGTATCTTTTTTTTATTGAGAGCATTTCTTTATCTGACTATTTTTTTAAAGGAAAGGTATAGAAATTGTTGCAAAAGCTGCTGAAGACTGCTGCAGCTTCTACCTGCAAAGGTTAAAAGAGTGTTTCTCAGCATCTATGATTGATATGAGACAGTGTGTGGTTACACCTCGCACTGTCAGTCCTGATGGTGGCAGTGGATTGGCTGATCTGTTGAATGAATTTGAAATCAAGATAAAAAATAGTGTGAAAGAAGTTCACACTGAATTACAGGTTAGAACAATTTTTGATTTAACTTATTTCATTTTTTCCTTTCTTTTGGAAGTTTGAGATTAAAAGAAAAAAATAAAGAAATTCCATCCAGTGTAAAGTGCAAAGAACGGGTACTTAACTATTCTAAAATGAAAGTGTAACATTTAATACATGTTTAAGTATTACATATTTGTAAGTAATGCATGTTCAAGTGTAGCATAAAATATGTGTTAAAATTTTCTAGTAAATTAAAATTTTGCAAACTGCCATTCATATTTCTCTAAGCATATTTCATTGCAATTGTATGTTAATGAGTCTGTTGAACAAAAAAACGAATACATTAATTGCTTTAAAAAATCTGAAATAATTTACACTTTTCTTGTGGATACAATACAGAGTAAATAAGAATGAATGGTACAAAAAAAAAAAAAAGTGTTTCACAGTGTAGGATTTATTTTTGCAAATGCAAATGTTACCTTAAATTGAAAAAATAGAAGCTTTATTTAGCAACCGTGAAAAAATTTTCTAGTTATGAATTTAGACATTTTAGGGTATTTTAGGTACTGTGTTTTAAAATGGAGACCTCCCTGTTAGAGAAAACTTGTTATGTGTTGTAATGTGCAAAATGAGAAAAAGTTTGATTCAAAAAATGAAATAAAATAGTGGAAAAAATTCATGAAATGTCTGTACAAAGTCATGCAAAATCTGTGCTTTGTGCAGAACTGAATATGCTATAACCAATGGCAGATCTAAATATTCTAACACACAGTAAGCTTTCTCTTATGAAGAGGTTGCCATTATGCTTGTTCCCATATCGCCAAATATCTATTGGTAATTTTGTACCCAGAAGATTTTTTGGTGTTGCCAGATAAAAATTCTGTACCTTTGCTTTAAGGCTACTTTTGTGTTTGGCAAATAAATCCATTATATAAATTATACATTGCTCTTCATTTTTTCCCATTCATTTTGAATCAATCTGTACATAATACCTGATAAAATTTCCTGTTTTACCTGTCTGCCTGTAGTATGTTTCCTGAATGTCACAATTAAATCTTTTAAGATTAATTTATGGTAAGTATATGTTAAAGTGAAAACCTGAATTAACTAGCAAAAACTCGTTCTAATTGAGAGCACTAGGGAGAATCCGAATTAACTAGGGCAATAGTGAAGTATGTTCAAATTCGAAAATGAAAATCCAAAAATGCTTCAAAGAGATGTTTCTGTATGAAAAATGGTTCTCTTTCCAATTCAAAGTGTCACAGTAGTTTGCCTTGTTGAAATAAGTAATTTGTGAAATGGTATTCTGTTGTTCAATATCCAAATAGTTTTTTCCCCCCTCTTTAATGATAGGTTCTTTCCTCAAACACTGTTTTACTAGCTACAGTTTTAAATTAGAACTTGTTATATAACATATTATTGAAATAATGCAATAATGTTTGATGGATACAAATGTTGTCTAACAAATCAGTCAAAATCCGAATAAAACAGGTTTTCTCCTTAATTTTTTTTTTTTTTTTTTTTTAAATTTCAGTGTTTCATCCAGCCAGACATAACTTTCAACATGAAGCTGCAATTTAAACAACATTTTTGTAGAAAATTTGTCAGAGAAGGTGTTCTCGTTGCTTTTCTTAGACACATAAACACAACATGCCAGGTGATATTAGTATTCCTACTTTCTTTTTGTGAAATTGAATTTTATTGAAGTTAAGTTCTATTAACAAAGAATACTTTAAAAAATCTTTTTGTTTATCTTAAGGAATTTTGCACAAATAATGAAAAAAGTTCTGTGCCAGCTCAGCTGATTTTAATACTGTCTAGATTTTGTTTGAATTTGGAACAGGCAAATGTTTCTCAGTTGGTATGTTTATTGTTTAATATATTACTTCATTTTATCACTGCTGAAACATATTTTAAAATTTTTTAATGCTCTCTTACTGTACCTTAATCATAATTAAAATTTTATCTTATAAATACATTTTAAATAGTTTTACACTTTTTCAAATTTTTTTAGTTATTCTTATAAAATATTATTTGTTATTTTTTACTAATTCTCTACTTCTTACATGTATGGTTGATAATATTTCTTGTGTGACAATATGCAAGAAATGTGACCCAACTTCAGAAAATTCATTTTGTGTATTATTCCTTTAATAGATGTAATCATTTAACATTTTGTCCTCTTTTATTTGCTCTTTTTCTCTTGTACAGGTTTCATTAATTGATGAAAATTTTGGAATTGATAATGGAGAAGGTTTAACACCAGTCACTGATTTATGTTCTGAAGCAAAAAAATCTGCACAGGTAAGTTAAAATTATAATGTTAAAACTCAATAAATCCTTGCATCTAAATTATATTTCTTTCTTTCTTTTTTGTAATATACCTTAATGTTAAATCAATATAAAACATTTTTTGTGGGTGTGCTTTTTGTATAGTTTATTAAACATGTATATACTTTCTCTGTAAATTAAATAATTTTAAAATGCACACTGCAGCTAAGCACTTACTATATATGATTTAGCTGAAGTATAGGTGTTAAGATTTTTTAAAATGTGCATCTGCATTTATGATTTCAGTTACAGTATCTGTCCATTTATCAGTTGGTCTCACTGTGCTGTTACTGCTAAAATTATACATTGATTGCTACATAATTTTTTCACTGTGTCTTAAAAGCTCCCATATTCAAACTTAACTAACTCTTTGTCCGCGATTTTTTATTTTAAATTTTATTATTTGCTTATCATTACATCAATTCTTTTTTGTTTGGTTCTTTTGTGCTCAAGTTGTGTGAGACTAGAGCTTTATGTTATTATGTTTTCATAGTGAAATGAATTAAAATTCAGAGAATTGCTGTCTTTGTGGTACATTTTGGAATGTAAATCCATTGAAAGTTTCAAAGATATTTAGCTAAATAAATATCCATATGTCATCAGTATAGAAACTTTCAGGACACTCTGTATTTACTGTTCCAGGTATACTGTTAAAAAGGATGTTGGGGAAAGTCTATCAAAACCGGATAGATGAATAAAACCAGGATCTTGAAATGTGACTAGATTACTGCTGCAATATGTCAAAAAGCACATGCAGCTAGTTTTTATCACATTAGAAATGTATTATACCATATTTTCTGTTAAATGAGATTGTCACATAAAAACAGGATCTTGTCATTAAGAAAAAGAAAAAACCAGGTAGTACCCAATTTTTGACAATTTTTTAAAAACCTCATAAAACAGAAATAGTGAGTAAATTGTAAAATATTCTATATAGAACAAGTGAAAGGCAATTTTATACCTATTGCGTTTCATCTTTGATGGGCTAAAGTAAATCCCCTCCGTGCTTTAGCCTCAGAATATGATGCTCCTCCAGGATCATTTGCAGCTTTCAGCGAGAGCACATCTGTAACTAAATTTTTTAAAAATGTTTTACTGGCTTTAATCATTCATTAAACAACTAGATACATAAAAGTTGTATAGTTATGTTGAAAAGTGTTTTATTATTGATGCATTTTTGATTATTTATTTTTATTTATTTATTTAATGTAATATGCTAATGAATTTCACTTTGTTGCAGAAACTGTTAGATCATTTTGTGAGGGTACAAGGATTAAACATATCCCAGGTACATATTTTTTTATACAATTTGAAAATTTTAAGCATTTTTATTTAATTTCATTAAAAAATTATGGAGTCTGGAACTATATTAATATGCTAAAGAGAAGTTACTTTTGTGTATATGTTTATGAGGAATTTTTGCCCATTGTTGACTTAATCCTATCAAAAATTAGGTGTATACTTCATTAATAATTTTTTACAAGTGCACACAAATCAATTTCATTATATTATAGTCTGTGAACAATCATTTTTTAAAGTTCACTTTTGAAGTATTAATCGATTTCAAACAAAATCAAATTAATGTATACTGTTGAGATTTGTAAAAGAATGCTGATATTAAAATAAGTGGACAAAACTTTTTTAATTTGTTTACAAGAGCGAACAAAATTGCAAACCTGGGCTACAGAGGGATAATCAAAGACCAATGCTGGGAAATAGCAGTGGGCAGAGAAGATAAATCTCTGTCATCGTGTTTTTAAAACAGAAGGGCTAAACAGTATAATTATTTATTAATTAGTGTATCTTACTTGCAAATGTGCAAATCAGCTGTGTTGTAACGTGGTTTATGATCAATACATTCAGCTTGATTTTTTTTCTTATTTACTGTACAGATGCTTCGTAAGAGTGTGGAAACAAGAGATTGGTTGAATGCCACTGAGCCAAGAAATGTGAGGGCAGTAATGAAGAGAGTTGTAGAAGATGTTACATCTGTGGATTCAGAAGTTGGACAACTGTATGAGGAAGGTGTCAGGCATGAAAGGAGCAGTGATTCTAGTAGGCGGACTTGTCCTAGTACTGCAAGGTCACACAGGTCAAAGTATAATGCGTATGCTGCAAGGTATGTAAGATACTATTCAGCATTCTTTAATTTCCATGTGTATAAAAATAAGCTGAAACTAGCAGCTTATCATTTTTAAAAATTTTCACTACCCTGAAAATTAAGAATTTATTTATTATTATTATTTTAATTATTTATTCATGCAATGGAAAAAAGGAAAGGAATAAACATTGTAAAAATGAAACTTTTAAAAGTTTAATTAAAATTGTTTTCATCTGAATCATTTTCAAATCAAATTGCGTATCCAAAACAAATGTGGTGGTTTGTTTTTAAAGATAGAGAAACATTGATTTGTAACATTTTTGAAATCCTTATACATATATATCTTTGTATTATATTTTTTAATATAAATTCACCATTTAGATTTTTCAGTTGTTTACCTTTTTAAATATGCAAGGTATTGTAGCATTTACCCTATAAAATGTTTTAAGAAAAGAAAAATTCATTGAATTACTTTATTTATGTATATCACATAGAGATGCTAATTGATTTGTAGTTAGCATTTAGTTATACACACTATAACTTTTTAATTTATACAAAATATTATTTAAAATTAAAAAAAGCTAAAATTTTAATTAGCAAATTGATTATCAATTATAAAGTATTTTATGCTAAATCTTCTGCTAAATCTTGTTCATATACTAAAATATATGAATAAATAATTTTATTAATCTAAGAATTATAAAATTTCAATTATTGTTTCATGCTTATTTATCGTTATTAAAAAACTAATAACTTTAGTCATTTATTGATAATTACCAAGTAGCTTAAGCCAGCGTTTCCCAAATGGTGGGGCATGCCCCCCCTAGGGGGGTGCAGAGTGTTTGTAGGTGGGGGGGTGGGTGAGAGAAACCAAGGAGCAAGTATGATGTATGTTTTTTAAAATCTTCTTATTTATTCTCATTTTTACTTAAAAATGTGTCTATTTTCACTTAAAATGTTCATTGTTGAAGAATAAAAAATTCTATGTATGTTAAAAAAATGTGAGAATGGGGGCACCATAAGTTACACTTTGATGGGGGGCGGGCAACGTTAATTGGGAAATGCTGGCTTAAACTAACTTTTGGGATAAAATAAGCTATTTCCACAGGAATTTCATTTTTTTCTTCAGTATAAGCTTAGTCAGCCAGTTTAAATAATCTTTTTGAATGTGCAATTATTTGTATTTTCTTAACATTTATTGTGTAGGAATTTTAATTTAATTTTAATTATTTTCTAGCACTATTGATAACAGTTTGATGAGCAATATTCAGAAGTTGTTTTCTGAAAAAATTGAAATATTCAGTGCTGTGGAATTTTCCAAAGTTTCTGTGCTGACAGGAATTATTAAAATAAGTTTAAAGGTAGTGGTATTTTTATGTATTCCTCATGACATGGGTCACATTTATCTTTGATTTTTAAAAAATCTAATCATGAGATTAATATTCTGTGTAGCAAAGTTATACTATGAATATGCGCATAAATATATCTCTTTTCTGTAAGTTGTTAATCTAAAACTGCTTTAAGATCCTTTTTATAATAAAGTGGAACTTTGATACCTTCACTTGTGGCTAATTTTAAAAATAATTTTTAAAAATTTGTATTCTAATGAATGAAACTTTAAGCAAACTCTGGACTCATTTAATCTTGTGCAATTTATTTACATTTTTCAGCTGTTACAAGTTTTTGGATATTTCTTATGTGTTTGACTATCAATGCAAACGTTTTGCTGTTACATTCTTCTTATCTCTTTGGGCATCAGCTTATTGAAGTCATTTTGTAATTTGGTTTCATTTTAGAACTCTACTTAATAATATTATATATATATCTACTGCATTGGTTGTTGTATGATAAGGAAATTATGTTTACTAGAATATCCTATTTTTGGTGTATTTGCCTTTTAAAATAATTTAACTATCCTTAATGAAAAACTAGTACTTGATTAAATGAATTAGATCTAACTAATAGTGTTCAATTTTTAAAAATTTATCTACTAAATTATAAATTTAAAAGTTTTACTGTACAGAATTTAAAACTCAGTTATTCATAAAGTGTTTTTTTTAAATTACCGTAAATGCCGGCGTATAACGCGCACCGGTGTATAAGGCACACCTATAATTTTAAACTTCATTTTTTAATTTTTATGTATACCCTCCGTATAACGCGCACTCTTTACTTTGCAATCACAGACTTGCGCTATGGAATACAGAAAGTCTTTTAGTTTGGGATATGTCCAGATCGCATTTAACGGATAATACAAAGAAATTAATGAAAGAGTGTAACACAGAGATGGCAGTTATTCCAGGCCATTAGTTCAACCTTTAGATGCATGTATTAATAAACCATTCTATTAAATTTAAAACGATTTTGGAATACGTAGATGTTGGAAAGAGGTAAAACATTTACAAAAGGAGGTGAAATGCGTCATGCCACAGTCTAGAAATAGTGTGTGAGTGGATAATACAAGCATGGGATGAAATTAAACCTGACATAATTAAAAAGTCATTTAAAAAATGTAGTATATCATCAATCTAGATGGAACGCATGATAACTATTTATTTATGGATCAGAGTAACAGTGATAGTGAAGATGAAACTGAATTCGATCATGTGCCTGAAAATATAACGGAAGATGAATATGATGAACGTATTATGCTGTCCGATAATGAAAATTGAAGTTCATAAGGCATGTCATTTCTTTTAAATAAACAACATTCAGGTACATGTAGAAATCTCATTTTTTTATGCTCATCTTTTCCTTATTTTTAAATTTATCATTTTTATAACCGGCGTATAATGCACACCCTTAAATTTTGACCTTATTTTTTGTATGAAAAGTGCGCGTTATACGCCGGAATTTACGGTAATGGTATATACTTTAAGTACAGTAATACCTCAACTTACACTATTTTAAAATCTCGCCAATTTGTCACACATATGTACTATAAATAATTTAATTTAATTTTTTTCTGAATTATTGTTTTTTTTAGTCTTTAGCCACAGTTAAAAATAACTTGTACTTGCATATTCATATTCAAAATTATACCCCGAGTTATGTGAATTAAACTTACTCATCGCTCAGTCTCAGCTATATCACCTAAGTTCAGGGTATTGCTGTATTTATATTTTCAACTTTTAGTTTTTTTTTTTAATCATGACTGGAGTATAGTTTGGCTCAATTTGATAATTTCAGGAGAGGGAAAAGGGATAAGAAAAGAGTCTCTTTTACCACTGTAAAAAGTTTAATGTATTTTTAAATTATTACCATAGTTTTGGTGATCTAGCGAAAGCATTCTAACCAATACAAACAAATTTTAGTTATTTAGTATTTTTCACTTTGAAACTCTTCTTTCCTCCTTTTTTTAAGATGTTAATTTAAAAATGAATATGATCATCTGATGTTTATACAATCAGTATATTCTACTTCCATCAGCATGACAAGGAGTTCCAAAGTCCTTGATCATCCAAAGTTTATACAGTAATAACTGTATAGTAGTGTTTCATTTATTATTATTTTTTTTATCAGTTGCATTTTTATCAAGACTTATCAGCATACCATTAAATATTCTTGAGCTTTCACCATTATTTTGTTAATTATTTTTAAAATTTTCAGGGATGATTAATTAATAAATGTGAAAATAAAATGTGCGTGGTTTTATTTATCAAGTCAACAATCAACTTTCTAAATAAATATTCTTTATTTTAAATTACAAGCCCTTCGTCGTAAAGAACACAGGGAACTGGAGTTCCCTGTGTTCTTTACGACGAAGGGCTTGGACTGATGAAGTTCAAAACAATTTTTGAACGAAACGTGCGTATCCTCTTACCTATTACTTCTTATGTGTGTTTTTTACAAAGTTTTTTAATTACTTTAATGTACTTTAGTAGAAAAGTTATTTGTTATTCTAAGTATTTGCTTTAAAATAGTTTAAAAAAAAAGATAAATAATAGTCAAAATATCCTTTATTAATAATAATAATGTGTGTTAATTAATTTTTGATCATGTATTAGATCACCTAAAGCAATATTGTAAGTAACTTTAGTTTCATATTAGGTAAATAAATTTGGATAAAAGATGGTAAAAAATTGTTTGCTTTTCCTTTTTCACTCCTTGTCATGTGAAATTGATATGTCTGTGAGATTGTTTTATTTGCAACAATTGTTTATTGTGTGTTATATATGTACAAAAATACGGATTGAAATATTAAAAGAAAAAAAAATGTGTATCATACTGAATGTATATATCTGTAGTGATCATTGCACTTCATGAGAAAAATCTCAAGCCTTTTGATTTTGAAAATTTAGCATGTTGGAATTTAACTTTACTTATTTAGTACTTATTATTATTATTTTTTTTTCTAGACATTTTTAGAGTGTGTCAGGCTGAGAACGTTTAGTAAATTTGGTGTGCAGCAGGTTCAGGTTGATATTCATTATTTGCAGTTGTATCTGTGGCATTTTGTTGCTGATGAAAAGTAAGCTATCTTTTATTATAAATATAATTAATGTTTACTGAATCCTTACTTCATCTTTTTTTTATTTTTTCTTTCAACAACAAGAGTATAAATCAGTTTATTTTCAAACAGATTTTGGATAGGTCAGGAAAAACCTAAAAATGTTAGAAAATTCTGTTTAAACTAAAATTGTCCCGGAAGATTGGAAATTTTGATCTAAAATATCCCAAAATATGACCTAGAAAATTAATGCAACCTGCATTTGTAAATAGCATTTTTCATTTACTCATATAAACTGGTAAGATTTTTTTTCCCTTTTGCATTAATTATTTGCAAGCATTTTAATTGTGTACTAGGTACTAAATACATTTAAAATACATTTAAGGAGCTCACTGAGAGATAGAGGAAACATGCCCAGCAAAGCGATTTTTAAAAATCTGATATAAACTTGTTACCACTCATTTTGTGACAGTCAGTGCTATGTGCTGTAGCCTATTTCAGTATTTATTCTATCTAGGCTCTGTAAGTACAAAATGTATGATGATTGATAGTGCATGACTAATTCTATGTTTGAAAACAATTGTATGGCTTCAGAAATTTGCAATTCTTTACTAATAGTTAATACTGCTTAATCTAAATATTAAAAGTCCAATTCGTAACGCTGCCGGGATTGACTCATCACTCCCAGTTCTGGTGGCGATGTTGAAATTTTGATAAAAATGACATTTTTATCTCTAATTTAAAGGCAAACCTTTTTGTACAGTTCGAAAGATCTCTAAAAAATTAACCTTTTTCAAAGCTGCAGGTAATTTCAACTCTTAAATATTTAGAGATAACACGCCTTGAGAAACTAAACACAAGTGAAGCAAAGATCTGTGAGAAAACCGAGATCGACAAGAGGTGGCGACATCTATGAGTTATATTGTTAACTCCGTCGCAAAGCAGTGCATATGGAATCATTCCTCGTTTCTTTGAAAAAAATTCAAGGAACATAATTCCTGTCGTAGATTGATTAGATGACGTCATATACTGCTGAAAATACTCCTTTTGCATGACAAGCAATGCAATTACAGTTTTATTTAATATTTAAGTTCTTTGGGGACGGACCCCAATTTCTGTGTTTTTTTTTAGATTTGTCCCCACAAAGCAATTGGGGACAATTTTTAATTATGACATTTTTAAAATTAGATTACTGTTAATTATTTCATTAATTAGAAAATGTCCCCAATTGTGTTTCAAATTTGAGGACATGTCCTCAATTTTATGTTCAAAAATATGGTCACCTTAATTTAACTGAAAAATTTGATAGATTTTGGGCAAATTTATTGAGAATGTGCAAAATTTTGTTTGCACAACACTTAAACACCTATTTGTAATAATTCTTTTTTAGAAATTGGCAACATTCTTTGAGATGAGAAAAACTTATTTGTTGTTGTTTGTGGAAGTCATGTTTTTTTTATTTGCTCTCAGCCGAGTGTTTTTAAGCGTTAATGGCATGACATTTGTGAAATCCTATTTTTAAAGTGTTTGAGTGTTTTAGATTGTTTCGGTGACAGCGTTTGTTTAATTTTGAATTCGTTTAAACGGATGCATTTTGATTTCAATGTTATTGGATCGCAACTTTTATTTTGATTGTTTTGGGACATTTGTTTTATTTTTGTCATAAATCCATAAGCATTTGCTTAATTTTGAAGTGTTTAGTTGATGTTTTAGATAATTTTTGGTGACATATGTTTTTGACATAAGCGTTTGTTTAATTTTGAATTCGTTTAACTGGACGGATTTTAATTTCAACATTGTTGGTTTTCATACCTTTCATTTAGGCTAATTTGGTGTTGTTTATTTTGTTTTTGTCATAAATCTATAATTACTAGCTGGCAGACAACCCTCAGGTTGCGAATTTCGGTTGCGAAGAGGACCGTGTGCCGTAGGTTGCACTAGCCAGTCGCGAAGTGGCCATCGACGGCCAAAACTGGCCGCCAAAGGTGGCTAGTTTATAATAAAGGCTGTGTAATGAATATGTGTGCATACTTGCCAACTTTTACGGATCTTCCGTAAAATTTACGGTTTCTCCTAGTTTTTTACGTGTTTACTGAAGAGGGCTATTTTTTTACGTGTTTCAAGCAGTCGGACGTCACGCTTAGAGATCGGCGAGAAAATCTTTCCTCTGCACGTAAGCCGCTATGTCAGTTTTTCCCCTATACTCTTTTCCCCCCTAGAGACGGACGGGAGACCTCACTAGAAGAGAGAAGGGGAGGGTGGTGGCTGCAAATGTAATCTTTTTTTTCCCCTCTTAAGGAGGGAAAGAAGGGCTCTCCTCTTTCTGCCTGGTGGAGTCATGTCCGATATCCCTCCGTTTTCTCCCTGCCAAAGGGAAGTGCAAGCGTATGTCAGTGGTGGGATTCTCAGTCTCTAGTCATTGGATTTTCCCATGTTTTGAAAATGCGAAACTAACCTGAGACACGAAAAATACGGCACAAAAAAAAAAAAAAAAAAAAAAGACTTAGAAATATTTTAGAGGAATACCTGAAAATTCGCATTAAAAATAGAAAGAACTTAGAAAAAATTTCCTGGGGGGAAAAAAAATTAAAAAAATTCCTGTGTTTGGAAAATTGGCACACAAACAAACGCCGTAAAAATAAGCGATTTCAAGAAATATTCACTTAATCAAACACTAGAAAAATTTAAACTTTTAAGGAATAATAAGAAAAAAAAAAAAAAAAAGAAAACAGCAATTTTTAGACTACGGGTATACAAGCCGAAAACAACATGTGGACACAATGGACTTAATTTTTATCATTCATTTTTGATATCATACTATAATTTTAAGTTATCCAACAACTGCCTATTTGCTTAAATTTAATAGTACTAAATTAAGTATTTTAGCTCTGTAATAATTTAGTTAAAATGCATAGTTTAATTATGTACACAAAGTATATGTATTAACCTGTATATAAAAGAAAGGATATAGCTATTAATCAGTTGGAAGTGTTAAAATGAAGAGAAGAGGTAAGATGTAATTTTGTCAAATAAAAAAAAACATCTCTTTTTAAAACACTTAAATATTGCTAGTGTATGTTTTCAGTGTGTATGTATAATATATATATGTATGTACGTATGTGTATTATAAAGGGATATATTTATGCCCACGTGTTATCTAGTATAAAAATTTGAAAAATGTCGTTTGCGCATAATTTTGCTGATGGCCATTTCTAAAAGTTGGCAAGTATGTGTGTGCGAATCAGTGTAATGAATACATATGCCTCCATAGTTTTATTAACACACAAGACTAGTTTTGTTTCTAATGATTTATTGATGTGCACATGATTAAAAAAATTATTATGTTTTATTAAGGTTTTCATTATTACTAATTTTTCAATGTTTTACAGACCCTTTTTTGTTTTACAAGATTATTGCATTATGTTACAGTGAAATAACCATCCTGGTTGATAAGAAATGAATTTATTCCTTCTAAACCTGTGTTGAATATGTAAATTGAAATGTTGATGAGATTTTGCAAAACATTTGTATAAAATCTGTTGAATCTGGCAGTTTTTTTTTCCTTTTTTAAAAAGGAAAAATTCTTGATTTTTTAAAAAGGTACTTTATTTTTGTAGTTTAGTTCATGTTCTTTTGGACGAAATAATGAGTAGCACAATAAACAGATGTTTGGATCCTGTTTTGATGGAGCATAGTGTAAGGAGAATTTATTTTTAGTTTCTTTTTTTCTCAGTCATAAAATATACTTATTCAAAAGTTATCCTATATTTGGTTGTTATTTTTCTTTGTAGGTTGTAGAAGTCATCTGTGAAAGAGGATAAAATTCAGAGATGAACTCAAAAATATATGTATAAAAATTGTAACATAATATATTATTAACATTTAAAATGATGTATATATTAATTATTATAATTTGAAGAATAATAAAATTAATGATTTTTATGCTTGAACTTAAATGTGTGATCTTTAATTTAACTAATGCTTTTCATACTTGATGATCTATCAAATTTTTCACTATCTCTTCACCATGGCTGATTGGCTAAAACACTGAACATGATAGATGGCTGAAGTGTGAAGGTATTGGACTTAGATCTATCGTACTTCTGTTGATCTATCAGTTTGGAATTTTGGGCGGTTTTCTCCAGGTGTAACGTGATGAATAGGCATTGGAACTCCTTAAAATGTCCTCCACCCAAAGCATCTTCCCCCCAGGCAGATATCCCTCATGTAAGCTTGCCAGAACGCACCTACAAATAAACAAATCAAATTTCTCATTGCTAACAGGCTGTGATCATGTTAAAATGACCCCCCCACATTTGGAACGAGATTTTTGAAAAATTATGCAACTTTTGTAATTTAGTTTAAAAGTAAAATATAAATGTGAAACTTTTTGGAAATGAATGCAAAATTGGTACTAATTATTTTGATGTAAGTTTGAGTGGAAATTTATCAAACAGCTAAAATCATGCAAAACAGTAATGCAGCAATTTAGTTTTTTTTTTTTTTTTTTTTTTTTTTTTTTTCAAATTAAAGATATAAGTCAAATATTATAATAATCTTTAAAATGGATCAATCTAACAGATATTTTAAAATGGTGAAGAATTACACTGAAAAATGAATACCAATATGTTTTATTTTTAATAGAAAGGTTTCCAAAAGAAAGTGGTACTGTGAAAATGTGTTTCCAACTGCTTTAACAAAATTGGACTGATTTTGCAATCTCATTTTCTCTTAAACAAGCCTTATACCTGTTAAGTTACCATTAAATAGATAAATAAAAAAAAAAACATTCACCTACTTAGAATCCACTTTATTTGAAACTTACACTAAATGTTTCATGTCAATGCCTTGCATGCGTTTTTTGTTTTTAAATATCAAGTTTCTGAAAGAAAAAAAAAAGTGTGTTGTAAAAAATATAATTGTAGGTAAAGAAAAAGAAAAATATGCACTACAGAAAACACAATTTTTTTTTTACCCAAGTGTCATCTTAATATGACTGTATAAAGTTTCATGTTAAGTTCCTCACTCAGCAGTTTTAAATTCCGGGAACATACATGCATATGTATCACATGTACATACCCACACATGCATGTAAAAGCATGTATATTTAGGATGTCCCAAAACATTGTTTACTAACTTTTAGAAAGATTATAGGATTCCAGGATAGTTCAGTATTGCCTTTCTATGTGGAATCACAAATGTTTTCTTTATATTCATTAGTTAATAATCACTTAAAAAAATTTTTAGGCAGCCTTAATCACTGTACTTTTATGTGATGATAGTTGGATCATCCATAAAAGAAATGATTTATAAAAATTTGAGTTTAATTTTGTGTGAAAGATCAATTTTTCTGAAATTAAAGAAATGAAACTAATGCTTTTAGTTATGTGTTATTAATTTCTGTAGAAATTGATAAAATGTTTTGATATACAAATATACTAGAAATATTGACTGATTGTTTAAGAATAAATTGTAAGTTTACAAACTAAATATTTTAATTTGGAACTTAAGATGAAAACTTCTCCTATTACTCTTTAAGGAAAATACTACTTTTCACATACTTTTTAATATCTGAATATTATTTAATGTGATGTGAAAATTTAAAAAGCATTTATAACACTTGAATACCACACACTTTGCTTAAAATAAAGTGAGTGCTTCACTTTGTGAGTGATATTCGAAAATTATAATAAAATAACTATTTGGCTCACATCAAAACTTGTCAAGCCAATGTTATTTCACAAAATTAAGGTTGTGTATGTGTAGGAATTTCACAAATTCAGAAATGAAAGGACTATTTGAAATTAAAAGATATATATTCATTTTTAGGCAAATTTTATTGTCTAAGTGAGCAAAGCATCACCATAATGATTTCAAGCTGTTTGGTCCTTCATTAAGAATGAGCCTGGGAAGTAATTCATTTAATTAAAAAAAGTAAGAATTCTTTTAAAATTAATTACGCTAAGAATACCTTATAGTGGTTCACAGAAGAATCTACATTTGCTTACTTAGGTTCCATATCATAAAATCTGCACCTTATTTCCCATCTAGAAGCATTCTGTTCTTGTTCCTGCTGATAAGGAAAAATATTTTCCTGTGGAATCTGGAAATGAATCTTTTCTTGACACCTATAAAGAATGGCTGCATTTGCTGTAAAAGGGGTGTGTGCTGCTTGGATGGACTATTACCAAGGTTACTTATAATTGATGAGTTGCCAAGTATACTTCAAAACTGGTTTGACAGAGGTGTCATTTGCGATGCAAAATTTGCTTACTTTGGTACATACTTGAGTTTAGAATGGGCACAGCATGTTTTACATTTCTTTTTTGTTTAAACATTTTTGTATTTTTATAATTAAAAAAGTTCTGATATCATTACTGTTTTCAGAGAAAATTTTGAATTCAACTGTAACATATACCAGATGAAACGTCTGTTCAGAGATTGTGATTTTCTCAGATTTTGAAAAAGTCACTATCTTCACTTTGCCATTTAAAAACAATATTGCATGCTTAACTTGTTTCAGTAAAACTGAACTGACTTACAAACTGTCTTTTAATTAAAAATGACATCTTGTTCACAATATTTGTGGCTTAAAAATCAATTCTTTCATTTGCAGTATTATATGTGTGATTTGAAAGAAAAATTATGAAAAGAGAGGCACTATTTTTTAATAACAAGTTGCTGAAAAAGTCACCTTATATTAGTTGTAAATGTTTATTCATGATATCATAATTGTTAATATTACTAATAAATTTTATGCTAAGTCAAATAGGTTAGCAATTATTACTTCCTTGCTTGTACGGAGTATAAGGAAGTAATGTTATCCCAAAAATTTTCGGGGGGCCATTTTGACCAGTTTTTCCATATTGTCTGTACGTACATACATATATATGTAACTCACATATCTCAAAAATTATTGGTCGTAGAATGTTGAAATTTTACATTTAGGATTGTTGTAACATGTAGTTGTGCACTTCCTCTTTTGGTCCCAATCGACAGGGTAGTTTATCTACAGGACGGCCCAAAAGATTCAAAATACATTACGGTCTATGGACCGAAATTCGTCAAACTCGCATATCTCAAAAACTATTAGACATAGAATGTTGAAACTTTGTATTTAGGATTGTTGGAACATGTAGGTGTTCACCTCCTCTTTTAGTCCCAGTCAACCAGATAGTTTATCTACAGGGCCGCCTAAAAGATTCGAAATTCAATAAGCTCTATGGTCCGAAATTCATCAAACTCGCATTTCTCAAAAACTATTAGACGTAGGACATTGAAACTTTATATTTAGGATTGTTGTAACATCTAGTTGTACACCTTCCCTTTCGGTCCCATTCGACTGGGTAGTTTATCTACAGGGCCACCCAAATATTTTAAATACATCATACTCTATGGGCAGAAATTCATTAAAGCGTATTTTAGAAGTATTAGGCTACTTCAAACGACTCAGAAGTGATATATGCTGTTAAGTGTTACAAAATGAATTTCTCCGTCGAAAAAAGTGTCTTTATCATTTATAGTTCTGCTACAGGAACACTCAAAACATTTCCAATACATTACGGTCAATGACAATTTTAGGGACATTCATCCATTTCAAGCACAATACAGTCCTACCATACAGTTAGGTAATGGTCCGACCGCGGTCTCGTGCCTCCCTTAAGAATTACGCCAAAAGTCGCCAAGCTTGGCGACTTTTGGTGTACGTGCGTATGTATTTAACAATCGAATCTCAAAAACTATTACTGGTAGAATGTTGAAATTTCATACGCAAGATTGCTGTAACATCTAGATGTCGATTTTTGGTTCCAATCTACTGGAGAGTTTATTTACAGGACCAGACAAAAGAATTTCAATACATTAACGCCTATAAACATCTTCAATATATTACATCTGCAGTCAGTCATTGTTTGGTCCATGGCCAAAATCTCGCCATTTGTCTTAGACCTTCGCGAGTTTTGCCGAAATATCACCAAATTTGGCGATACTCAGTCATTTTCCCCCATGGCCAAAATATCGCCGTTTGTCATCGTCCTTGGCGAGATCTGGCGAGATATCGCCAAATTTGGCGATAGTTAGTCATTGTTTGGTCCATGCCCAAAATCTCGCTATTTTTCGTCGACCTTGGCGAATTTTGCCGAAATATCTCCAAATTTGGCACCAAAAATTATTTCGCATTTCTCGTAACTCTAAAACTTTTAACCGTAGAATTTTGAAATTTTGTATTTAGAACTATTGTAACATCTAACTGTGCATCTCTTTGACTACAATCGACTGGGTGATTTATGTATAGGGTCAGCCAAATGACTTTAAATATATTAAGGTGCATGGATACAATCAATTCATTGAAAATCTGTGGTCAATTAATACTTTGGCTATCCCCAAAATCTCGCAAACTATCTGAAGCTTGTCGGCTTTTGGTGAAATATCGCCAAATTAAGTGTCAGAAAGAAATCTTTCAAATTGAACCCAGCTTGGCGATATCGGAAATATTTGGCTAGAAATCGCTAAACGTTACTATTACTGCAGTATTTTATCGCTTTCAAACAAAATAAGTTTAGATGAAGTGCGCCAAAAATATTTTTGATTTAATAGACGTGCAAGGAAGTCGTGCTGTCCGCATCAGAATTTTTGTAAACATTTTATTAAGTAAAAACTTTAACTTTTTTTTAAACCTTCCTAGTTTTTTGTATATCACCAGCAGATGACTTGGGTTCACAAGTCATTAAAATAATCTAAATTTATGGGGGAGGGGGATCACAAACTTAAAAAAAAATGTTCATAAATGGCTTTAAAAATTAATTTAAAGGTAAATAAATTTTTTATGGCAATTTTTTATGATTTTTTTTTTAAAGCTTTTATTTTATTAGAACTTGAGAGTGCTATTTCTTTCAATCACGGGTTTTTTGTCTACGCGAGTGCGTCGAGTCCTTTTTCAATTTTAAACTCGCATATCTAAAAAACTATTAGGAGTAGAATGTCGAACCTTTATATTTAGGATTGTTGTAACATCTAGTTGTCCACCTCCCCTTTCGCTTCCATTCGACTGGATAGTTTATCTACTGGACCTCCCAAAAGGTTCGAAACACACCACTCTCTATGGGCCGAAATTCATTAAACTCGCATATCTCAAAAACTGTTAGGCGTAGAATGTCGAAACTTTATATTTAGGATTGTTGTAACATCTAGTTGTCCACCTCCCCTTTCGGTTCCATTCGACTGGACAGTTTATCTACAGGACCGCCCAAAACATTCGAAATACATTACGCTCTATGGGCCGAAATTCACCAAAGCGTTTTTTAGAGGTATTGGGCTATTTCAAGCGACTCGGAAGTCATATATTATGCTGTTAAGAGTTACAAGAGGAATTTCTCCATTAAAAGAAGTGTCTTTATCATTTATAGTTCTGCTACAGGGACACTCAAAAGATTTCCAATACATTACGGTCAATGGCAATTTTACAGGGTGTCGACAGATCAGGGAAATCATGGAAAAATCAGGGTACTTTATCGATCTGGAAAAATCATGGAAATATCAGGGAATTTTGCAAAAATATTTAAAAATCAGGGAACTTAAGTTTTTGCCACGTGAACTAGATCATTTTTAATTGTCAATCTGATGCGCGGCTCCGTTCTGGATTACACGATACTCAACTGATGCACAGATACAGATATTTTACGAATTCGAAACCAGAATACAGATCATACGAGAACATAGAAATAGGAATCCGAGACTCAAGTGATGTAGGCACTATCACTATACGAATCCGAAAAAGTGCATGTATTCGGACTCGTTCTAAGATGCGGACCATACAAGAAACCGGATATGCGAATCATATCGGCATGTGAATCAATTTCGCATGTGAATTGCTTCCTGAATAAAGTCATGGGTAAAATGAATGGTTAAAGATGATTTAGTCTTCTACTGCACCGTTGTGTTTTTTAGTGATGGGACATTTGAGTGATGCCTGCTAAGCTCCCACGCAAGACGATTTTTTTTTATAGATAGTGCTCATTTTTAAGACTTTTTACATATTTTTTAAAATTTCAAACGATACATTGATTGAAATAAAATAAGTTGACTAGGTGGCCAGTTTATTTTGATCAGTCATCCTTGCGCTTAAAATTGAACACTATCTTTATAAAACGAGGAAACTTTCTTCTACATATTGTCTTTTAGTGTTCAACTAAATTTTATGTTTGGATTTATGAAACTGAGCTACAATTTTATTAATATTAAGCATTTTTGTGGTTTTCTATTATTTATTTCCGTATATGAAGCATTCACCTGTTCGTGCATGATACACAATGGTGATTTACATGAAAGATTAAGGTATGTTATGTATATAATTAGTTCTGGAAATTTGATAAAGATAGTCAGGGAAATCAGGGAAAAATCAGGGAACTTTTTTTCTCAATTTCTGTAGCCACCCTGTTTTAGGGGCATTTATCCATTTCAAGCACAATACCGTCCTACCATATAAGAGCTGGATTCTCCGCTCGTCGCTAATTTTTCGGAGTCGTTAACTCTGCCCCGCCTTGAGGTCACTTGAGGTGGAGTTTTAAGGAGGAGCGTCAAGGGGCTGTTGTGATTGGCTAAAAGACCTCCCGATGGCCTCCGGAATCGTTAGCGCAGTCGATAACCAAACAAATGGTTCTGCCCAGTCGGCAGCTAACCACCGACGATTTCGGAAACCACCGGTGGAGAATTCTATCCTAAGTTAGGTAATGGACCGACCACGGTCACGTGCCAGTGTTCCCTCACACAGCATCCCAGTAAACCTAAAGGGGAGAATACAATGCAACGCAAGAAGAACCATTAAAATGATTGATTGCCTCCGCACGGTACCGAAATCTAGAAGAATTTCAGACCTGAACCTTAGATATGGTCCCTTATTACGTAGCCATGCACGTGCGGGCTTTGTGAAAGGGGGGAAACCCAAAGCAATCCCTTGGCCGGATGCTGCAAAAACATTAGAACATGCTGCAAAGACATATCTTTGTGATGCAATCTAAAACGACGTATAAATGAAATATTAATAAACAACTTTGATTATTACATGTTTAACAACGCTGCTAATGTAAATTTATGTATGTAAATATAATAATTGTATGTTTTTTAAGGTAATAGTAAATTTGTTCATGTTAGATATTGTGTTTTCAGGTAAAAACTAAGGTGAAACAAATCCTACATTTATTGGGCAATACCTAATACTGCATACATTTAAGATTCATGTAATATACATTGAATACCATGATGTAATTTTTGTTTGCACAGACATTGAGTTTAATGAACCATCCATAGCCGCCCGATTTGCTGATTGTCATTAATTATTAGTTACAGCATTACGGATTGAATTAAGTTCATGAAAAGCCTTTTTCCAACGTCTTCTGATAGGCAAAGTGAGTTGGAAACATTTTTAAAAAGTCAACTTCGTCTTTACAAGAAGGTTGTTAAATGTACAACTCTCCACAATTTCTCCCTAAAGAGTAGCATAAACACAGAGACAAAATTTTCGAAACTAAGGAAAATTTAAAACTGCGTATAACCGATATTGTGCGTCGTATACACGAAGCATTTTTGCATTGAAATAAATAGGAATGAATCGGGACTTCATGAAAATGATGTATAAATGAGAAACAAATAAAGGGTGCCTTACTGTATATATATATATATATATATATATATATATATATATATATATATATATATATATATTAATCTGTCCTAAGAGCCCAATTTATGACAATTATTATATTTGTCCCTGCAAAAGAGTTAAAATGCAATAAAAAATAGTCTGTGAAGAGCATTCTTTTATAAGACTCAAATACTATATAACATATTTTAAACTGGAACAAATATTTTTTCCATGGTTAAACTATATAGAATCTCCTAAAAAAATAGTAAGCCTAGGACACCCGTTATTCTTAATTAGACTTAGGTCAGCACCATAGTTTTGATGAATATTAAGTTCATATGCATATTTCGAGTGTAACCCCCCCCCCCCCCCAAACACACACACACAAAATGCATGCTTGCAAAATTATTGTATTATTTAGATGAGTTTCAACAATATCAGATTTACATCTAATTTAACTTAATTAAAGTCATTTTACTCGTTTAACATTAATTTGACCCCCATACTTAAGATTTGGACAGAAGATCGAATACATGCTCCATAAACATAGCAAATGTGTTCATTAGAAATGTCGGGCCGTATATTTGTTTGGTTGTCTGATAGATTCAAGATGGTACTACAGCTACAAACTCTCTCTTGACAATTTTCGTTCTTAAAACTATTTGTTGAATACTACACAACTATTTCACGAATGCAGTACAGTAATACAACTAATAGAATGCAGCTCATTCACTTACATTTATATCAGCTTCTTTGCAGCTGTTCAAAATGGGGAGGGGGGAGTACGAACTTTCCGGACAAACGGGAGTTTCTTAAAATGCCTTATGCAAAAAGGGTTCCATGTTTAGGTATTTTCGTGATGTTTTAGCTTTCGGTTCACGTATAAAAAATTCGCGAAAATAAGATGCTTTTACAGTGTATGGCCTACGGTAAATTCAAATTGCACTAGCTGTAAAGTGTTTAAAAATTTCTTCTGGATAAATTTTTTTTGAGAGGGGGAGGGGGGGGAGGGGGTCTACCTTCGCAAATGGCTGTCCTGGGGCCCGAAAATCCTGTCGGCCTGGTATCATGTCTTATTTATGTGAATATTTCGCCATGTTAAATTATGTTGCGTTTTGGTAACAAAATAAATAACTATAAAATAAATAGTTAGTATTTTAGGGGTGAGGGGCCAAATATATATTAAAAAAAGAGTATGGTAACTATTTCAGAGCATTTAAAATTTACAAATTAGTTAAATAAAACGCACGAAAAATTTACAAGTGCACGGGATTTCAAATGATACATGAGGAAAAAAATTTTCAAATCTAATTCATTTGAGGCTTCAACGTACATATAATGATGCAAGATGATCTCGATCCCTGTCGATAGACTGAACATTTTTATAGCATACTCAATTTCTTTGTACTAAAATAGTGTTTGAAATCAAATCTGGAGATGAGCAGCCCCCCCCCCCTTGCCCCCCAAATGGTATGGGTGTCCATGATTTTAGGAAGTATTAATGAGAAAAAGTAAAACTAATAAAAAACTTTGTAAAAAAATTAAACGTTAATTATGCCATAGAAAACTCACTAAGACCTATATAAAACCGAGCCGTACCCCACTCTGCTTCAACTAAGCCCTAGTTTAATACAGATTTTATTTCTTCATGTAATCTGTTAAAGAAAAAAATCACTACAAAACGAATTTATTCAGTTATTTCATTGAATGACCTCATCGTCTTCCACAAAACAAAAGAAATTTATTTCTAGCGTTTGCTCATATGCAGCGTTTGTTCATATGTGCATTAGTTTTTGCTTGTTTACAATCTTATGACTGCTTGAAAGGGATGCTGTAAACATTTTCTTTTTAGAAATGAATGTTTCTAATGCAAAATTGTTCATGGACTTATCTTAAATTTTGCTTAAAAAATAAACCCTAGAAGCGAAATTACTCAATTATACATAGTGGCACTACATCAATTCGGTGGACTGAAGAAAGCGTAAAAAAACCCCGCATAATATTGAAGGGGTTTAATTTTTTGAATGAGTGTGTGTGTGTGTGAGGGGGGGGGGGCACTTGAAATAAAAGATGTAAGAAAGGAGTGGGCATCCGAAAGTGCGCTTTTTGGTGGAGTGGATTTTTTTAAGTATTTGATTTTTTTTTTTAGTATCATTTTTACACTAACATGCTTCACACTCTGAGTGGCCCCCTTATAGAAACACTTGTATTTTCACTTAGCCTTCAGTTAAATACTGGGTTCAAATTTGTGGAAGAGGGAGGTGAAGGCATTCACTTGACTACTGGGCTCAAATTTGTTTTGCAGTAAAAGTGCAGATGTGTAGTAATTTCTTTTCTATGTAAAAATAAAAATAAAAAAACTTTATCAAAAGCTAAAGGGCATTGAGGCGTTTTGGACGGCCATGGGACTACTGGAAAAGTTATCTGAATGGCAATTTTCAATAGAGATGAATACAAAATACACTAATGTACCTCTCTTTACGCCCTTTTGGACGCCCACTTGTTTCTCACATTTTTTTCATTTCACGCCCCAAAAATGAAACCATTCAAATTATGCGCTTTTTTCCCAGTGCGTATATTTAATCAAAGTTGGTGAAGGGGAATAATCTTTGCAATACTAATAATGGTAAAAATATAATTATTAAAACTATTACAACAAAAACTAATAAAAAATTAATTTTAAATACAGTTATATATAGCCGATATTTTACATCTTAAGAAATGAGTTTCAAATAATTTTTAGCCAGTTTCCTTTAAAAAAGTTTTTTTTTAGCATTTAGAAACATTACATTTATACTAACATTTGATGTTAGTATAAGCTACACGTGCCCCCTGGGTAGTGCTAAATGAGTAACGATTCCGCAGCTTTTGGATACAGACGAACCTTAGATCTGCACCGGCTCAAGATTGTGAGTAGCCCTGCCTGCCCCCTTTGCAGCAGCAATCGGGTGATGACTGCGGATCACCTCCTCCTCTGTACCGCATTAAAGGAAGAGAGTATTTACTCCCGCTACTGGGAAGCAAGAGAACTTTTACTTCGTTTGCTGCCTTGATTTTCTATATATGTTCTGCCTTCACTGCCTAGATATTTCGCCTGTTTGTGTGCTTTCTTTGTGCTTTTCCTGTGTAATTTGTGCTCTGTATCCACCTGGCGATAGAATTGTGTTCAAGCTCGCCTGCTGCATTGGAAAAAAAAAAAAAAAAAAAAAAAAAAAAAACATTTGATGTAAAAAGTTCTTTTAAGGAAGTTTTTCTAAACTGACTTATTAATACCATAATTTAATTCTGAAAAAAAAAAGCATGTCTAAAATAAAAGAAGTAATATTTAAATTAAATACTTTCAGAAATAAAAATAGTTTTATGTAAATATATATACTTATAAATCATTCATTCTAAGAATTATTATTTAAAACCAAAGAGTTAACAAGATAAATTACCATGATTCAGAATAAATTCCTGCACTTATGAAAAGAAAACCAGTAATAACAAGCCATAACTGATTACAAAAGGTGCATTTCGCCAGCCCCCCCACCAAAACCGATTTCGATGAAAATGGTTCAGATCGTTTTTACCTCGTTTGTACCCGTTTGTACCAGCAAACTTTTCGTTTGTACCTCATTGGTATCTTCACAATAAGCGTTTCCTTGTGGGGGGGCTGGCGAAATGCCTAGCCCCCCCACCAACGAATTTTCAAAAATGAACGATGCCAATCGTTTGTACCTCGTTTGTACCCGTTTGTACCAACAAAATTTTCGTTTGTACCTCACTGGTAGTTTAACTATAAGCGTATCCTTGTGGGGGGCTGGAGAAACGATAGCCCCCCCACCAACGAATTTTCAAAAATGAACGGTGCCAATCGTTTGTACCTCGTTTGTACCCGTTTGTACCAACAAAATTTTCGTTTGTACCTCACTGGTAGTTTAACTATAAGCGTATCCTTGTGGGGGGGCTGGAGAAACGGTAGCCCCCCCACCAACGAATTTTCAAAAATGAACGGTGCCAATCGTTTGTACCTCGTTTGTACCCGTTTGTACCAGCAAAATTTTCGTTTGTACCTCACTAGTAGTTTAACTACAGGCGCATCTTTGTGTGTGTGTGTGTGGGGGGGGGGGCAAGCATTTCGCCAGCCCCCCACCAACGAATTTTCAAAAATAAACGGTGCCAATCGTTTGTACCTCATTTGTACCCGTTTGTACCAGCAAAATTTTCGTTTGTACCTCATTAGTAGTTTAACTACAGGCGCATCTTTGTGTGTGTGTGGGGGGGCCAAGCATTTCGCCAGCCCCCCCACCAACGAATTTTCAAAAATGAACGGTGCCAATCGTTTGTACCTCGTTTGTACCCGTTTGTACCAGCAAAATTTTCGTTTGTACCTCACTAGTAGTTTAACTACAGGCGCATCTTTGTGTGTGTGTGGGGGCCAAGCATTTCGCCAGCCCCCCCACCAACGAATTTTCAAAAATGAACGGTGCCAATCGTTTGTACCTCGTTTGTACCCGTTTGTACCAGCAAAATTTTCGTTTGTACCTCACTAGTAGTTTAACTACAGGCGCATCTTTGTGTGTGTGTGGGGGAGCAAGCATTTCGCCAGCCCCCCCACCAACGAATTTTCAAAAATGAACGGTGCCAATCGTTTGTACCTCGTTTGTACCCGTTTGTACCAGCAAAATTTTCGTTTGTACCTCACTAGTAGTTTAACTACAGGCGCATCTTTGTGTGTGTGTGTGTGGGGGGGGGGCAAGCATTTCGCCAGCCCCCCACCAACGAATTTTCAAAAATGAACGGTGCCAATCGTTTGTACCTCGTTTGTACCCGTTTGTACCAGCAAAATTTTCGTTTGTACCTGACTAGTTATAATAGCTATATTAATAGCTATAATAGAAGAAAAGTGAATGTGATAATGCAGATTCATATAAGCCAACGTACGGTTCAATCGGGTGCAGTTAACTATGTTAAACGATTTTTTTTTCTTTTTCTTTTGTTTCCCCCCGAGCCTGAACAAACTAATGTTTGTTTTCACTAGATAATAATAATTATTTATAAATTCTCTCATTTATAGCAATTTCTTTAATTTGCGACAAAGATTAATAATTACACCCTTCCCCTCAACATATAAACGGGAAGCATCTGTTAGCTCAAAACACAAAAGAGGCACAAAAAAAATTTCCTGATAGAAAGAGGTATTAACGTGCAGCAGTTAGAGATGAGACGGGCTCAGCCCGAGCCCGAAAGCCCGAGCCCAAGCCCGGGCCCGAACCGGGCTTGGGCTCTGTAATTCACAATTGTGTTCGGGCTCGGGCTCATGAAAAATTTCTCCTTTATTGAACATACTGCTTGAAATAGATTTTGAAAAGTGATTCATGAGGAAAATAAAAGTACTTATAAAAGAAAAATAAATAAACAAATAAAAATAGCGGCACGGGCACCTAGAAGGTGCATGAAGCTCTTTGGGAATTTTAGAACGGCGGTTTATATTCCTTAATTAGTCATGAGATCCGATATTTTTTGATAAAGGACGGATACAAAAAATTAGACAGTGCATTCGGAGTTTGCAACTATATTTGTCTTTAATTTGCACAAACGGCAAAATTTATTGTATTCTATCAATGAAGTAATTGAATTTTTTAAAAATCTTAACTGAAATTTCGGGCTTGGGCGGGCTCGGGCTCCGACTTAAATAATATTGCGCGGGCTCGGGCTTCAAAAAATGAGCCCGAACTGATCTCTAGCAGCAGTAGCGTACGCGAACTTCCTTCAACGGACGGGAGGGGGGGTTACATTAAGGTGACCATATTTCTAAACGGTAATTTGGGGACAAATCAACCATTGTCCTCGAATCTAAACAAAACTTGGGGACACTAAAGTATTCGAGTAAGAGATAAATTTCCTAGTTTAGATTTGCGAATATTAATTGATTTTTTGAAATACGTAATACGTGAAAGAAATATGGAAAGTCATATTTATAGCCTAATTCATATTCTATCGCGCATGAGAACAAACCTTTTCAGAGATGAGTTTAGTTGTTTCTGTAAGAAGAAGGCGGTTTTTGTTGTTTTCTTTTTCTATTTCTTCAGTTTTTCCCCCCAGAAAGTATTAACGGTAACTTTGAAGAAGATAAAGTACACATCTCTAAATTTGAGGACATTTGGGGTCAAACTTAATATACTATCTATATTTGGGGACTGTCCTCGAATTTCGAGGACGTATGGTCATATGCCAGTGGTCATATGCTACTGCCTTAGGTCAGTGGTGTAGTCGAAGGGGGACGCCGTCCCCGTCCCTCTACTCTTTCACTTCAGCCCAAACGTCCCCCCACTTTTTATTCTCAGGGGGGACGCTCATTTACAAGGTTTTTTTTTTAATTCTGTGAAGAAATTAACTTTTTTTTTGTTCGCGCGAGAGCAAGTACATCGGTATAAAAATCAAAAGGAAACTTTTGAGTGTTTGTATCGACTTTACAAATGGGATTGAAAGGGTTTCTTAAACACTTCAGTAGTGAAAACATATCCATGAGAATAGAACAGATTATAATCTTTCCGAACGCACTCTTGGTAAAAAAAAATGTCTTTCCGAAAAAGTGACAAAATTCGGGGTAGCGAATAGTCACGTACCAATCCAAAAGAAAATCTGTCACTTTGACATTGGATTGTTGCCTCACCATGGCACGGTGGTTATAAAACTATGGGGTTCGGGTCCCATTGCGCGTCCGTCGATCTAACCGTTCGGAGTTTTCCTTGGTTCTCTCCGAAACTTTGCCGAAATACGAGTTAGGACATTGGATTGTTGCCTCACCATGGCACAGTGGTTATAAAACTAGAAATCGTAGACGGGCTAAGTATGAAGGTCCCGGGTTCGGGTCCCATTGCGCGTCTGTCGATCTAACCGTTCGGAGTTTTCCGTGGTTCTCTCCGAAACTTTGCCTAGATACAGGTTAGGACCCCTTAGAAAGACCTCCACAGAGGGCACCCCTTTTGTGTTGTCTTTCTGACGAGGATTTATAACCGGCTTCGAGCCAAGCACACAAATCCGCTATACGTGTTTACAATAACAACAACAACATTGGATTGTTGACAAATGTAAATGGAAAAAATTAGGTTGCTCCGATGGCGCGTCCGTAACAGTTCGTGGTTTTCTCCGAAACTTAGCGTGAATACGGGTTAGGACCCCTTACAAAAACCCCAACGGAGGGCACCACTCCCCCTTGTGCTGTTCTTTTGACGAGGATTTTAAGAGGGCTTCGAGCCAAGCACACAAATCCGATTACATGTTTGCAACAACAAATTAAGTAGCTTACACGGTCTTATTTAAGACTTATTTTAGATTATTAACAAGTAATCAATAATTTAGCAATGAGTTCAATTTAATTAATTAATAAACAAATGATGGTTAAATTAGTTTTATTGGTTGTTTAAGGAATAATTACAATTAATGAATCCGATAAGTGTAGGTTAAATTTCGTGAAAAATGAGCGTCCCCCCACTTTTTTTCTTAGGACTACAACACTGCCTTAGGTTACATACAAAATCATTGGGCCCGCTCGAGAATTCACCGGTCGGTTATGCTAGGTTATGCACCGGTGCTATTGGTTGCGGCCATTCTTCGGTTAAGTGACGTCACGGTTGTCAACCGGTTTCGGTCATCCTCACCATATCGCATTTCAAGCCAAGAAAAAAAAAAGTGTATGCGTGTAATCTTTACGCGCGGTTGAAGTAAAACTTCTTTGACGTTTACGACACAGATCACTCAAATGATTATACTTAAAATAAATATCATATTAAAATTTAATTATATTTATTATTCATGTACTTTACAAAGATTATATAAATGTTATATTCATATTATTCATTGGAAATAGGTACTTGAATGTCATCATAATTTTTTATGTATGAAATTAGAGGTTTGTGGTAACTATAATGTGAAACATAAATTTTACTCTCTAAATTTGCTAATTTTCTTGAAAATACAGCATCTATCGTTGTACCGAAACGCGACGCGTTGTTGATTGAAGTCGAGAAGTATTCACAGTTAGATCAAATTTTTCTTTGAAAAAATCAACTAACGGCTGAGATTCTTGAGGGCGAAAATTAACATTAAAATCTCCAGTAAGAATCATCGGTAATTCATGATAATTATTTAGAATCCAGGAAGTCTCCATGTTGTAGTATTATTCTTTAACTGTTTTCTTATACCATTGTTCCGTCTGGAGTTTGGGTTTGAATGGCGGGAATGTCCATAGTCTAGTACTATATTCTAACTGTGTTTTTTAACTGATGTTTTCCTCTATCAGTTGGGTTCGAATGCAGGTAGTGTAATTTTTTGTGTGTTTTTCTATCACAGTATTCTTAAGCGTTGATTTCGTCTGCTGGTAGGTTTCGAATTATTATTCTGTATCCGTGTTTTTAAACTGCAGGTTCAGTCTATTGTTTGGGATTGATTGCAGCCAGGATCCGTTTCTTTGTGGTGTTCCATCCCTGGGTTAAACCGTTGCTTGCTCCGTCTTAAGGTTGGGTTAGAATCCACGGAGTGTCCATTTTTTATTCTTTTATTTTGTTATTAAACCGTTTGCAGGCAGTGCTTGTTTCTTTGTGGTGTTACATACTCGTATTCTTAAACAGTTGTATATATATATATATATCATTACTATATATAAATATATGTAATGTATAAAAAGGTAATTTGGGTTTTACTAGTTTGGGTATTGTTCAAGCGGGTACTTTCACTGTAAGTTTTGTTTTCCTGTCATACTTGCCATGCGCGCTCTGGAGCTATGTTTTATTTATTTTGTTATTTGCCAGACATCAGGCCGTCGATTCTGAGTTCTTTAGATGTACACGTGTCCCCACGCCCTTGTAGCCCCGGATGCGGGTCATGTTGGTAAATGTGTGTGGTTCGATCAGAGGTAAGAGAGAGGCGGAGTTATGTCTTCGAAAACCACGTGGTGTGGTAAGCGTAAATACTCCCGCGCATCGAAAATCGTCAGACTTCTGCCACTGGAACTGCTTAATGAGTCAACGCTGATTCTTGTACCCGTCTCCCCTTCCTTCTTCTCATTCTAAATTGTAACTTAAATGTAATGTTCAATAAACCATATTACCTGTCTTAACTCTGAAACTTTACTTGAAATATCTATATCACTAGCTGCGTGCCCGTTCTTCGCACGGTAGGAAACGAAAAATTTCCTCACATGTGTAATTCGAATTAATTCCAGTGATGTGGAATCTAGAAAAAGCAAAATTATTTCACTCTTGGCTTAAAATTTGCGTCATATATGTAATAACCTGAGATCATTGCAATATAATGACACACACACACACACACAAAAAAAAAAAAACTATGTCAGCGTCATTCGGTATCAAAAAAGTGAAAATGGACCGTTTGCAGTGAACTTCTCACTTTCAAATTGTCTTATTTCCTCAGACATGCTGTCTTTTAGGTTCACGTTTTAGCGTTAAATACCTCAGACACTACATGAAATGGACATTTTTTTTTTAAATTTAAAAATACGTCACCCGCTCTTGCAACCCTTTACAAAAAGAAAAGAGATAAGAGATAAGACTGGCTATTTATAAAGGCTTTAAAATTGTTTTTCTAGATTATGCAGTTTAATTTTTCTTCTCACAAATAAATCCAGTATTTATAAAAGGAAATCGAGCCAAGCAAAGAAATCGTCTGCTCGCGGGACCCGTTTTTATTTATTTTTTTCAACTGGCAATTTTAATCATTGTTACTGTATCCATGACAACCGAAATTTATAAGCAGGTGCTCCTGAAATGAAAATCCTTCTTTACTTAAAAATTCGTAAAAATTCTCCTAATTTATATTTTTCCTCCGTTCTTCTTTTAAAAGTGGGCGAATTGTCTGCTCCGTCTTTTGCCGTAATATTACTAAAGTCAGCGTCAAATTTAATTTTATTTGAAAAATTCCCAAAAATCTGCAAATTATGTTACACAGTCCGAACGAACAGTTTTTAAAAGAAAATTTTCTCCTCTATACGATGATGTAACTATCGTTTTCTTGCGAGTGCAATTACCGGCGTTATTATGTATTACACAAGAAAAATCGCTAAAAATCGGACAAAACATAAAATAAAACATTTTCTAATTCGAATTTCGAAAATTGCTTTCGAAAAGCGAGAAAAATCGCTTCGAGGTGTGTCGAGACCCGTCTTGGAGAATTTCCGTACAAAATTTGGTAGGTCTACGATCACCCGTTTCGGAGCTACGCGAGACGCAGACAGACAGACACACAGACAAACTAACGGACAGTTTACACATTGTTTTATTTATATAGATTACACTATATATATCGCTTATAAATATTACGTTAACACAAACTACATTCTTCTAAATTTACTAACATTTCTTAAAATACAACTTTTGGGCAAAATAATAACAGACATGGCATACATAATATTTAGGAGTTTATTGGAGTTTAATGGCCTAACGGGCAGTGTAACTGGCATTTAACAAAGAATAATATCACTTCGCTTCGAAACTATTGCCTATAATCATTACGAAATAGTATTCTAAGACAATGGTGTAATTAAAGCACATCTGAAGCTAGTAATTACTGTATACCACGTTCTTAAGTTTATGTATTTAATTTTTTGAAGTTCTGCTAATTCAACGATCTCCATTTACTTCGATTCGATGGAAATATAAACAACCTGAGATGCGCAGAAGCAGAAGATGCGCAGTTACACAGTGTGCGTAGCGCCATCTGACAACGCCATATACAAACGGGGTACAAACGATTGGCACCGTTCATATTTGAAAATTCGTTGGTGGGGGGGGGGGCTGGCGAAATGCTTGCCCCCCCCACACACACACAAAGATGCGCCTGTAGTTAAACTACTAGTGAGGTACAAACGAAAATTTTGCTGGTACAAACGGGTACAAACGAGGTACAAACGATTGGCACCGTTCATTTTTGAAAATTCGTTGGTGGGGGGGCTGGCGAAATGCTTGCCCCCCCCACACACACAAAGATGCGCCTGTAGTTAAACTACTAGTGAGGTACAAACGAAAATTTTGCTGGTACAAACGGGTACAAACGAGGTACAAACGATTGGCACCGTTCATTTTTGAAAATTCGTTGGTGGGGGGGCTGGCGAAATGCTTGCCCCCCCCCACACACACAAAGATGCGCCTGTAGTTAAACTACTAGTGAGGTACAAACGAAAATTTTGCTGGTACAAACGGGTACAAACGAGGTACAAACGATTGGCACCGTTCATTTTTGAAAATTCGTTGGTGGGGGGGCTGGCGAAATGCTTGCCCCCCCCACACACACAAAGATGCGCCTGTAGTTAAACTACTAGTGAGGTACAAACGAAAATTTTGCTGGTACAAACGGGTACAAACGAGGTACAAACGATTGGCACCGTTCATTTTTGAAAATTCGTTGGTGGGGGGGCTGGCGAAATGCTTGCCCCCCCCACACACACAAAGATGCGCCTGTAGTTAAACTACTAGTGAGGTACAAACGAAAATTTTGCTGGTACAAACGGGTACAAACGAGGTACAAACGATTGGCACCGTTCATTTTTGAAAATTCGTTGGTGGGGGGGCTACCGTTTGCTCCAGCCCCCCACACACAAGGATACGCTTATAGTTAAACTACCAGTGAGGTACAAACGAAAATTTTGTGGTACAAACGGGTACAAACGAGGTACAAACGATTGGCACCGTTCATTTTTGAAAATTCGTTGGTGGCAGGGCCTGATTATGGCCTAGGCACAGTAGGCCCGTGCCTAGGGCCCCAGATTTTTTATGGGGCCCCAAAAAGTAAGAATTTTTTTTTTTACAAATTTAGAAAAACATCACAATTGCTAACAAAATAAGCTGAGGGTCCCAGATGAGGGTCTACGATAACTAAGGTTTTTTTTAAGGCACGATGAAAATCATCTCACAATTCTTACTTTTGATTATGTTTACATTTGCTATGTTATTTAACAATAAGAATGCTGAGAAATCAGGATGTATAACTTGAAATATTCCATCATATTGTTGGAAATATGGCACTTTATTGCTTACATGTAATTACAAAAAGTATTTTAATTACAGAAAATAATTTAAATGTATACAGTCCCAAAAGAATTTGGATTTGAAATCATAATAATTCTTCAATTTGCATAAATTTTGTACATACTAAAAATTTCACGGGGGGGGGTGGGAGGGGATAGTCATTATTGGAGTTGGGGGGGGGGCCGAAATAATGCTGTGCCTAGGGCCCCGAAGTACCTTAATCGGGCCCTGGTTGGTGAGGGGGCTAGGCATTTCGCCAGCCCCCCCACAAGGAAACGCTTATTGTGAAGATACCAATGAGGTACAAACGAAAAGTTTGCTGGTACAAACGGGTACAAACGAGGTACAAACGATCTGAACCATTTTCATCGAAATCGGTTTTGGTGGGGGGACTGGCGAAATGCACCTGATTACAAATCAGAGTGAATATGATACCATATTACATAACCTCAAAACAGGATGTCAAGCATTTTAGTACAGTAGACACCGGTTATAACGTACTCTCACGGGACCTCAAAAAGTAGTACTTTGTAGCCGAAGTACGTTATAAGCAATACCTGCAGTAAGATTCAATATTACACAAAAAAAGAAAGTGGGCTCATAATTTCACTGTAATGTGTGTTTTAAACAGGTGTGATTTTTTAAAAATTTAAATTAAATAAAAACAGAACATTTTTTATTGAGATAAATAATCTCTAATTTTCTTTTGTTTTAAATCAGCAGATGCTACTTTAAAGATACCGTTTTTGATATCTATAATAGACTTTTGTAGAGTCTCCGCATCATCACTTCGGCATTAAAAAAATCGTAATAATGTTTTAGCAGCATGTAATGCGTGGGGTATGCTTGGTACTTCACTATCATCAGGATCATTATAGTAGGGCTTTTCAGAAGGCATTTATATTCATGAATAACAAAGAGAAAACATGGTCTTGTTCTTAGCCTTGCCTAGCAGGGGAAAAAGATAAAAGATCGCTCCCTTCATTCATACACAATTCATCTCGCTAGAGATTCTAAAACTGACAACGAGTGTTTGTGAACGTCTGAAATTTCCGAGAAAAAGGAAATAAAATGCTTAAGAAAAGCAAGATTTTATTTTTGGCTTTGGTATAAAATGTACGTTATAGCCGAAGTACGTACTTTTGTTAAGTATGTTTTAACCGAAGTTAAACAATATAAATATAGGACTTCAATCGGGACCTAGCTTCTAGGTACGTTATAACCGATAGTACGTTAGATCCCTGGTCCGTTATAACCGGTTATTTCGCACTGTATGTACATGATACTTAAATAACCCAAGAATTTCACAGTAGCAGTGGCTTGGGTCGGAGTGGGCATATAACGCTCCCTTCTACGCCCCTCATGGCCAAGCATGCCTTTCTTTTTAAGATAATACGTGTTAATTAAAATGTTTAATTTCTATTAGCAACCCTTTCTTTAAAAAATTAGGAAATCCCGAAAGATGACTGTGCTTTAAAGTGGTACTTGTAAGAAACCATACAACTTTTCATTCGTTTTTAAATAGGGTGTCAATGATTTACATCAGCAGATTTAAATCGGTGATTTTAATCTTGATTTAAATAATTTGATTTAAATCAGGGATGCACAACTTACGCCCTACGGGCTATTACTAGCTCATGACACCCTTTTCCATTCATCTGCCAATCCAGTTGCATGCTGAAAAACACAACAGAATCCATCAATTCAATTTTTAGGAAAAGGAATTAATTGTGAAAATGTAATTCTTTCAGATTTGTTTTTAATGGCCATAAATATGGCAGCAGAAAATTTCAGTTATAATTAATAGACTTTTATGAATATGTGCCATCCAGGGGCGTAGCCAAGGTTAGGGGGTTAGGGGGGTCATAACCCCCCCCCATGAGAAATTTTACCCATACAAAATGTATATTCTTCACTACAATATTACACACATGTATACATATATATGAGTTGTAGTAGTCGTAACCCCCCCCCCCATGAAAAATTTCTGGCTATGCCCCTGGTCCCATCATATTATCAAGAATTTTTATTTGCTATTTCTGAGATTCCAAAGTATTGTCATGCCCACAATAAACTCGATTGGTCATAACTACAAAAAAATTGAGTTCGGTGAACAATTTTTCTTTTTTTGTAAACAATGTAGCATACCTACTGTTAAAAAAATTCATTCATCTAATCTAAATGTTTAATTTAGTTATCATCAACCGAGCTTGTTGCAAACATGACAAAAAAAATCACAGTACTATGGGATTACACAATTGCCTTGCCTATGTGTGCCACCAGATTTTCAAGAACTTAATTTGCAAAATTAAGAGAAAATTATAATTAAAAATTTGGAATTGTGTCATTACATCCATCAAGTAGTCTTTAATATTTTGTTTTTAAAACTATATTAGTTAAAAGGGCGCACTACTTGACCTTTGATACATAACATTTGAATTACTACGGCCCACAAGCTGAAAGAGGTTGTGCAAAAAAAAAAAAAAAAACAATTATTGTTATTGCATGTGAATAAGATATCTGTAGCTTTATTCCTGAAAGCAATTTCACAATGCTTCCAAAATCATTCATTCGGGACAAAATTATTTTATTTGCATACAAAAGGTTTATACTACTAACTAGATACGGTGTGCAAAAGTCTGTAATTCGACTTGAAGTGCATGAGTATTTAGCGAGTGCCCCCCCCCATTTTTACACACACACACAAAGATAAACTTCCGTTGCAAACGTTGCCCGGGTGTATTAAGTGTTAAGGAATAACATGCCTAAAAATTATTGTCTGCTTCGCTACCCACCGTTGCAAAGCATGAGTGCAGCGATTTTCCTCTTGTGTCTTGTCCTCTTGTGATCTAAGAAAAACCTGTACACGCGACGAATGTGCACGTTAAATTTGTAGGGCCGGTTCTGGATTACCAATTCTGTGTGTTGTTCAACAGAGCAACCAAATGAAATAATTGACAAATTATAATGAATTAGGTAATGTAAAGAGTTTAATGATCTCTTTAATTAATTGTTTACAAGAAGTGCGCTTGCTTATGTAAAAATCAAAAAGATATTCTGTTAATGCTTAATCTACAACAGAACATGTATTATCTGAATGAATTTTTTAACTCTATTAATTTGTAATTTTTAACACATCAATGGTGAGATCCACTAATTTTTTTTTTCGCGGGTGTGTGTGTATGTGTGTGTGTGTGAGGGGAGTTATGCAAAAAAAAAAAAAAAAAAAAAAGGATAAAAAATATAATGATGACTTATCTGGAAGCATTTAAAATATATTAAAATGAATAAAATAAAATGCATAAAATATTTAAAAATCGTTTAGTGATACACATCACTAAAAATAAAATAATTTTCAAATTTACTTTTCAGCTAAGCCGAAATAATATTAGAAAAAATAAAAATACATTTAAAGATTAGTTTTTTTAATCAAAAATTTATCTTTACTTGTCATGTTACTGTGAAAGTGAATAAAGCGAGAATGTGAGACAAATTAAATATGAGGTGATTTAAGTCATTAAAAACTGACCGGGGATTAAACTAAACTAAAAAAAAAGTAGTTTTACTGTCGGTGTATACTTTTTAAAGTTCATACTGTAAAATTAGCCTATGGAGTTCGATATTTTTTTTTTTTTCAAGCCTACAAGTTCTATCACTACGAAATATTAAGATAGAGGACCATTGTTTATAAACTATAACGTTTTTCAAGAGACCGTTACTAAAAACATTTTTAAAATTGAGTTTTTTTTCTTCTTTTTTGAAGATTCTGAAATTTACTAAAGTTATAATGCATAGTAAAAGCTCAAGCCTGTCTAAAGCGGATCTTTAACTACAAGGAAACTTGTTCTTTTATCAAATATTTCTTGGTCCTCTGAATACTTACTCTAGGATATAAACAGTTGAGGATGCAGAATTTTTTTTAGAAGGGACTAATTTAAAAAAAAAGAAAAAAAAATTTTGTGACCTAAACACGATATGCAATAAAACAAAATATCACTTTAAAGTATTGTAATTTGTTTTGGGAGGGGTGAATTTAGAATAAAAGGTTATTTTCCCTATGCAAAATGCACATTAAAGTAAAATGCTACCCTTTAGAAATGTCTTTGGAAAGGGGGAGGAGGGGCGCTCAAGCGTCTTAGCCCTTTCCCTGTATGCAACACTGGATATAACTTTTGTTTAATGGAAAACTGCGTCAATGGAAGAACATTTATTTCCGTTTAAGACAAAATTTTATTATTATACAGTAAAACCTAATAAATTTCAACCGAATCCTTTTCACTAGCGGGTCATTCCATTTCAAATCAACCAATAAATTTCAAAAATGTCACCCACCGTCTCGGATTTCTTTGAAAATTTTTATAAATGTAGCCATTAGTGTTCTAACTAACAATATAAAATTTTACTACAATATCTCTAATACTTTTTAAGATAAAAATTATTAAAATAATGGGAAAGTGACCATAAATGGCGTTTTTGCAAACAATTATTTTAATGGTGCTTTTTTGGATAAAAAATCATAACTTTCTTTATTTTCAATATATTAAATTGAAATTTATACCAAAATGTTCACAAAGGTTTGGAGATTATAGAAAAAAATAATTTGATAGTCCTGTTTAGAACTGGAACCCCCCAAAAATTCATAAACTTTGTTTTTTTCAAAAAAATTTCATAAAAACAATAATTTTGCAAAAGCTGTTTCAGAAAATGGTGTAGCTCTTAACAAAGCAAACAATTTTTTTACTTACATGTAAATGCATAAAGTAAGATAATTTAAAATAAAAACGGTGGGTATTTGAGTCCTAATAGGTTAATTTAATTAAAAACCAAATATTTTGAAGATTTTTCTTAAAATGTTATGCTGCATGCAAATGTTATTATAAAATAATTTTTTATTTATTTAATTAAAAAAGGTGCTTATTTTATTTAAAAGTTAATAATGAATTTTATTTTACTTAAAATTTAAATTATTTTAAAATTTAAAATTTTTTAAACAAAATCGGAAATACATATAGTTAACATGCGTCAAAATTTTTCTAGCTTTTTTTATTGTCAACTACAAACTAATACTTTAGTTAAAAAACAAACATTTTTCTTTAAAAAAATAGCTGTATGCAATTAAATGCGTAAAAAAGGATTTATTTAATTAATACTTTCTTAATTTAAAAAATTTAGACAAAATTTGAACATTAATTAGAAAATGTGTGCTGAACATTTCTTTGACTCACTGACTACAAATTAAATAAGAAACATACTAACTTGCTTTAGCATAAAATGAAAATATTAATTATTATGACTGATTGTGACACTTATGTTCAGTATTTTACCAGAAAGAAAAAAAAAAAGTAGTTCCGTTCCTTCAATCAATCAATTTCAATAGAGATTCACCTGTGTTTTGTAATGATACATTAACATCTTCTACAGCTTCTTGTTTCGAAATTGACAATTTCAAATTTGTGACAGTTTCATCACTGCCAGTTGATACTTTGTCACTGGTATCACTGCCAGTTGATACTTTGTCATCAAGCTCAGAAATGAGTTTGTTTACCTTCTTCCTACAAAAACTGCATTTTTTTGTCCAGAAATCGATTTTTCACAGTTTGGCAATTTGTTAATTACCTCAGATAAATTTGAATTAATGGTTCTCAAACATTTTTTTCTTTTTCTTTTATGGCACTTCAATGGGTCAAAACATAATGTTTGAAGTATTTCAAATTTATTCAAATAAAATAATTTTTGATGTTCACAATTATTAAGTAAAAGCTCCGATTGTACATTACTTCTCAAACTTATTAAGTCTGAAGGTTTAATAATGCAGTACTTGATGCCGTTTCTACTTGAGCATAAGTCTTTTTATGGCATTCAGTTCCATTTTTCTTAGCCAATACTACAGCACGTCTGGGAATGTTCTGCTGCCATATTAAATGTAACTGATATTCAGTAGCAGCACAAAATAAAAAAAACATTCTAATTTACTTTCAATTAGATTAAAAAAAATGAGCTTACACATCAAGCTGAATAATTTAGCTTTATAGTGCGTTCGCCGAGTCAAGAGAACAAAACTAAACAATTGCACGTGTAAACTGGCATTGAGTAAACACCGGGCATTTTGATAAAGTGCCAAACACAGTGTGAATTTCTGCTTTCTTCCATTTATGCTGCTTGGAATTAAGAAAGGTTAAATTCGCCTAACTAGGGATTGGTGCCAAAAAATGCAATTCTTTGGTAACCCGTTTGTTTACTTTCGTTCTCTCGTTTCCGCGAACAGACTATAGATTATTGGTTTAACTCTTTAAAATAACTTCAACAATCCCAGAGAACATCAAAAACAATTCCAAATTACTCAAACAACATTTTCACTTAACCAAAGAAAGGCAAAACTGATTCCAATTCCCTTGGAAGCATCTGACCAAGAAAGAGATATTCACAAGAAGAGGGTGACTCATTGGAAGAGGGAATGGACCCCACCCCTTTACTATCCTACACTACTCAGTATCTCCCCTGCATATTCTCATATTACACCAGCTCCTTACCACACAACAAACAGAAAGCATGGGATCTGATCTAGTTACAGTCCAAAAGCCTGTTGACTGAAAAGAGACTACTGTCATAGTTCTTTTAAACTGATGTAAAAAGAAACAAAATTATGATAAAAAACAAAACAGTTTTTAAAATTGTTTTAATTAAAAATTAATATAAATTGAATTTATAAATAAATAATTGTTTTATATATAAACAATGCTATACAGATATGCCTTCTTCATGCCTCAGGCAATTAACCCCCCCCCCCCCCCGCCAAAAAAAAATACATTACAAAATTGGCTGAGACAACATTTAAATTTGAAATTTTTCCGACCGTACAGCTCATAAATTTAACTATTCTTTTTTCTACATGTTTCATTACTGTTAGAATAACTGTTCCTAAAAGTGCACAGTACAACTTCTGAAGAGACATTCTAAAAAACTTTGAATCTCTAAATTAGGATAACTTAATTGCATAAAAATAACTTTAAAAGTTACATCATTTCTGAAAAAAAAAACAGCCTGTTCTGACTTTCTCCCCTACCCCCATTTTTTTATTATTTGTTATTGACACACTCTCTCTTTTTCAGTTTTGCTTAAACTGATTTAAAAAATACCGATTTAAACATTAATAAACTATTTTAACTTTATTTCCAATGACCATTAAAAAATTTTCAATTAAAAATAAATAAATACCATGTTTTTACCTGACAGGTGAGGAGATTCCTATTATAAGCAAAGCATTGTCTACATTAAAAAAATAAAATTAACAGTTATATTACTCCTCTAAAATAAGTCAGAATGAGTGTAATTTAACTTGTAGTTGACAATAAAAAAAAAAGAAAAGCTTCCAAGTTTTGACACATGTTTACTATATGTATATTCCGATTTTGTTTAAAATGCTTTATATTTTAAAAATAAAAAAATTAAATTTAAAGTAAAATAACTTTAACTCATTACTAACTTTTAAATAAAATAAGCACCTTTTTAAATTAAATAAATAAAAAATCATTTTATAATAACATTTGCATGCAGCATAACATTTTAAGAAAAATCTTCAAAATATTTGGTTTTTAATTAAATTAACCTATTAGGACTCAAATACCCACCGTTTTTATTTTAAATTATCTTACTTTATGCATTTATATGTAAGTAAAAAAATAGTTTGCTTTGTTAAGAGCTACACCATTTTCTGAAACAGCTTTTGCAAAATTATTGTTTTTATGAAATTTTTTTGAAAAAAACAAAGTTTATGAATTTTTTGGGGGTTCCAGTTCTAAACAGGACTATCAAATTATTTTTTTCTATAATCTCCAAACCTTTGTGAACATTTTGGTATAAATTTCAATTTAATATATTGAAAATAAAGAAAGTTATGATTTTTTATCCAAAAAAGCACCATTAAAATAATTGTTTGCAAAAACGCCATTTATGGTCACTTTCCCATTATTTTAATAATTTTTATCTTAAAAAGTATTAGAGATATTGTAGTAAAATTTTATATTGTTAGTTAGAACACTAATGGCTACATTTATAAAAATTTTCAAAGAAATCCGAGACGGTGGGTGACATGGCCTGGTTGATTTGAAATGGAATGACCCTAGCTCGATTGATATTATTTTAAAATACAAGTTAGATTAATTTATTTGAGTAATTACTCCGAGAAAAACATGTAAATGAATTTTCTTGCGAAAATAATTTTATATGATTACAACATTATGGAATGGAATGAGTGAAAGAAAGAAAGAAAGAATATCTATATGAGGGTTTTATTTTTTAAAGTCTTATGAATGTTTGATAAACTAATATTTATTTGACTTCGACGCAAAGCTCTATTTGTAGCAAACGGAATCTCATTTTGAAACAAATTGGAATTTCCAAAAAGAGAAGTAAAGGAAATGGGATATTTTCTTGGGAAAGCGAAACACGTACAAAGCAGACAATGAGTCTTTTTTCCAGTGCTTCTGGTCAACCGTCACCTTGACCCCAGAATTGACCCTCACTTCCCTTCTTTGCCCCCCTTCCCCGGTTTCCTTTCCTCCAGCATAAGGGACCATCTATAAAGGTTTTTTTTTTTTTTGTCCAAGCAGCAATTAAGAGTGGGAGAATTTGCGGAAGAAGGTGGGGAAACGGTATTTGACAGTTTGGCGCATTTGGCGGAATGCTGTGTGAGGTATAACCCACGTGCCTCCCTCAAGAACTACGCCAAAAGTCGCCAACCTTGGCGACTTTTGTTGTACGTGTGTATGTATTTAACTCTCAAATCTCAAAAAATTTTAGCCGTAGAATGTTGAAATTTCATACATAAGATTGTTGTAACATGTAGTTGTGCATCTAGATTTTTGGTTCCAATCTACTGGAGTGTTTATTTACAGGACCACCGAAAAAAATTCCAATACTTTAATGTCTATGGACATCTTCAATATAATTTATCTGTAGACAGTCATTGTTTGGTCCATGCCCATGCTGTTTGGTCCATGCCCATCGCCATCTGTCGTCGACCTTGGCGTGTTTTTCCAAAATATCACCAAATTTGGCGATAGTCAGTCATTGGGTCCATGCCCAAAATATCGCCATTTGCCATCGTTTTGGGCGAGTTTTGGCGATATATCGCCAAATTTGGCGATTGTCTGACGGTGGCGGTGGTTTCAATTGTTGACAGACGCGCGATAAGACCCGCTTCACGCTTCGCCTGCCTATTATTTCCAAGGATATAACCAATGTGCCATGTTGAAGCATACTTCTTACTTGGAACCGACATATAAAATCTTGGTGGTTTCGTGCGAGAGAGAGAGAGTAAAAGCACACTCAAGTGCGTAAATAAATCTGGAAGAATTTCAGATAATTCAGATAATCAGATTTTTTTTATTATTTTATGTTATTTTAAAGCAACGTTTTCATAAAATATTTTCTAATACATATGTGGAATGGCTTACTTTATAAATTGTTCAAAATGTATGATGCTGTTTGGTTAACATAAATATCAGTTAATAGAAATAAATTTTGGTATGTAAATTTCAATTAAAGAAAATTTAATTGTATGTTTCAAAATTATTAAAAAATGAATTCATTTATTAAATTTCTTACATAAAATATATTACAATTTTATCCTTTGTTGAAGCATACAAATACCAGAATCGCATTAAAAATGTGATAAATATATG
This sequence comes from Cheiracanthium punctorium, assembly GCA_038373885.1. Classification (NCBI taxonomy): domain Eukaryota; kingdom Metazoa; phylum Arthropoda; class Arachnida; order Araneae; family Cheiracanthiidae; genus Cheiracanthium; species Cheiracanthium punctorium. The sequence continues at coordinate 248,111 of JAWZYV010013146.1, read as the reverse complement.
GAATTCAATTCTTATAACTAAGGTGTAAAGGATGGGTGTATTAGAATATTTTTTAAATGAAAGTTTAATATTTATTAAATTTATTTTTTTGAAGATTGATTATGCACAGTTACTCATAGATATGATTTAAAATATGCTATCAAATTTTCCATCTACCAATAAGAAATTAAGTTGTAATCTTTGTAATGGAATATATATATAACCAGGGGTCGCGCTGGCTTTTTTTAAAGTTTCGCCAATCCAATCGCCAAATTAGATTTTCCTGGACATCATTAGGAAATGCAATTGCCAATATTTTCGCCAAATCGTATTTTCTTCCGCTAAACTAATTTTATTATCGCAATTTGCGACGTTGGCGATCGACAGCGCGACCCCTGTATAACTATACAGCAAATGATACAGCAGTTATACAGTTTAAATAATAGAGCAAATAAATACAATAATTTTTTTAAAGTACTAGATAAGACAGAAATTAATAAGAGTAATCCTGATTATAATGACAGCTCTCCAAAATTGTCCGTACCGTTTGTTTACTTGTTCATACAACAGAAACTCGCGTACTATGCCACTCAGTTAATAATCTGGTCCTATTGATGACTTACTTCTATCCAACTTCAACTGTGATTTGTCTAGATCTGTGAATTTTGCTATATAATAGGGTTTTACTGTAGGAATAACGAACTTTTAATTCCAAGACCTTTTGCTGTTTTATTGTAGATAAAATAGTTATTTTACTCACCTCTGGACAGACTTGAAAAAATTCATTTTGAATCCTCTTAAACAACCATATATTAAGTAATAAAAGATTAGTGCATTTTTTTTTAGCAGCTACGTTTAAATACAAGCACATGTCGAAATAAAAACAATTATGCGAAACTTTTTATTTAGACAAAATGCATATCACTGAAAGAATAAGCTAAAATATTCAGATCTTGAACAAGAGCCTCGTTTAGTACAATATTTGCAGATGTAGTTTACAGTTTCAACCAACTGAAACTCGGCACCTGTTGACTAGCCTACTGCCCTCCGAGTTGACTAAATCATTCACTCTTGAAACAAGCTTTTGTTCATAAATGGTTCTTTCCAAGGTGGAATAATAAATTTTGAGTTGTGCTTGTTTTTAACGCACATGGCCAATCTACATTGTCTGTAAGTAGACTGATCACAGTGACTGAACTCAGTCGACTATATAGTTGACAATGTCAAATCGTATGTCTTTTAAAAACAAGGTAGCTAATAACATAGGGTAAATTAACAATGGCTATAGTGTTTTAGGTAGCATATAAGTTAGCAAGTTTCAGTTGCAATACATGCATGAAGAGTTAACGCAATTTAATTTTTACTATATGCATGTTCTAATGCAGTCATTTCTATTGTTACATCTTGGACTTTTATTCTTTCGGTAAGTTACGCAGCAATCTTTGCACAGTGCTGAGTGGGCTAACGGATCTCTGCTTCATTAATGAATTCGAAACCCGAACCAATGTTAACATTGTTTCGAAACCGCTGAACAATGTCTATGCTAGAAGAAAATTTTAGATATTTTTCCTGAAGTAAATTCAGCGTTAAATCCTGTCCGCTCATTATTCCACCAGATGACATTTTCAAAACATTGTCATCTTCGGCAAAGAATCCGTTGAAAGTAACAGTTGCCGTACCTTAGGAAATATGTGAAAAAGGAGGAAGACTCGCCATTAAACGAAAAGTTTCAAATGAAATCTGAGCTGATGTTCAAAAGTCATGCGATGCGAAGAATCCAGTTTGAAATACCTTGATGAAAACTCAACTCTGATATTCGTATCTATTTCATTGATCACTGCATCAAAACAATATGCCAGTATTGCCCTTTCTGAAATTTTAACTTTTTTATATTCAGAATCTTACTGTTTCAAAACGCGTAATTGAATTGCCATGTTCCAAGCAAATATGTTTTTTCTATCATTCTATTGCTATTGCAGATAGTTTACTGTAAGGCATTCAAAACTTCATTCATTTTCAAAGTTCTAATTTTTGTAATAGTAGCCAAATAATCCAGCAGCCGACACAAAAGTCTACAAAATTTTTCGTTAAGTTACTTCAGCGCAGCCAATTTGGGAAACCGTGTAAAACAATTTCTTTAAAAGCAACATATCCAAAAATCTGTATGGTTACTATTTTTTTTTATATCTTCAGTTTGATTTTCCCAAGTTTCTTTTTTGCATGTGTTTTGACTCTTTTTGTTTAAAATGACCTTTCTGTATGACTTGCCTTTGTGGCGTACAGCCACTTTTGTCCGCATCTAGCTGAAATGTAACCTTACGGGTGCTGCTCTGGCTTGGAGCATTTTCGTTTGTTTTTTCAATTTGGTATTGCTCAGTTGGCCCTTTTTTTCCTGCTCCTTTCTGAAAGGTAACCCTTGCTTCACGGATGATTCCACTTACTTTAACTCTTTCAGGTGATTCATCGGAATCTATATAGGGGATATTGGTATCATTGTAATACTTTTCCATCATTTTTGTGCAGTTTAAATTCATATGATACAAAGGAGATATACTGTCGGCTCTTTTAGAGTGTCTAATCTAATTTTATAACACTACAGTACTGTTCCTCTTGTGTTAAATACTCGTTTAAAATGTGGAGCTGATGAATTTCTTTATTATTATTATTACAGCAACTATTTACACCTTTTCACTGTAATGCACATTATAGTTATTTTCTTACTTTGCATACAAAAGAAAGCTTTTTCAAGGAAATTTCACTATGTTGTAAAATTTTCTTTTTTACTAATCATTTTATTTTATTATTTACACTATAAAACACACAGAAGAAATGAGAAAATAAATCTCACCTGTTAGCATTATTTGCAAACATACCTTTTCTGTATACTAGGGAACTAATTTCATTGTTATTATTTTAAAAAAATGAATCTTAATTTAAAATCACCCAAGATGTATAAATTCTTCTAAATCAGGACGTTACGCTATAAAATATTTAAGAATGTCGTTGTCATTGAACGTCTCATAATTGTTCTATAGTAATTTTTGTATAAGTTGTTAGAATGCTCATCTGCGTGCACAGTATCAACATCACCCTACGGCACATTAGCACGCTTGTTAGTATGCGTCCGTTTGCGGCAAAGAGTACGAGGTGTGACTATGCTTTTCCCCTTCATTAAATGTGCATGGAAACCACTTTCATGATCAAATTGTTGGAAAATAGAACAGTAACGTCACGCGAAAGTATATTATCACATTCTTATTACCAATTCATGAGCTGGCATTTGTCATCATGCACTCAAACATCATTAGTGATTACAATGCATAAAATCGCGTTTTAAGCTTTTATTTTTCCTAAAGAATTCTGGCAAGAATAAAGAATCTCTGGCAAATTTGCGAATTAAAATAAATTAAATTGTATTACGATTTGTTATTTTCTGTGACATTCAGTAGCGGATTTAGGGGAGGGGCTAGGGGGCTTCAGCCCCCCCAAAAGAGATTGCTAAAGGGAAACATTCTGCTTCATTATGCACTTTGAGTATGTAAAGTGATCTTTTTTAATCACTTAGCCCCTCCCAAAAGTTTTTACATTGGTTTAGACTAAAATTTTGCTTTATTGTAAAATTTTGTTTGCGTGAAATAAGATTTTTTCAAAATGTAGCCCCTCCCAAAACAGACTTTCTGGATCCGCCACTGGTGACATTATTATTTTTACTAGAACTTCAGCACACCAAAATAACTATTTTTATAAACTTCCTTTTTCCTCTACGCTTCAGAGATACATTTTCAAATTTTGCACATGAAAAAAAAAAAAAATGTTTTCGGACAAATTCAGAAGTAGTTTCAGAGAGAGTATGTTTTTCCATAAGCATCTTACAGAAATTATTTACAATACTTTTTTTTTAAACTTTCTTTAGGAAAACCTTTAATTATGTACAGACTACTACAGTAAAGCATCGTTTATACGTGTTTCAAGGGACCTATCTAAAACCGCAAACATTCATATAAACAACTTTGATTATGACAGATTTAACGCGACTAATGCAAATTTATGTAGATATAATGTTTAAGTTTTTTTAAGCTACAACTAAACTACTTCATTATAGTTTTTACTCTGAAAAGAATAACTGAATAAAAGTTCTGTTTATCATAAAAACAGAACAAATCATACTTTTAGTGTACTGTATATCTTGAGTACTGCATATTTTTAGTATAAATGTAATTAATATACATTGCATGCAAATTATGATGTTATTTATGTTTATCCAAGAATTGAATAAAAAAAAAAGTCATAGTCGTTAGATTTGCTGATAGTCTTTATTAATTACAGCATTGCGGATTGAATAAATTCATGAATTTTTTTTTTTTTTTCACTTACGTTCTGACAAACAAAGCTTTGTATGGTAGCCGATTGCGTTTTTAAAGAAGGGTGGGTTGAAGGTAAAACTCTTCTTTCATATTTTCTATCCGAAGAAAGTTTCTACCTAAATAGGAAAATAATGACCGAGAGAAAAATTTTGAATTTTAGGAAGGCGAAAAACGACGTATAATCGATATTGTGCATCTGATAAACGAGGCATTTTTGTATTAAAATGAATAGGAATGAATTAGGACTTTAAGAAAACGACGTGTAAACGAAAAACATATAAAGGGTGTTTTACTGTATTAGTAAATCCCCGTCATTTTACAAAAATGTTAATAGAATACCTTTCTACGAAAGATCCGCTCCAGTGGTGTAGCGAGGGCTATTAGCTGAGGTTCCCGATACAGTCCGTCAGACTACTGTTCCATTCTTTCTTAGTTTGACGTTCTTGCCACCTCCTGCCTTTATTTTAATAGTATTATCGCTCCTCCTTGCTACACCACTGAACCGCCCACCACCGAAAATAATACTGGAATACGGTAGTGTTTTGTGCAAATCAATGTTTTTATATAACATCGTGAGATTAATTGGATGTGTGATTTTTCGATATGCTTTTAAATATGTAAATTTTATTTTTTTGTATGGGCGTTAAATTTCTTGCTTGCCAGTGGAGGACCTAAGGGAAGAAAAAGTTTTAAAACTCATCCACGCAAGTAGAGTTTTCGAGAATTAGATGACTTTTGTGCAATTTACACTGTTTGAAAGCCAGGGAGAAGGTACCATTTATCATCAAATATGATATTTAGTTTTTCTTCATTTTTACCTGTAAAATTCCATTTTTATTTATGTAAACAAATGAAAATAAAAAGCGTTAAACGACGAAGCATTTAGTTTAACGCGTATTTAAACTCAATGAGGTATAATTAAAACATACATGTCTACACCATTGTGAAATGTACTTTTATCATTATTTTATCAATGAATCTTATAAATGAAAATGAAATTCTGTTTGTTTGTTTGTTTGTGGATTTGATTCGTATACAAATCCACAAAAATGGACCTATCGGCCTGAAATTTAGCACAGATATGTAAAATAATATAGAATAAACCATAGTCCACTTTAAAACTTTGAAAGTCCACCCGTTCCCGGAATTTAAGAGATTTTTTATGCTCTTCACGCAAAAATCTTTCCGTAATTGTAACCCCTGTAGTGAAAAAAGTGTGAAATAAGGATCGTGGTTGCCATGTGTGGCGATTTTGCCGAATAAAATGTCGTTCTTATACAAATCCACAAAAATGGACCTATCGGCCTGAAATTTAGCACAGATATGTAAAATAATATAGAATAAATCGTAGTCCACTTTAAAACTTTGAAAGTCCACCCGTTCCCGGAATTTAAGAGATTTTTTATGCTCTTCACGCAAAAATCTTTCCGTAATTGTAACCCCTGTAGTGAAAAAAGTGTGAAATAAGGATCGTGGTTGCCATGTGTGGCGATTTTGCCGAATAAAATGTCGTTCGTATACAAATCCACAAAAATGAACCTATCGGCCTGAAATTTAGCACAGATATGTAAAATAATATAGAATAAATCGTAGTCCACTTTAAAACTTTGAAAGTCCACCCGTTCCCGGAATTTAAGAGATTTTTTATGCTCTTCACGCAAAAAGCTTTCCGTAATTGTAACCCCTGTAGTGAAAAAAGTGTGAAATAAGGATCGTGGTTGCCATGTGTGGCGATTTTGCCGAATAAAATGTTTTAAATTCTCAAAGTAAAAATAAAAGAATAATAATGAATTTTTTTTTGTTAGTTTATATTCGTAAGGTTATTTTTTTTTAAATTATAATATCGTGTGCATGGGAAATCAGCGCAGGAATGTAATGCTTTACACGCAAAACAATAAGAATTGAAGATTTCCGAGGCTAATGTGTAAATTTTTTTTAGTTTGGCGAAAAAATAAAATGGCTGAAATATGGATTTTGAGTAAGTGAGTTCTAGCGGTTTGCACAGTTTTCGGCTTGGCGCAATTTATTGAGAGCTTAAGGAAATAGATTTTTGAAAACAAGTGCAAAGGTTTTATTAGAATACAGCGTTAAATTTTAATGATCCGTGAAGAAATAAGGCAGTTATTAAGGGATTTCAAGCGATCTAACTTCAGAATTCTCGCCAATTGAGTACATTGATTTAAGTTGGGGGAATTCCGCCAAATTTCAGAAAATTGAAATCTTCTCATTTAGTACATCGGAGTAACGATGAATAAAACACATTATAGTTGATAATTAAAAAAAAATCGGCTGTATTAAGGGATTCCAATTTTCAAATAAATGCGTGCTACTCTTTGGCGGTCGAACCATTTCCCATATTGATTGCTGCTAAGTCAATGCTTCGAATGATTCCCTGAAAAAACTCTTGCAAAATGGCGTATGTTGGCACTTTGGCGAGGCTTAGATTTGAAACTGGATTTTATTTGAGACTGGTATATATAATAACACTGGTTATAGATAAAAATGAATGTTGGTATGTGTTTATGAGGTTGAAAAACTCCAGCACCGTTGAGCACCGTTGCACGATGAAATTTGGTTCACCTAAGTCTTTTATGATGGAGAAGGTTTTTATGCTATCCGTTTTCCTTAACTTGCCACTTGGTGCCGCAGCACAACGTTGAATTCTATTCCGTTTAGCCGTTTGCTATGCGAATATCGTCCAACCGATTTCGATGAAATTTGGTACACGCGAATATTAGAACACGGAGAATATTTTTCACTATCCATTTTGCTGTAACTTGCCGCTAAATGGCGCTGCAAAGCATCAACTTCTATACCGTTCGACTGATCGGCATAAAATTTTTTATACTTACACATTTGAGCACGAAGAATATATTCTAACTGCGTTCCTTTTGATGTTACTCACCACTAGATGACACTGCAATGCATTATTATTTTAACTCGCCACTAGATGACGCTGCAGCAGGCCAAATTCTTGACCATTCAAACGGTCGCTATGAAAATCAGTATACATAGCTATTTGAACAATGAAAATATTTTGGCGTTATCCATTTTGCTATAACTCGCCACTTGACGGCGCTGTAGCAAATCATTACTTTAATTAACTACTAGATGGCCCTGCAGTGTATCACTTCTTGACTGTGCAAATGATCGTTATGAAAATTGGTATACATAGATAGTTGAACACGGTCGCTATGAAAATCAGTATACATAGCTATTTGAACAATGAGAATATTTTGGCGTTATCCATTTTGCTATAACTCGCCACTTGACGGCGCTGTAGCAAATCATTACTTTATTGAACCACTAGATAGCCCTGCAGTGTATCACTTCTTGACTGTGCAAATAATCGCTATGAAAATAGGTATACATAGATATTTTAACACGGGGAAGAGTTTGGCGCTATGCATTTTCCTATAACTTGCCACTAGATGTCGCGTCAACACATGAACTTCAGGACTGTCCAGCAGATAGTCATGAAAATTCGTATACATCGATATCTGAATGCGAAAAATATTTTCGCCGTATCCGTTTTGCTAAAACTCGCCACTAGATTGCGCTACGCCGCATGGCCTTCTGCACCGTACAAACGATTGCCTTGCAATTCGGTATGCATGATTATTGGACACAATATAACGCGATATCCACTTTGCTATATCTGTTTATTACAATGAATAGTAATCACCACAAATCGTAATATCAAAAAGTCCATTCATTCCCGTGCGAAGAACGGGTACTTCAGCTAGTATTTATGTATTTTTAATGAGCTACATTTTGTCAGAAGTTACTCCATCCTTTAGCAATTCTCTTTAGAAATGGTAGTAATAAAAAATCATTATTACAATGGAAAACATTTTACAGTCGGATCTCTGTTTAGCGAATTTTTCCTCGGAACCAAGAAAATTTTGCAAATTTCTTCGTAAAAATACCTCTAAACAGCGAAGTTCATCCTCTATTTAACGAACTTTTTCTTGGGATTCAAATTTTTTTCGCTATTTCTCTAAATATTTCTGCACATTTCAAACTCATCTTTTTCTTTTACTACATTTCATTTTTATCAGTGACCTTGAACTGGTTTTACCAAGTGTCTAACTCACTTCAGAGTAATGAAATCGCTGTTAAAAACAGATAAAATTAACAGATTTTTGTCAGCAATTAAATTTAAGGACCTTGAGTCCTTAACCTGTGGGGAGATTTTATTGTACAGGGTGGCCCAGCGGGTAATGTTTGAAACAAATGAAAAAATAAAAACAAATAAGAGACATGAGAAGAATTTAATGACGTTTATTGAATGGACATATTGGGCAATTAATGATAAAGAGGTTCGAAGTGCCTACCATCTTTAATAAGGACAGCAGTTAGGCGTTTCTGGAATCCAACCATTACTCGTGAGCAGGCCTCACTGTCAATCGTGTCGACAGCAGTTGTAATGGCGGTTTTCAGTTCTGGAAGGTTCGTAGGACCTGTCTGCCACACTTTGCTCTTCAAATAACCCATACGTAGTAATCGCAGGGGTTCAGATCTGGTGAATATGGGGGCCATTCGATACCACCTTGGAAGTGCGATGGGTAATCTAACCCAATGATTCGATCGCTAAAAGGCTCATTGAGCACCTCGAAAACATCCGCCGTACGATGTGGTCTTGCTCCATACTGCATAAATCAATGGCCTTGGACCAAGTCATGACCATGAAGAAAAGGGATGAACTCCTCGTCCAGGAACATTCTGTATTTCGCCGCGCTTAGCGTTCCATCGATGAAAATAGGGCCAAACACACCATGCGAGGATATTGCACACCACACAAGAAATTTTTTTCGGGTGGAGGCTTCGGACAACAGTGATCTCCCGCCTTTCTCTGCCCCAGTAGCGATAATTCTGTTTGTTCAGATGGCCATCCAAACTGAAGTAGGCCTCATCTGAAAACCAAATTTTCTTTACATCGATTTCACCTGTTTGAAGTTTTTCAAGCATAAGCGTTGCAAACTCAGATCGTCTTTGTGTATGGTCTTCGTTGAGAGGTTGGGTTACTTGACTTTTGTAAGGCGACAATTGGAGCTCTTTCATTATTCGCTGAAGTGATGTACGCTTTATTCCCAACATTTCTGCTGCTCTCCTTACAGATCGGCTCGTATCGGCAGCGAAAAAGTCGTCGACGACCTGTTTTGCACCGTCTGTGACCACAGTAACAGTGGCTGTAGCCATAGCTTTTTTATCGTCTTCCACCGATCCAGTACGTTTGAACTTGGCATACAGTCTACAGGGAAGAGGATTGAAACACATTTTTCAGAACAAACATGGAAGCAAAAAGGAAAACATTTGTACCGTAAAACGCACAAAATGACTCACCTTTCCATAGTCCTTTTGCTTGGCCAATTCTTGTTCTGGAACTTCGCTTGCCATGCTCGTTGAACTGCCTTCACATTTTCATCAGATATGGTCATTTGTAGCACAATAAAGACGCGAACATCCGTCGAATATTTGTTCATTCTTACTAACGAGAATCACACGCTAAAGCGCATCGCAGACTGAAGGAGCATCACATTTACAATTGCCCACTCACCCGAGCATGCGCACCAAGTTTGGCTTCACTCACGTGCACCTTGCGCCATCTATTGGACTTTGTTTCAAACATTACCCGCTGGGCCACCCAGTATGTGAATTGCAGTATTTGAGTGATCAACTAACTGTTGTAAGTCGAATTGCTGCTTGTCCATTCCGATGAATTGTGCATGGAAGATTGTTCGAGGAATTTCTAGAGTCAACAGTGTTACGCCCTCACAATTCGACTGGTTCCCGGAACTTTCTACACACGCCGGACTTGCAAGCATTCACACTCACACAAACACGGCAAGTCTCCCAAATGAACCATCATGTCTGCTGAGTATTACCACACATGGCTTATTCGCTTATCCGATTTTGAATCTCATTAAATGATTTCTGCCCGATGAATCCCGGATGTCGCAGTGTCTTTATTTCACTAAATAATCCTTGAAATCAATCATTAGATGCTGGAAAGAATACTTCTTTTTCATAAGATCGTTCTTTTTCCCGTCGGCTGTCGTTCAAAATCGTCATATCTCCGATCTGCTGAACACACACACTTTTTGCAGAAAGAGACGGCCCCGGATTTTGTGTAATTTGCATAGCACTTGTTGGCATCTTATTTTCTTTCTCAGTAATCAGTTTATTAAAAATTGTAATAAATATTCCCCTTTGAAAAAAATGCTGTAAGAGGAAAATATTAAAACGAATTTTCTACCGTCATAAATGAAAAAAAAATCTAAGATCAGTTTGAAGTGACATATGCAGAAAAAATATTAAGTACGGCAGATTTTAATTAAGGTTTCATTGTATACAGCAAATGCTATACAGATTTGTATACAGACATTGTATACAGATATGCCATATATTGCCTGAGTATTTAGCTTTTTAGTCTTATTTTAGATCTCGGACGTTTATTTCATTTTGTCATGCTTTTTTAAAGTTCTCTCTGAAATTGTCATTTTTCCTGTTTTTTTTCACCGATTTCGCACAAATCAGTCATTTTTCTTTTCAATTAAATCAGACATAACAACCAGAATATTTGCTTTTCATGTAATGTATCTGAATACGTAAATAAATGTTTATGTACAGGGTGTCCAGTAATAACACCCTGATTTTAAAGTTAAAAAGAAAATCTTAAAAAAAAAAAAAAAGATCAATGGGAGGGTGCAGTAAACGATATGTTTATTATGTAAGCTGTAAAAAGTTTCATAGAAGTTTCGAACTAATAGTCACAAAAACCGCTGACGGATGCCGCTGTAACCGCAGGCCTCCATGATGAATTCCAGGCGGGGTGTAAGCCGCAGACACGCTGTTCTAATAGCTCCGGAGCAGGTTTTCGGCGACGGGGACGGGTGCGGAAGGCTGCCGGGGCTATGTGGGTGGCTGCCGGCGGTGTTCTGCCGCCTTGTCCTCGGGACCGGGACTTGTTACGTCTCAGTCCCACTGTTGAGTTTCTCGACGCTACTTCACACTGTAGTTTTACTACGTTTTTTGGATCAACGCTGTTTGAAGACTTCACACTTTTTTTCAAGTCGCCCATCAGACTTCCGCTGATTTATCATCTGGATTGAATCACCGGCCCAAGATCAGACTGGAGTGAAGACTACGTGGATCCTGGCCTCAACTTCAAGACTTCTGGGTCGGCTCGCTGGTGGCAGCCGACCAGCGGTGAGACGGTTCGTCAGTTGTTCGTGTTGGTATCCGTTAAAGAACTAGCCACAGACACCCAGGGCACTTCAGCCGTGGCAGGGCTCATCGACGGACGGCGGATCTCTCTTTGCGGATGTGGCACCCTGTACAGGGCGACGCTGGGCGCCTACCCCAGTTGTTCTACAGTTCAGTTCCGGAACATCGTCTCTTCTCGCCATTCTCATCTACCATTGAAAGGACTTTTTTTCTATTTTTTCAGTAGAAATTTCGTCACCATTTCTCGGTTTGCGCTCTGCATTTTTAGGCTTTCTTTTCACACTGCCTTTCACGGCAATTTTTCTTTCTGCCTTCATGGCAAGTTTTTTCACACTGCCTTTTTTGGCTTTTTTCTCATCCTGCCCTTCGGCACTTCAAGATTTCGCCTGTCAACTCGAATTCTTCGCCAGCTCGAAATTCTTACGTCATCACTTCTCTTGGTCTCGGCTGAGCAACCCGCTGGAAGACCGCCCCTGTGGGCGGGGGGAAGGCAGGTCGGCCTCCACTCTTTGAACATCGTCCTCGTCTCGCTGCTTTCGGCAGCTCCTTCTCTTCATTTTATCTTCACACTTCGGCCCGGCCTAGTTCGAGCTGTAACTGCATTTCGCCCCGGTCATCTTTGGGGTTTTCAATACAAGATCTTCAATACACACTTCAATACTCACTCTGGAGATAAGCATTTATGCAGGTGCTCCAATAAACTCCTTCCGCAGTTCAGTTCTCCATGATGAATTGGCCTCCTTGTTCTCCCGATCTGACTCCTTGTGACTACCCAGACAGCACATCAAACTTGCAGCAAGCTTGATTTATCAAGTCAATAAACTTGAATTAAGCTTGAAAATTTCAAGCGTGTAAGCTTAATGCAAGCTTGACTCAAGTGTTCAAGTTTACACTTGCCCAGCTTGCATTTAGCTTGACATGGCAAGCTTAATTTCAAGCTTAAAAAATTTTCCTTAAAAAAATTTCCTAAATACACGGGGCACCCGTCGGCGAACTCGCCCCACATATTTTATTTTTCAACGCATTTTCCCCTCTATGCTGATTTCAAGTTAATTTAATCTGTTTCCATCAAGCGTCCGCGGCTGGAATCGAGCTCGGGACCTAAGGGCTGGGAGGCCAGCGTCCTAACCATTTAGCCAATCTGCCTCGCGCTGGTATGACTAAAGTTTGAAGTGACTGTTAAAGTTGTCACGCCGTTTATTTCTGGCGAGATCGAGTGGCCGATGCTGATCTGTTCTTTTTATTTTTCCATGGGATGAATCAAAATTAAAATAATGTTATGTGTGATTTATAGACTCTACTAATAGGGAAATAAGCATAATATAAACTTAAAAGCAGAGCACGTTTTAAAACTTTCAATATCGCGACACTCGTGTTGGGCAATACTGGCCAAAATCGAGACAAACGACTGATTTTGAAATCAATTTCGTAGTATAATTGAATTTTATTTTGAAGAATTTCCATATTTGGAAACATACAATCTTTTTTTTTTAATTCTATGGTCAAGTACATTTTATGACTGATGATAAATTATTTGTTATGTGGATGTGTCTTTCCAAATCAAGCAGTAATCAAGTTGTATTCAAGCTTGACAGTTCAAATGATTTCTCCAAGCTTGCTGCAAGCTTAAAATGAATTGAACTGTCAAGCTTGTATAATACGTCAAATTCAAAGAAATGTCAAGCTTGATTTAAGCTTATGTGCTGTCTGGGTACTTTCTGAGGGCCACATTGAAAGAAACAATCTATCGGAACCATCCCAACGTGCTTGACGAGCCTGAATCGTCGATTCGTGTGGCATATGAATCCATTTCCATTGTGACATACAGGCTGTGATAATTGTTTTCATTATTAGTTTGCACCACCTCTATCGGTTGTAGCAGTGGACATTTTGAATAAATTTTCTATGACTGCTTCCAGAGAATTAATTTATGCTTTTACATAATGATCGTATATGAATTTTGAGGAATGTTATGTCTACTTTTAACACAACTTAAATTTTCCTTCTTTTTTTTTTTTTAGCACTCGGGTACTATTTCTTTCAAGCACGGGATTTTTGACTACGCGGCGCGCCGTGGTCACTTTTCCGTTTGACTCATGTTTTCTGCAGAGTGATTTGATATTGCTAACGGAAACATGGACTATCCCTTCAGATTATTTTCAAATACCGGGATTCACTTTGGTCGAACGGATAGACAGTGGTTTCCAAAACAGAAAGCCATCTGGAGTTGCTAACGGAAACATGGACTGACCCTTCAGATGATTTTCAAATACCAAGATGATTGTAAGACTGTTTTAATAGGAGATTTTAACAGAATTAAATTCCGATCAAGGATCCGATTTCATAACTGAAATGGTTACTTTAGGTTTTCCAATACGCACTAATCCAAAACATTTCACCACTGGGGGGCGAAACAACAATTCATGCAATTTTCAGCAACAAAATGATGCGAACTGGAGTCTATATGAGCACTTACAGTTATCATTTTCCTCTATATGGCAGAATTGATTGAATAGATTAAAAAAAAAAAATTAAACTGAAATTCTTCCAGCCGAGTGCGTAAATAAAATCTGGAAGAATTTCAGATTTTTTTTTTTTTTTTTTAAACACTCGGGTGCTATTTCTTTCAAGCACGGGATTTTTGTCTACGCGGCGCGCCGTGGTCACTTTTCCGTTTGATTCATGTTTTCTGCAGAGTGATTTGATATTGCTGGAAACATGGACTATCCCTTCAGATGATTTTCAAATACCAGGATTCACTTTGGTCGAACGGATAGACAGTGGTTTCCAAAACAGAAAGTCATCTGGAGTTATGATTTTTATAGAGGAAAACTTTATAAAAATCACTTTATAAAAAGAATTGAAACACTTTACCCGTGCCTACACGAGCCAGATCATTGGTGTTCAAATGGTCATTGCGTATATTCAAGATAAAGTGAGATTTGCAGTTACATACGCTAGTTCTCGAATTTCTTATGAAGATAAATTAGACGCTATATTCGAAACGTTACTGAAGGAGGATGATTGTAAGACTGTTTTAGTAGGAGATTTTAACGTAGAATTAAATTCCGATCAAGGATCCGATTTCATAACTGAAATGGATACTTTAGATTTTCCAATACGCACTCATCGAAAACATTTCACCGCTAGGGGCGAAACAACAATTGATGCAATTTTTAGCAACAAAATTATGCGAACAGGAGTCTATATGAGCACTTACAGTTCTATTTTCCTCTATATGGCAGAATTGATTGAATAGATTTTAAAAAAAAAAACTGAAATTCTTCCAGCCGAGTGCGTAAACAGAATCTGGAAGAATTTCAGATTTTTTCTTTTTTTGTTATTTTTAACACTCGGGTGCTATTTCTTTCAAGCACGGGATTTTTGTCTACGCGGCGCGCCGTGGTCACTTTTCCGTTTGATTCAAATTTTCTGCAGAGTGATTTGATGTTTCTGGACATGGACTATCCTGGATCAGATGATTTTGAAATACCAGGATTCACTTTAGTCTAACGGGTAGACAGTGGTTTCCCAAACAGAAAGTCATCTGGAGTTATGATTTTTATAGAGGAAAACTTTATAAAAATCACTTTATAAAAAGAATATGAAACACTTTACCCGTACCTACACGAGCCAGATCATTGGTGTTCAAATGGTCATTGCGTATATTCAAGATAAAGTGAAATTTGCAGTTACATACGCTAGTTCTCGAATTTCTTATGAAGATAAATTAGACGCTATATTCGAAACGTTACTGAAGGAGGATGATTGTAAGATTTTAACATAGAATTAAATTCCGATCAAGGATCCGATTTCATAACTGAAATGGATACTTTAGATTTTCCAATACGCACTAATCCAAAACATTTCACTACTGGGGGCGAAACAATAATTAATGCAATTTTCAGCAAGAAAATTATGCGAACAGGAGTCTATATGAGCATTTACAGTTATCATTTTCCTCTATATGGCAGAACTGATTGAATAAATTAAAAAAAAAATAATGAAATTCTTCCAGCCGAGTGCGTAGATAAAATCTGGAAGAATTTCAGTTTTTTTTTGAACGATTTAATAGAGCATTAACTTCTTTTAACATTTGAATATCAAATTTCTAATGATAGCAGTGTTTGCAGTAACCCAGAACATAAGTATAGTGAAAGGAATCAAATCTCCATTAAAATAAAACAAACTAACATACTCTAGATTAAATTATAATTTATTTGCACAAACGACTAAATCTGTGGTAGTAACTTTTACGCACTCAACTAAAATTTAGAATTTAAAGCATGGATGTCAACCATAAATATACATTAGGATGCACTGAAAAAAACTTTTTTTTTAAATTTCAAAATCCAATTGCGAACAAAAGTTGTGTTTTGTATTGAAAAAGAAAAATTCAGAATTTCAAATTTTTGAAATGCATCTTGAGGGTCCACTATTGCACCAAAGTATCACAAAAATTCGAAAAATTGAGTATTTTAGCATTATTTATAAGATAAAAATAAATATATTTTTTAAAATCCAATTTCGATAAAAATTTGGGTTAAATGCTATTTAATGGCCATGCAAAGTTTTAGAATTGTCAGAAAATATCTTGAGGGTCCACTGCAGGGAACAGTGAAGTACAAACAGAGGAAAAATATCTCTTTTCATTAGAAATAATTGCTTACTTGAAAATGGTTTTAATTGTTTGATAAAGGACATATAAAAAGAAGAAGAAAATAGAACGCTCAACAGTTATTTATAACGGCACATTTTTTTAAGGCATGGCATTTTGAAATTTTCTTTAACGGCATGGTATTTTGAAAATGTCGAAAAATCGCCTGAAACAAGCGCTCTGATTGGTCTACTAACTTCCCTGTTAACTTTTCCTTCATTTTTCCCTTGGTTTTAGTCACGTGTTTAGTACTAATGTATCGGAATTCCTACTTACTAACTTTTAGTATCCCCGCCCACTTACGAACTTAGCAACAGAACAATAGGTTTAGTCAGGCCCGGACTGGGAGGGTAGGGGCCAGTGGCGGATCCACGGGGGGGGGGGCTCTGGGGGCTCGAGCCCCCCCCCCAGAGCTAGAAATACACTATAGATTAAAGAAGTTTTTAAAAAAATTGTAAATTTTCACATGAACTGAAATTAAAAAAAGTAGCACTATATACAGTGGCGGATCCACGGGGGACTTGAGCCCCCCCCAGAGCTAGAAATACACTATGGATTAAGGAAGTTTTTAAAAAAATTGTAAATTTTCACATGAACTGAAATTTAAAAAAGTAGTACTGTATATGCAGTTGACTCTCTGTTTAACGACGATCTCTTTCTAAAGATGATATTTCAAAGTCCCAGCAACTCCAACGTAAAAAATTTCTATTCAAAGACGAGGTCGTTTCTGTTTAACAACGATTTTTTTTTTTCATCTTACACTACAGGAACAAGAGAAAAAATTTTTTAAGAGTGGGGAAAAAAGTGTCGGGGAATGTCAAAAGTGCAATTCGCAAGACAATCTCAACTACCTGAGTGTATTTTCAAAGGTATTTTAGAAGCAAAGATAAAATTCTTGACTGAGCCCAAAAATTTAGTTTGGGATCCAAATCCAAACGGCCGAAAAGTCAATGTGGCCGATTGGAAGAGTTTGCCAAGGCACTTCTGCATGCAAATGGTTGAATGAAGCAAGAGCATCCAACATTCTAATTTCTGGGCCCCACCATGGCCGAGTTTATAAGACACTCGACGTGATAGATGGTTGAAGTGTGAAGGTCCCGCGTTTGGGCCTACCGCGCGACTCTCGATCTAACTATCTGGAGTTTTTCCAGATGGTTTTCTCCAGATTTAACGTGAATACGCGTCAGAACCTCTGAAAAAATCTTCCGACCAAGGCAACCGTCCCAGAATGCAGATACTTCTAGTATAGGCTTGCCACATAACATCACAAATCACATAACTCCAATTTCTGGAGGCCCGACGAGTGGCTGAGCACATAGCGCTATCAACTGGGAGAAGAAAAGTGCCTGGTTCAAACTCAGGGCGCATCCGTCAATCTAGCTGTTCGGAGTCTTATGCAGTTTTCTCCGAAACTTCTCATAAATACGGATTAAGACACCTTAGAAAGCCCCCCCCACGTAGGGCACCCCGTACTCGGCCTAGATCCCTCATGTAGATAATTGTTCGTACTGCCAAAATAAAATAAAATCAAGCAATTACTGCAGTGCTGTTATTCTGGCAGAAAAATTTGGAATGCAAAATTTTCAGGCTTCGGTTGGTTAGCTAGAAAAATTCATAAAATGGAAGCTGACGCATTTCATATTTGAGAAAATCTGGAAGAAAAAAAAACGGGAAGGCGAAAAATGAAACAACCGACTCATTTTGATTTTCATGAAACCTAATTTTATTGTATTAATTGTTTTTACTAGCTTTTTTTAAGGTAACTTAAAATAATTTTTTGTGGATAATAAAATAATATAATGATAATAGGAGTAACATCTTTAAACACGCCAATATATCAAGAAATATATTCACAGTCCTAAGAATGTAAAGTGTAAAGGGTTGGTTTTCGTGCTGTAGGATTACGGCCAATTATCTGCACATGGAATCTAAGCCGAAGGGTAGGGTGCACTCCGTGGGGGTCTTTCTAAGGTGCCTAACCCTATTTACTCTAAGTTTCGGAGGAAAGCACGGAAAACTCCGAACAGTTAGGTCGGCGGACGCGAAGTGGTTTTGAACCAGGCACCTTCCAAAGTGTAAAGGGAAATGTTATTCTTGTGTGTAGCATTAAACGGCTACGGGAAGGTGTAGTCGTGTGCCGGAGGACGCGAGGCTGTTTGAGACCCCTTCTCGGGGTTGGGCATTAGGCGAGGCGGCTCGGGACTCTGGCTTAGGGCCGTTATTGTGGGATCCTGGCCGGTCTTCGCTGACCGGCAAAGCCCTGGAGCGAGCTGTGAAAATCCTTGGACCGCTATGACTGTCAGTGGAAGAATCGATCGAACTGCGGTTACATTATTTTATTGGGTGATTCGATACATCTTTCCTTGGCAGTTGCTGTCACGCGAAGAAGTCGCTGCTGGGCTGCATCAGCCCCTTTTATTAACTTTTGAGGTCGTGTGACATGATCCATGCAAGTTGCAATTATTGGCAGATCCCAAAATCTGGGCAGCGGTTTTTCAAGGTCTGTTATGGCTTTTAAGAGTCCAGATTGACTGGACGCGGGGACCGTCTACAAAATTACAAAGGAATTGCAAGGGACCGTGTAGTAATTGGAGCTTGAGAAAGCAGATTCCTTTGTTCCAACTGAATTAAAACTGTGTAGTTCTAGAAATGTGGGATTTTAGCGAGCTTCTGATTTGTAATGTTATATATATATATTTATATATATACATATACCAAGAATATTTACACCAATACTTATTGAATCCTTGTGGACTAAACGTAATTTCTCTATTTACAAAAATGATATAGAGCTTTTATTTTTAAACAGAAGGAGAGGCACATTTTATTGACTTGCTATCGGTACAGTGGCTGGAGCAGTGATCCCAGTTTTATTTGTACAGTGGAACCTGTCTAATGGGACTACCCTTGGGAAGACAAAACTAATCACCTTACAAAGGTGGTAAAGTGTGATGGTAGTAAAAAGAAATTGCATTAAAGTTGTCCCTATAGACAGACGATCTCTTTACCAAAGTGGTCATTTTAGCAGGTTCCACCATATTTGAATGGACGACGGAACACTGATACGGGAAAAAATGTTCCGTTGCTCTCTCCATTTTATAGCGGACGGAGTTTGCGGTTTAGTGCGGAAATCTTTTATCGGTAAACCCCGAATTGCTATTAAAAAGTCGTAAAATTCTCGACGAGAATGCCCTCTTACCCACTGCAGTCACGTTAGACGCAGCAGCAATCAGCATCGGCCTTAAGTGATGCTGAAGCATAGACGAACAATCCAACCCTCCGCAATTTGTACAGCTTTCATTCTTTCAACTGCTCTCATAAGTTGTCCACACCACCCAGACGTATGGGTACAAATCCTCATTATAAAAGTAAAACATATTCTAAGATATCAGACAAAGCGAGTACCTGGCAATGTATAGCTGGTATGGTTTTAAAAAAGAAAGCTCAAATTGTAAATAGCAGGTAATAGTGATAATAGTTGTAAATAGCAATTGAGGTTTGTTTACTACAGGCCTCACTGAAAAGGACGGGAATTACTTAAACTGGAAAACTTAATGCCATCCTAAAATGCGAAAATGTATGCTGTGAACACTGTATATTGCACGGTGGCTGTGAAATGGGTTCAATATTGCATTCAGCAGTTGTACACCTTCCAAAAAAGTATTCGAGCAAGAGAGAAATTTCCTATTTTAGATTTGTGAATAATAATTGAGTTTTTGAAAAACGCACAACTTGATTGAAATATAGAAAGTCATATTTATACATAGCCTAATTCATATTCCTTGATAAATAATTTTTAATATACGAAACCAACGTAGGAAATTTCTCTCTAGCTCGAATACCTTTTTTTGTAGAGTGTACTTTGTACACACTAAAATGTTAATGGGTAGGGGCCGCGAACAACAAAATGAATAATTGCCGTTGCTGATTAGCCACGTCTTGTCGTCACTACAGGGGTTAAGGCGACATTTTTCTGGTGAAATTTACGACTTTTAATGGCCAGTCTGGATCTACCAACAAAAGATTAGTGTGTTAAACTTAAAACACTGTCCCCCAACACAATGGAGAGAGCAACGGAACACTCTTTTTCCCGTATCAGTCCCGTCGTCCATTGAAACGCATAAAACACGTAGCTTATGAGCATCGGCCGTAACTTGATCGGTATAGGGCGCACGATAGCTCTGCCTCCCCCCCCCTCCCCTTTCCGAGTTTTCTTCGACGGTTCTTGCAGCAGACAACATACTTATTTAGTTGTGATATACCATGTCTAATTACACATTGGGAGAAAAAGTGATGATTTCTCTGGATCCGCCCCTGGTAGGGGCTCGCCCTTCCCAAGAGAAGGGGGGAACCGGGTTATTGTGTAATCGATGGCAGCCGTTCCACCCTGCGCCGACTCCTCTAAATGCGCATGCGCTTTTAATGCAGGTGGATGCGTTCTATCTGCTTTGCCTTGCGTTGTTGCAGTTTCCGTTGCGGTGGGAACTCAAACCAACCAATGTGTTTGTTTTGATTCGCGTCGCGATCTGCTGTGCCACTTTCCTTCGGTTCTCAGTTGTCTGTCTTTTATAATAATTGCAGTGGATATTGAAAAGAACATTGAGATGCATTTCGATATGTTGTAATGTATGTGATAAAACTTTTGCTAAAAATTGCAATTTATATAAGCACATGCGAAACGTACAGAATTAGCTGCCAACTCTTCATCATTTACAAGAAACTACCAATTGAATTTTTATACAGTTTTTGAAGAGTTGATTTTTTACTAAATAAAAATTTGGAAAAATAAAAAAATTTGGGAGCCTTTGAAATGGGTGGGTGCAGGGCAAGTGCCCCGGTTGCCCTACTGATAAGCAGCTCTGCAGCTTTAAACTTCTTTCTTTTTCCTTTTTTAGGGAACTTCGAGAATAATCCTATTTTAATTATTTTAAATTTATTTTTTTAAATAAATTTTTTGAGCAAATTTTTAATCCAGTAGTTCATTTGAATGAACAAATTTTGTTTAAAAAATTAATTTATCAACATCTTATAAAATTTATTTAAATATATATATAAAGAAGCATAATACCGATAGCAATCAATAATTTTTTGAGTTGATTTTATTTCCTTAATTTGCATTCAGTTTTAATGTTAACATTAAGTTCAAATTTAATCATTAATTAACCTCACCATGGCACAGTGTTATATCACTGAAATTGGTAGACGGCTGAAGTGTGAAGGTCCCGGGTTCGGGTCCCATCGCGCGGTCGTCGATCTAACGATCTGGAGTTTTGGTAGGATTTCTCCAGATGTAACGTGAATACGCGTTAGAACCCCTTAGAAAGTCCTCCTACCAAGGCATCCCTCATCTTAGGCAGATACCCCTCGCGCAGGTTTGCCTTAATCACTCACAATTAATCATTAATTAATTTAATAAAAACTTGTGGATTAATCTTTAATTTAGTTAAAAACAGATATCCTTAAATTGAAAATAAACTAATAGATTAGACTGCAATAAAACAGTAGAAATTATTAATTAAATAATCACGTTCTTAATTTAACCCCTTATGCCCCAAATTACTTTATTTTTCAAAAAAATCAGTTTGGCTCTTTTTTATATAGTATTGGAAATATCTCATTTGAGTAATGTTTTAAACACTAAAGTGCAGTGCAAGAAAAAAAAAATTAAAGACCTAGTAGGGAATTTATAGAAGATTTATGTCCTGTTAAGCAATTTTACTGATGAGACTTTAAAGTCCCGTCGGTGCATAAAGGGTTAAGGATAATTAATTAGTTCTATTATTTTAATGCAACGCAATAATCACGCTCTTAATTAACAAAATATAATTACCGTTCTACTGTTGTAATGCAATGTGCAATATAATCTATTAATTTGCTTTCAATTTAACGCTATCTGTAAGTTAACTAAATTAAAGATTCATCAATTTGTTTTAATTAAATTAATTTCTGATTAAATTCTAACTTACTGTTAGCATTAAACTGAATGAAAATTAATAAAATAAAATTGACTCAAAAAAAAAGTTTTGCAATATTAATTCAAAAATTACTCTCGAAGTTCCCCAAAATAATTTTTTTTAAAGTTGAAAATAAATTTTCCTGAAAGCAGTCGATCTAAAAGGCTGGCAGATGTGAATAACGCAACGGAAAGAGAAGTATGCACAAGGCAGGCAAAGCGGAGCGGGCAGAAAGTCGACATCCATTTGCGTTGAAAGCGCATGCGCATTTAGAGGAGTCGGCCGTTGGCAACGAGTCGGCGCAGGTTCGAACGGCAGCCGTAATCGATAAATAATAGGATGTGTTAATTTTCGGGGTATGGGGAAGGTATGGTGTTATTATAAATTAATTATGATTGATAATTAATGCATTAATAAAATATTGATCTATTAAATAACAGGCGTCATTCAAATTAATTAATCCCTTGCTCATTCAGAAACCCTCACTCAAAAAATTTTGAGAACTACATTTAAAATGAAGTGTTTTGAAGCCTTCTGGGGCGCAATTGCGGCTGCAAAATATTTCGTATGTGTCAAGCTTCATTCAAGTGCTATCAGTATAGCACTTTTTTTTTTTTTGTATTTTCCTTCTATTTTGTTTGGGCATCTGCAGACAGTCGGACACCCTGGCCAGTCCGGGCCTGGGTTTAGTAGCTACTACATCTATCTGAATAGTAGCCAGTATCTCAGCAACCGCATGGATTTGTTGCCGGTAGCCTTCTCGGTAACGTATAAAGTCTGGAACTTATCACCGCAAGTTCAGTGTTTGCTGGTAGAAAGGAGTCTCCTCTCCTTTCTACTGACTGACTGAAAATGCAGTTGAAGGAGTTCCTGACTTAAAAGTTTAACCTCCAATTTGGGTCAATGCGCTTTGTGCGCACATTGGTGTTTAGTAAGGCGTAAGAAGTAAGGCGTATGCTACAGAGTGGGGCAAAAGAACCCCGTGAATTTCAGTTCATGTCAGTGCATGGTGCAGTGTGGACTGATCTCGATGGTCGACCCAGAGTCCCCTCACCGTCAAGCGATGATCTTCCTCTGGGTTGCTCGACTGAGATCAGTCCGTGGGGAAGAAATGTGGAACGCTTCATGATTTTGCGTGTCATCCTTGCGCAGGGGCTATGCTAATCTTCTCTGTATCGTTCCAATTTTAGTATATGTACTGCCGAAGCAAGTACGAGTCTCCTCTTTCCCTTTAACTTCTGCCTTTTATACCCTCTTTTCGCCACGGTTAACGGTCGTCAGTTATAGTCTTGCCGAAATTCCTTACGAAACATGTCTCCATGTTTATTTCATCTCACTTCTTCACAAGTGCGCA
This sequence comes from Cheiracanthium punctorium, assembly GCA_038373885.1. NCBI lineage: Eukaryota > Metazoa > Arthropoda > Arachnida > Araneae > Cheiracanthiidae > Cheiracanthium > Cheiracanthium punctorium. The sequence continues at coordinate 224,573 of JAWZYV010013146.1, read as the reverse complement.
TACATCGCTCTTGACCTCGTTCTTTCTCAAACTGGCAACCTTTGAACTAAAGTAATAGAGAGGTGGAAAAAATCCATAGAGATATGGAAACAAGGAAACGGCATTAGCTATCTCATAGTGAAGCCGAAACTGTAACCGAGCCGCCATATTGCCTAGACTACTTACAATATGACTGTGTTATTCTATGGGGACAGTTCTAATTTCAACGAAATAATATTGCCAATAATGTCGCCAAAGTTGGCGTCTAGAATAATTACATATTTAACATAACTGTAAAACTTTTAACTGTAGAATGCTGAGATTTTATATTTAGAACTATTGTAGGATGTAATTGCATCTTTACTTTTTAATCCGTAAAATCTTGCATCTTCCACTGTTCTTTAAAAATTAACCAACTAAATGTTCGGCCATACTTAGACCAACACAGTTATTTCATTTCGTCCAATGCTGAAGATAGCTAATGCCATATCCTTGTATTCATATCTCTATGGAAAAAACACGGGTGTATTATCTCGTGTATGCTGCCATCTTGTGCTCGATACAAGATGTCAGCATTTTCGTATTTGAAAACTGATGACGTAATTTCTCTGCCATATGCATCAATCGGCGATTGAAACGAAATATGACGCTGAAGCATAAAATAGTATGAATATCTTTCACACTAAAGGTTAGTAAAGTAATTAATGTTGTTGGAATTTAATTGTATATATTTAACTCTAATTTTATCCAATAGATGGCGTTGCCTGGCCAGTATCCTTAAGTTGATATCTTTTAGTTATCTTATGTTTTCAGAGTGGCAACATCTTTTGAATGTCCACATATGCGGCTGTGAATCAATGTATAAAAGGCTTGTGCGGTATTTCGATGTATGCAATCAATGGAATCTGGAAGGCAGTTCTGTATGCTAATGAATGTAATTTTAAGAAGTTAATAAATGAGTTAAAGTTGATTTACCTTGTCATGAATTTAAAGATGCCTACAGTTATCATTGGTATAGGGGGAAAAGTCTGTTTAACAGAAGGAAGCAAGCTTTTAAAGGAAGAGTCGGTCGAGCATGCTTCAAATGTTAATTAGAAAGGTTTAGTAATTAAATAAAAAATGAAACATCATTAAATAGGAAAAAATAAGTAATAAATAAAAAAATTAAATGTAAGCCATTAAAAAATTAAAACAAAAGCCTAATTTACTTAAATTTTCAAAACTGGAGTTATTGAAATCACCAAAAATAGCGTTATATCAAAAGTTGTCTTCATCATTGAAATAAATATATAAATCAAAATGCGCGCAAATTTTTTGATAAACATATAGATTCCCAATATTAAATAAAACTGACACAATTTCTATCATTATGAATCAATAACCTAAGACTGATTTTAAAACACAACCACCATTACCTACCACTGCTAACAAATGGCAGGTACAGCCCCATCTGTTAGCAGTGGGGCGTACGCAAGGTAAAGTTTGGGGGAATTAATCCCCTTGTCGAAGATTTTTTAACAAAATCCATGAATTTTAATTTTCAACATAAAGATTACGCTTTTTAATATTAAAATTACGTTCATAATCCCCCTCCACTTAAAGGAAATGTAGGGGGGACAATGTGGGAAATGTAGGGGGGAAAATAGACTACTCCAATCTATATTGGTAGCTAATGCAGCTAATTTCGAAACTTCTGTGTAAATTTCTTAAAAGTTACATAATAAACATACAATTTACTGTATTATTTTATTGATCTTAGTTTTTGGAAAATTCTTTCAAAACTGTGTCTGAACTTGAAATAAACAATTCAAGATTTTACCTTCCAGAACCACTCTATGAATAAGATTAGCATATTCACAATTTTACTGGAAAAAGTTATTTGAAAAAAAATCACTAGTGACAGAAGAATTATTTTATTGACATTTTAAAATGTACAGATATATATACTAGCGATTGTGTTAAAATTACAAATATAATCACACTTTGTTTAAATAAAGCAAAAGCATTTTCGCATCTTTTAGTGCTTCTTCAATCTAATACTAATAGCAATTGAATTAGCAAAATGCAAGCAATTCACATGTTTTCAAGAACAAAATCTATTTCAAACTACAACACACACAATTGCACAATTTGTGAGATTCTTTTCGTATTAATGGAGTGGAAAACCTGTATTTATTTTTGAAAGTAAACTTTTGAAGTTTTACACAAACAATCTGCTTATATTAAAATGAGAATCAAATTTAATTTCTTTAATTATTCTTTTAAAAAAGCATTTTGCAAGCAAGCGCTTTTACTTATTTTTTCTGATAAAAATGATGAAACAAGATGACGACCTTTTCTGTGACTTCAAATATAAAAAACAAAGAAAATCCCAGCCATAAACTCAGCAAGCTTCCCAGGTTGCTGAAAAGTTGAGTGGGTTGGTACATGGGGCTTTTTTTAAGGATCTTTTTCTGTAAAGTGGAGTAAAATACGTTTATTTTTGCATGTCTGTCGCTATTATAATACGCCCTAGTCGGACAAAGCCGACATTTGTACCATCGATGAGGCCAAGCAGCCTGGTCAATTTTCACATCATACATTAATTTGTTGCATGCGGGAGGACATTTGCAAAGCAGATTATTTTTAGATAAAAATTCAAGGACGTTATCTAAACAGCAGGAATCGGTGGAATTCGACAAGTCGCATGGAATCTTGTCTTTCATAACAGCGATAGTAGGATCAATGCAGGAACAATTAATCAAGTTCTGTTTTTGAACACAGATTCTTACGCATTCATGTCTGCTTCTCCCTTGTACTGATGGTTCGTTTTCATATTCCACGCATTGATCGGGATACGGCGGTGGAAGATTTTTGGTCCACATTTGTTGCACTTTTATTGACGTTTCAAATCCGGGGCTGATATTAATTCCTTCTTCCTCCGGGTTGGGATCTTCTTTTGGATCATGGATAATTACCCTTGCACCTAAGCTCGGAGTTACGGGGAGGTAGGATGAATACACCAAGTCTAAAACTAGTTCCAAACCACCTTGTTGACCTGAAGCAAACGCCTGTAAGATACGGGTGTTGTTCGAGACACTATTAAACGTGAAACAGTTTCCATAGCGAAGACTTTGGAAATACGAAAATGAATCGTTCACGCACTCCTCCCTTTTAAAGCTGCACTCCAATACCATATCCTTTAACTGGTATCCAAAATATTTTCGATCTTCATAAGTTGAGGAGGCATATTGCATCAGGAAACTAACTTTTTCGTCTCTCCCTTCGTCCCGGAGACCGCTGAAATATTTCTGACATGTACTTACTTGTCGCCTTTCAGAAATCGTTATTGCAGGTGCAATAGGTGCAATACCACCAGAGCCACTAACCATACCTGTTTCGGGCTCGGAAATCAGCAAACAATCACGGTTTCTTTCTTGTATGCATTTGAGGTACTGCCTTTTTATTCTGTTTAAATTACACACTGTCACTGCTGGAAAATCTAAGGCCAGTGGATTCTCAATATTCAGGTCAATAACATCTGGATATTGGAAATAACGATCCAGGAACAAAGTAATTTGGTATACACTCCCGACAAGGCCTACAGCCAGAGCAAAAACCCAGAAGATCTTCCAAAATAAAGACTTCCATTTTCCGACTTGGGATACAGCATAAACGGAAGAATTTTTCATGAGTTCGTCTACAACTGTTTTCAAATTTTGTCTCTTGTACTGCCTAACAAAATCGTGGCGGTAAACTGTAGCTGCCATGATTATTGCTTTTAAGAAATTCTGTAAGATTCGAGTAGTAATGCTGTTATTTTGATTAATTTATCTTTAGCAGACAAATATTGAAATAATCTGTTATTTTTAACAGATTCTGTAAGATTTAAGTAGTACTGCTGCTATTTTCATTTATTTATCTTGAAATAATTTTGGAAATCTCTTGCAGACAAATATTGAAATAAGAATTTACAATATTTTGCTTTGTCTGTTTGAAAGTTAATTTTCACATCTCTCAGTTGAATAATGCACAAATTTAATTATTTAATTTGAGAGTAATTAATAGTATTTATATTAACACGATTCAAAGCATTAAATTTGATGAAATTTTATGGTTTTGCATACATGTTTTTAGTTTTCCTATAAAAACACGGATCACATTTTATATTTATCTGTTATATTGTTTCTTTTCTTAGAAATAATTTCTATCTTTGCTTTATTAGATAAATTCTGTACATAAACTTTCCGCTTGGAAATATATTAATTTTTTACGAAGTCCATACCTAATTCTGGTTATTTCGTTCTAGTCTATGTTTATATCAGTTAGTAATTGAAACATCCATTACATTTATGTATAAAATTTTAATTCAATTTATTCTATTCGATTTAGTGTACTTTGAAATCCGTTTATAAACAGATTTTTTTCGTGAAAACGACGCATTCTTTCAAAACAGATGACATAAATTTAGTAAATGAGACCACTTCTAAAATTGCACTATAGTAATTAGGATATGAGCTGAGATGGTTTAAATATTTATATCTTTATACTAACTGGTATTCATATGATTGAAAATGAAACTAAAGAAAAAGATTTTTTGAGGATGTTTTAGTTGTTTGGGGTAAAAACCTACGTTAATCCAGTAATTTATTCAGCTAAAAGCATATCTACATGAAGAAGAAATATTTCAAGAGAACTAAAGCAAAAATTTGTCTCAAAATAAAATACCTTTCCATAAAAGTAAAAATATCCCGGAATACGATTCTATGGCACCAAATCAGACTAAACTGCTTTGCTGACTGTCGTGAATGAATCGAAAAATTGAGTTTTGTATTTATTCCCTAAACTGTAATTTAGTGTTTTTCTGCAAACAAGTTATTTTCTGAACAATTGCTGATAATTAATTTTAAGGATCATGCAGCGCTAAACGAAACATCCCCCCTCCCTTTCTTATCGATTTAGCGTGAAATGATGGGCTTTCAGTAAATCGATTTTCATACTTATATTTATAATCAATACTTCGTTCCATCATATAAGAGTAGTAAGTCTTAGTTGAAACCTAAAGAGTACAGAAATTGAATTCTGACAGATAATTACATTATTAATGGAAAAAGTTAGTTTAGTGGTTAAAAATAATCATATTTTCCAAAACAACTTTTGCGTGTGACTTGCAAAAACATTTTTCAAAGGCTGCAAACTTTTTGAATCACTTTTGTTTTTTTTTTATTTATTAACCAAAGTATCCGTTTTTTTGGGGTTTTTTTGCACGGAAATGAAAGCCATGAACAGTGCCTATTCCTGCCCAAAGAACAGTTTTGTCCACATATTTGTGCAAAATATTACGCTGATTACTTTTATGTTGTCGGAGACATTCTTTTTAAAGTTAGAAATTGCCAAAAAAATCAGCGAACGAAGAGATTTCCCCCCCTATATTTCTCTGCATGTCAGCGCAAAATTTCAAAACAACTGATATAATAGTGTTAAAGAGGCTTTGAAAGCTGAAAATTGCCAAAAACTTTTAAGGTATATATGCGTAAGTAGAAGTGAGGAAAACTTTCTACAAAAATACATACTTTTTTGTTTAATTCATGCCTTTTGAAATTTTGAAAACCCCAAATTTCAGAAAAGTCAGATTGTGCATTGTGTCAGTAGCTACGGTGGAGAATAAATTGAGACAATATATATATATATATATATATATATAATATATATATATATATATATATATTATATATATATATATATATATATATATATATATGTATTTGAAAAATCCTTCTTTAATCTTTTACTGTAAAGTTTGTTTCTCGGCCATACAAATATTACGCTCGGAGACGTTTTTTGAAGTTCCATAAGGAGAAAATTGTTGATTCAGCAATATCTTCACTTTCCTGTGGTTTCATTAATACGTGCTTTTAGAACTCCTGGGTAAGCAGGTGTTTCTCATGTCTTGATTGACAATCTAGTTAACTAATTACGTTTGAGAGTAACGCCTTCGTGATCGTGCTGCGCCCTGCCAGCAGGTGTAGTAACTAAGGAGTATTTAAGCAAGATCGCGGAAATTTCGAGAGCTTCGTCTTAAATTCGCGGTTAGCTTTTTAGGAGTTTGGAACGTAAAGCTTAGCTTCGAGCCTTTAGACTGCGATGTAAGAAGATAGCCACGGAACGAATAAGGTCGCCGGCCCGACTCCTGCCCTCTGTCTGAACTTTGAAATAAACTATTTAACCTAGAACCCCAATGGATTTGCGTCAATCATTCCAACAAGGAATGGCGTAAGGCCCATTCTTTACAGATATATAGATATATATTACATATAAAATTATGTATGCTATGAGGATAACATGGGCTTCGCAGCAAGGATACAACTAGGGGGGCGGGTGCAAATAGGGGGAACGAGAGTTGAGCTAAAGATGGGCTGTCAAAATCAGTTATTGTTCCATGGGAGAGGAAGTTAAGGCAAATTAAGGTTTGCCCGAGTGACGTAAACTCTTGAGGCCCTAACCGCAGCTTCGTTTCGATCGGCAAATACAATTTATGTGTCATATTTCATGAAAACAAGATTTTTTTTACAAAATTTTCATAAAGTTTTTAACAAGCTAATTTGAAGGAAACTTCATGTTTACGCTAATTGTTCAACGCTTAATTCATTTCGTTATTTACTAATTTCTTTTTCACTGCTATACAACTATAGCACTTCTTAAAAAAAGGAAAAAAAACTAGAAATTTTATAATTTAAAAAAAGTTTACAGAAATATAGCCAATTATCAACAAAAAATTTATATTTTTGAAAAAAGAACCCAAAAAGTAATTTTACAATGATTAATTTCAAATTTAGTCATTAGTCCATTGGACAGAAAAATGTTATAGAAGTATACAGTACGAAGGAAATTAGTAAGTAATAAGATGGATCCACCGTAGCGAAGTTAACACATCAAATTTTGTGAGAACTCTCTTTAAAATTGACGTTAAAAAAAACTTTTCTTCAAATTTTGAAAAAAAAAGTGATTTGCCTATTACTTTATATGCCACTTAAGCTATAATGCACGAACTTTATCAAAATCACGTTTCTTGCTTTCTTTCTTTTTTTAAACGTTCTGCAAGTAGGGAGATATTTTAAAAATCGAGAATATGATGGATTTTGAGATTTATGGGTTGTTAATTTTTTTTCAATACATGCTTTTTAGCATGCCTTCCAAAATGTCTAACCAAATTGCCAAATGTTACTGGAAACTTTTTATTTCAAAGGCTTGAAAAAAAAATTGCTAGAAAATTGAGAAACGGATAAATTTATAATTTCTAAAAAAATTGAAATATACATGTTTTCTTTTTCCTTTTCTTTCTTTTTTTTTTCGCATGTGTACGAAATTTCAAATAAATTAGACAAATGGTGTCGAAGGCACATTTTTTAAAATTTCGAAATTGTCATTTTTAGAAAACGATATCTCAGCAATTGAGTTTCTAAAGGAATGAAAAAATATTTCGTATATAATGTAACGTCAATAAATATATAATACTAGCTGAAGGCCTCGTTCTTCGCACGGGAATGAATGGATTTTTTTAAATATTAAGGTTTGTTCTAATTACTACTTATCATAATAAATAGATATAACAAAATGGATATCACATAAATGTTCAATAATCATGCATATGGAATTTCATGGCGATCGCTTGAACGGTGAAGACGATTCGGTGCATCGAAGAATGCGCTGCAGTGCCATCTAGTAGTGAGTAACAGCTAAATGTATAGTTAGAATATATTGTCCGTGCTCAAATGTGTAATTAAAAAACTTTTTATGGCGATTGGTCGAACAGTGTAGAACTTGATGAGCTGCAGCGTCATCTTGTGGAAAGTTATAGGAAAATGGATAGTATAAAAATACTCTCCGTGTTCAAATATCCATGTGTACCAAGTCTCATCAAGATTGATTGAACGGTATTTTCACAGCAAACGCTTCAACGGAATAGAATTCGACGTTCTGCAGCGCCATCTAGCTAAAGATATACAGCGAAATGGATAGTGTAAAAATATTCTCCGGCTTCAAATATCCTCAAATAACCAATTTTCATCAAAATCGGTTGAATGGTATTTTCATAGCAAGCGGTCGAACGCAGGGCCGTACCCAGAAAAAAAATTCGGGGGGGTGGGGGTGGGAAAGGGACCAAAAGGTGAAAAAGGCTCAATTTTTCACAAAAAGGCTTCATTATTATTGCTTTGTTAACAAAATTTTAAATTTCGGGGGGGGGGGCGGACACCCTGGTTCCCCCCCCCCTGGGTACGGCCTTGGTCGAACGGAACAGAATTCGACGCTCTGCAGCGCCGTCTGTCGGCATGTTATAGAAAAATGCATAGTGTAAAAATATTCTCTATAATCAAATGCCCTTACGTACCAATTTTCGTCAAAATAGGTTAAACGGTTTTTTTCATAGCAAGCGGTTGAATAGAATGCGACGTTCTGCAGCGCCACCTAGCGGAATCCGATATTTTAATAGTTATTCTGCTATTCAGGGCGGGGGACGAATCCAACAAATCAGAGATCATTAAAATCGTTCCAGCCGTTCTTGAGTTATAAATGGTGTAACTAACCCAACTTTGTTTTATTTATATAGACTAGGGGCTAAGGCCCCTAGACTCTCTTCGCTCGCTTTTCGTATGAGACATTGGGCACCTAATAAGGCTTATTCGTAAAAAAAAGCACAATTTCAACAAACAAAACTCAAAGTTTGGATCAGATAGAATGTTACCGAGCTACGCATTGCTTGGTTCTTGCATCTTCCTTGGAATATAAAAATTTAAACTTCGCACTATTTTTAATTATGTGAAACCCATGGAAACCTTGCGTATTAGCCAATTATGGCTATTTTTCATAATTTGGCGACTTGCGTATATATATAGTTAAAAATTAGCTCTAAGAAAACAGTACTTCATATGTTTTCTTCGATAAAAACTACGGAAAAGCTAGGATAGCTTGCCATCAATGGCGACTTTTCATTATTTGGTGATTTACACATGCTCACACCCACAGAGGAAAGTGGAGGGAGCAACCGACGCACATAGCGTTTCCAGAAACTTTCCGCCGCGGAACTATTTTCTTTTGATTGGAGCCCAGAAGATTAACGGGAAGTACTTGTTATTGTATGGTGATAGAGCTTTGTTTTACTATGTTTTAAAATAGAGATGGTAGCCTGTTGTGTTACTGATTGCACTAATACGTCAGATGTAAAGAAGCCTAGTGACACTTTTCACAGGTTAAGAATTATTTTTAATATACTTTCATCAGGACTAGCATTTATTTTTTTTTTCACCTACTACAGTTGAACCTGTATGGCAGATGTAATGTTCATGTATCTGGAATGTCAAAAAAAAATTATTTCGATTGTATAAACGGTTGTAAAATTCTTTGATATTCTTATATAATGTATTATAAACGTTGAAAAATGAAAATCGGCCTTTTAAATTTATAAAGTATGGTTTGTTTAATTGTGTTTTCAGTTTCTGTTTGTATTGCTTTGATCCGTGTATTTTGATTAATAATTTTGGTTAATTGCGAAGTAATGAAGAAAAGGAACATTTATCTGTACCGTTTATGGTTTAATTGCTAACTTAGAACTATGTGTATCCTAAATTATTTTTTTTAATTTGTATTATCATACAATATAACAACTGATTGTCTTGCAACGATTGCATATTTTATTTGTTTATATTTGAAAGCTAATGTAATTCAAATGTTAAGAAATATTATTTGTAATATGATATAAATTTCAACTAACGGCCAACGCCCACAAAATATCATTAATCCGTCTCCGAATTGAAAATACGAAAACGAAACTAACACCTGCGATATTAAATATACGTGAAAAACATATTATCTTTAAAAGAAAATTGTTCAGTTGCATGCTGTACGTTCTCTTGAGTTCCGTTATTTTTAATTCTACTTTCGTTGTCGTTTCTCAATCGTTTTTCGTAAAGAAGAAAGTTCAATATAGTCATTCAATCGCCGTAATCAATGTATCTACATAGGGTTCGTCTGCTTTTTTTGGTCTCCAATGGTTCCATCTTCCTCTCGCGGAGGAATACAATTTTGTTACGAATACATTGTATTGGAAGCTTAGAAGAAGCGCTCTCCACTTTCCTCTATGCTCACACCCTATAATTACTGCTCGTATAAGGTTCCCGAAAAACCGTTATCCATGTTTTCATATACACTGCTGGCCACCCAAATTGCAACACCAAGAAAAACAAGAGATATCACAACAAAATTTATTGTGTAGATAACATGTTGACCAAGTAACAAATGATTAAATTTACAGCATTCTATGAAGCGTGGTTCCTGCCAAAATCAGTACCCAGAGTAGCCGCCGTTGTTGGAGATCACAGCTGCCACACGCCTCGGCATTGATTCAAAGAGACTTTGAATGTGTTCTTGGGGTACAGCAGACCAAGCAGCTTCCACACGTTGCCAAAGTTGATCTGGTGTGACAGCTGGGGATGAACTCTGGGTCAGTCGTTGAGCAACCATGGACCACATGTTTTCTATCGGCGAAAGATCCGGAGAGCGCGCCGGCCAGGGAAGCAATTCAATCTGGTGATTGACGAAGAACCCTTGGACAATGCGTGCCACGTGTGGCCGTGCATTATCCTGCTGAAATATGGCTGTTGGCAAGCCCTGAAGGTAAGAAAGGACAACTGGCTCCAACACCTCGGAGATGTAGCGCTGGCTGGTTAAAGTACCGGCAATGCGTACTAGAGGAGTGCGAGAGAGATATCCGATACCGCCCCATACCATAATACCCGGTGCAGGACCAGTGTGACGGTGCATAATGCAGCTGTTCAGCATCGTCTCTCCACGGTGTCTCCAGACTCGAATCCGACCGTCGTGGTGTTGCATACAGAAGCGTGACTCGTCAGTAAAGAGAATTTCATTCCATTCTGTCGTCCACATCCTTCTTTCATCGCACCATTGGCAGCGGAGACGTCTGTGGTTCCGCGTCAGAGGTAGACAAAGCAACGGACGTCTTGCGGACAGACCATTCTGCTGTAAACGACGTCGAATGGTACGCGCAGACACTGGATGATGCGTTACAGACTGAATCTGCTGTGATATGGTTCGTGATGTGACTGAGCGGTCCGTCACTGCCATGCGTACAATCTGCCTGTCATCACGTGACGTGGTGCACTGAGGTCGATGCGGTCGATCACGTCTGTCCGTCGTACCCTCCTGCACCCAACGATCACATATCCGCATCACAGTTGTTTGGTTTCGTCCAATACGACGACCGATTTCCCTGAAAGATAACCCACAATCTCGGTATGCCACTATCCTTCCTCTGTCAAACTCGGATACTTGATCAAAAGATGATCGTTGTTTCCTACGAGGCATAATTTATCGTTTTTTTGAAAAAAAAAGCAAGAAAAACACAATTGCTGTACTTGAAACCGTCGAAATCTCCAAGCCTTAAATAGCGCTTTGAGGTGGCGCCACAGGCGCGCTTGATGTGCGTCTGCGCTGAAATTCTAATCATTTGCATATCTCACCTCAGCTAATGCATGTTGTAAATTTCATATTATTTGCATGCTTCCTTCAGGGTGTTGCATTTACGATGGCCAGCAGTGTACATAATCCTTTGCAGACTGGCGTATTTAGCACCAAGAATTGTATCATCTCGCCGCGCTAGCAAATAGCAAAAGTGTACCATAACTGCTATAATGGCATTTTTAACACTACCAAATATTTGTACTGGTAGCAAATACTCCAGCTGGACCGAACCGACTTTAAAATAATCTGCATTTTAATTATTTTTCATTTTCAAGATATTGGGCTCTAACATTTTTTAACTCGCGGTTTAGATTCACCCTACTTGGAAAGATACCATTTTGCCAGATCGTACCTAATGTCAAGGTGGCGCTTTTGAAATTAGTTATTCTGTTTTGGAAAAACGAATAATCGCTCATTCTAAACTCCTGTTGTATCAGAGAACTTACTATTTGAAAATTGTCAACTTTGTGTAACACACTTTGAGTTATTTATTTCATATGCTTTTTAATTTGGCGTAAAATGGGTGTAATTCTACTTCATGGTTGTCAATTTCACGCGATTCTACACACTTGGAATTGCTTTGTTGCAAAGATGAATGATTTTATGCCAAATCTGGCAACCATTATGTTTATTTTTTTCAGTTTTTTATTAATATCTTCTAAAATAATTCGATTTTCGAAATTTAAGTCAGCTTATCAGGTTCCTCTGAATTTTCCGAATCCGTGGACATGCTTCTCGAAATTCAAATCCCCACGGTTCAGGAGAAGATAGCCAAACAAGCTCTTGACAGCGGCGACAGCAGCCGTTACTTTTTTTTTTAGGAATAGAGAGATAAGGATACGTAAATAAATTTTCAAAAGAAAAAGATAACCAGAAAAAATATATTAATTTTTATGTACGCTCATTTTTTTAAATTATGAAAGGTAAAAGAAGAATAATTACTGTTTTTCAGTAGTACCATCATTGATTTGGTATATTCAAATACATGGGCAAATTGTCATGAATTTTTAATTGAGGTAAATTACAGATAGATAATTATTTTAAAATATACATTGCCTATACAAACTTGACAACTAATTTTCGTTTAGATGATCATTTTCTACTTTCAATGCAATTTATATGTAAATTGTAAAGCATTTACTTTTTTTCTCAATTAATATAAAAATTTAATGTAAAGTAGTTTGAGACACGATTAAAATGTGGATCAAAGAATTTACTTGAATAAAATTGTATGTATACAAGTTTCCTATTCTACAAAGATTACAAAAGAAGTTAATGAAATTTCCATTATGTCCCAATTGCTATGCAAATAAAAACGTTTAATCTTTCGTTTTATACAAACCTACAGAAACATGATTCAGTTTACGCTTAGAGACAAATCTTCAGATTGTACAAAGTAGAATGAGTGGGAAAATGCTCCATTCTGATTTTTTTTTTCTCGCTTTATACAGGTTTTTGTTTCATTCGGGCTTTACGAGCCAAAGGAAACAAAAAAGCGGTTTTCTTTGTCCGGTAATTACCGAAATGCATTATATTTTCTGATAACAGCGTTTCTTAAAAAAGTTCTTTTTTCTACATTTCTTCTGAATATATGGCGCAACAGTATTACTATCTTTTCAATGGCTTCGAACAATGCAAACAAAGAAAATCCCAGCCATAAGTTCAGCAAGCTTCCTACGTTGCTGTAAAGTTGAGTTGATTGAAATAGGGCACTTTTTTCAAGTATCCTTTGCTGAAAGTTAGAATAAAACACCTTTATTTTAGCTTGCGTTGTCCCATAGTATAAGACGCTGTTATTGCAAAACTTACACTCATACTGAGGATTAGGCCAACGAGCTTGGTCCATTCTCACATCATACATTATTCTGTCGCACACTGGAGGGCATTTGCATGACAGGCCTTTATCGGACAAATATTCAAGAACGTCATCTAAACAGCAAGAATCATTGAAATTCGACAAATCGCATGGTTTTTCATCTTTCAAAGAAGCGATAGTAGGATCAACGCAGGAACAATTAATCAAATTCTGTTCTTGAATGCAGATTCTAACGCATTCGTGCCTGCTTCTCCCCTGTATCGATGGCTCCTTTTCATACTCCGCGCACTGATCAGGATATGGCGGCGGAAGCCTTTTCATCTTCCTTTGCTCGATTCTAATTGCCGTTTCGAATCCGGGCTGACATTAATTCCTTCTTCGTCTGGGTTAGGATCTTCTGCTGGATCGTGAATAATTACCCTCGCACCTAAGCTCGGAGTTACAGGAAGGTACGAAGAAGACTCCAATTCCAAAACTAGTTCCAACCCACCTTGTTGGTCCGGAGCAGATACCTGTAAGATACTGGTGCGGTTTGAGGAGCCGTTAAACGTAAAGCAGTTTCCATAGCGAAGACTTTGGAAATACGAAAAAAAATCATTGTTGCACTTTTCTGCTTTGAAGTAGCATTCCAACACCATATCTTCCAATTGGTATCCGAAATTTTTTCTTTCTTCATATGTTAAAGCCACATATTTCATCAAGAAGCGAAGTCTTTTTTGCCTAATTTTATCTCGCAAGCCGCTGAAATTATCATGGCATGAGCTAGTTTGCCGTCTTTCAGATATTATCTGTGGCTGCTCATCCCCATTCGGTTCGGAAATCGGATAACAGTCATGGTTCTGTTCTCCAATGCATGCAATATCCCGAATTCTCATTCTGTTTAAATTACATACTGTTACAGCCGGAAAATCTGTGAACAGCGGGCTCTCAATTTTTAGATTGGTGATCTCTGGGTATTTAAAATACCGAAGCAGCAACAAAGTTATTTGGTAACTGCTCCCCGTGAGGCCTACAATCAGGGCAAAAATCCAAAAGCTCTTCCAAAACGAAGACTTCCATCTACCTACTCGAGATACAGCATAGATGGAAGAATTTTTTCATTAGTTCGTTAGCTAATGTTTTCGAACTCTTCCGCTTATAATGCTCAATTGGATCTTTTTTCATTACTGTACGTGCCATGTTGCTAATTTCCTATGTATTTAATTACCTGTATGCGTACAAATATATATACAATATGCATAAAAACAGTAAAAATGCTATTGTTGTCACTTGGTTTTTCATACTCTGATCTAGCTTGAATGATGATTGCATTTTAAATGTGAAGGAGACATTACTATTTACTTTTACATTATAGTCGTCTTTTTTACAATAAAGCTTCAAATACACTTTTTTTTTCATATGCATAAAGTTCACAAATTTTGTGCTATTTATAGTCTTTTTATCGTGCAAATACGTGTGTAGTTTAAACTATTTATAGTTATCTTAAAATTTGGTTAAATGTGTGAAATTTTTCTACACGTACTTTGATATTTTGGAGCCCTGTTAATTTAAAAAAATTCTAATATTGTTGTTTTTCATATGAATAACAGAAGAACATATCATAATTCAATATTGAAAAATGTTTCCTGTTAAAATAGCGTATAAATAATATAACCTTTTACTTTGAACTTCCGCTGCATTTTCTGAAAGATATTTTTAAAGATGAATTTGAGTTCAGTTTCTTCTTTATTTTCTTTTAGTTTTAGCCCGATTTTCAGTCTGTATGTCAAAGTTCAAATAAAGCATTTCTATGATTCGATTATCATACATTTTAATTTTCATGTGAAAATGAAATGGTAAATGTCTTAAGTAAACAAAGAAACATCATTAAAATCAAATAAATGTCTGTAAACGAATGTATGACTAACCTGTAAAACATTTCTGCGCCACTTTAAGCAAATCCAACTTTCCTTCTTAACACAGCAATGTACTGAAAAATAATGTGTCTTAAAAATGATCTACGATATTAGATGCTAAGCAAGTTTTTTTTTTTTTGAACAACTTCTGGTAATTACCATATCGGGCAATGGCGGAGAGTGTAATGCTTTTTATCGATTCATTTTATTACATGGTGTTTTGTTTGCGTTGAGTAATTGTCAGACTTGTCTTTAGGATCAATAGGTTACCGAACAGCGATTAATTTGAATATTTGAATATTTAAATATAAAATCATGAATCATTCATTTGTCGTCACCGTTGAGAAATATATATATATATATATATATATATATATAAATATATATATATATATAATTAAGTATTAAATTAATTTGTTTTGCTTATTTCGAACGAAGTTACAACAAGTGTATAAAAGTCACTTCTCAAAGATTATAAATAGTTCAATTTTCTTAACACTTTCCAGCAAAGAGTGAATTGAAAGGTGTTTACATTATCGAACTATCTGGTGACTCAAAATAGATGTTACGGCGATTATTTTTTAAACCGTAAAGGATCGAAACATACTTCCAATTAGAAAAGTTCGTCCAATTACGAGTAGTTTTCAGATATGGCATTTTTTACTGGGGGTTGTATACATATTAAAATAAGAAATTTAATTTTTATACGGGCCCTCCTTTCCTACGATTTATATTTAGAAGAATGTTGCTCTTTGCCCAAGAAAATTAATAAAACAAATCCAATGTCTCAACGTGGAATAGTTTCCGAGATTTATCTGTTTGAAAATTTTGGCATTTGTCGCCAAGCAATAAGGGGATGTCTTCAAAGTGAGAAAAATGTAATTGCTTTTCAACTGACGTTAATTTATGTTAGTATTCACTCTACTGATGGGCGAATTCTGGTGATTAATTCAGCCAAAATTCTTCTTGAAATGTAATTTTGGCAATTTCTATTAAAAGTAACGGCAGTGGTTCTTTTCACTATCGAACAAATTGTAAGATGTGGTGACTCTGTAAACAAACGACAAAATGTATTTAGTCGTAAAGGTACGTTTAGTCGATTGATCTCAAAAATGTTTCAGACAGTAACATACACCAGTTCAAGTAAACTAAACCTGTTCATTTCACGAATTTGAACGCATTTAATTGTCAACAATGGAATCGTTATACTCAACTCATAGTTGGTCCCCCAAAGTAAAGATTTTTTCGCTTTAAAACCGACTCCAACACAGCAGGTAAAGTAGTGTAAGTCATCATTTTTAAAAATAAATTTTTTGTTAACTATTTCATTTAGAGGCACGGGATTTGTTTTATTAATTTTCTTAGGCAAAGAGCAACATTCTTCTAACTATAAAGGGTAGGAAAAGAGGGACCGTATAAAAATTAAATTTCGTATTTTAATATGTATACAACCCCCAGTAAAAAAATACCACATCAGAAAGCTACTCTTAATTTGACGAACTTTTCTAATTGGAAGTACGTTTCGATCACTTGCAGTTTAAAAAAATAATCGCCTTAACATCTGTTTTGAATCACTCTATAGTTCTGCCTTGTCTATCTTGTTTTCATGGATCATGAGGCTTAGGAACTTCAGCTTTACATCATTTTGTACCAACGCCAAATCTACACTGCTGGCCACCCAAATTGCAACACCAAGAAAAACAAGAGATATCACAACAAAATTTATTGTGTAGATAACATGTTGACCAAGTAACAAATGATTAAATTTACAGCATTCTATGAAGCGTGGTTCCTGCCAAAATCAGTACCCAGAGTAGCCGCCGTTGTTGGAGATCACAGCTGCCACACGCCTCGGCATTGATTCAAAGAGACTTTGAATGTGTTCTTGGGGTACAGCAGACCAAGCAGCTTCCACACGTTGCCAAAGTTGATCTGGTGTGACAGCTGGGGATGAACTCTGGGTCAGTCGTTGAGCAACCATGGACCACATGTTTTCTATCGGCGAAAGATCCGGAGAGCGCGCCGGCCAGGGAAGCAATTCAATCTGGTGATTGACGAAGAACCCTTGGACAATGCGTGCCACGTGTGGCCGTGCATTATCCTGCTGAAATATGGCTGTTGGCAAGCCCTGAAGGTAAGAAAGGACAACTGGCTCCAACACCTCGGAGATGTAGCGCTGGCTGGTTAAAGTACCGGCAATGCGTACTAGAGGAGTGCGAGAGAGATATCCGATACCGCCCCATACCATAATACCCGGTGCAGGACCAGTGTGACGGTGCATAATGCAGCTGTTCAGCATCCTCTCTCCACGGTGTCTCCAGACTCGAATCCGACCGTCGTGGTGTTGCATACAGAAGCGTGACTCGTCAGTAAAGAGAATTTCATTCCATTCTGTCGTCCACATCCTTCTTTCATCGCACCATTGGCGGCGGAGACGTCTGTGGTTCCGCGTCAGAGGTAGACAAAGCAACGGACGTCTTGCGGACAGACCATTCTGCTGTAAACGACGTCGAATGGTACGCGCAGACACTGGATGATGCGTTACAGACTGAATCTGCTGTGATATGGTTCGTGATGTGACTGAGCGGTCCGTCACTGCCATGCGTACAATCTGCCTGTCATCACGTGACGTGGTGCACTGAGGTCGATGCGGTCGATCACGTCTGTCCGTCGTACCCTCCTGCACCCAACGATCACATATCCGCATCACAGTTGTTTGGTTTCGTCCAATACGACGACCGATTTCCCTGAAAGATAACCCACAATCTCGGTATGCCACTATCCTTCCTCTGTCAAACTCGGATACTTGATCAAAAGATGATCGTTGTTTCCTACGAGGCATAATTTATCGTTTTTTTGAAAAAAAAGCAAGAAAAACACAATTGCTGTACTTGAAACCGTCGAAATCTCCAAGCCTTAAATAGCGCTTTGAGGTGGCGCCACAGGCGCGCTTGATGTGCGTCTGCGCTGAAATTCTAATCATTTGCATATCTCACCTCAGCTAATGCATGTTGTAAATTTCATATTATTTGCATGCTTCCTTCAGGGTGTTGCATTTACGATGGCCAGCAGTGTAGAGTATAGATAGGCTAGTGGGGGCATGGGGGGGGTAGGGGGGGTGCCACCTCTCTCCAAGGGGGGGGACCCGCTGCCTCTGGATGTTAAGTTCTACGCACAAACTTACACGAAGAGTGTCATTTACTAGCCATGCATTCAGGAGCCGATTAGGATGGCTAGCACTATTGATTCATAAAGTGAAGGGCTGCATTATTTTGAAACAATGTGTTTTGTTTTTTTTAATTTTTAATTTTTTTTAGTTTTGTGTCACCAAGCAGATGCACTCCAAGGTTTTAGTTATTGCAACCCCCTTAGTAGTCGTCGTTTTGAATGGGATCTTTAGTGGTGTACATTTGCATCTACATTGTTTTTTGTAATAACGAGGCCGCCATTTGTCATATAGCGAACACGGCGGTCTTTGGGGTGGGGAGTTCGATGTGGTAGCGCATGACTTGGGTGCTCCATGGTGAGCAACGTGATCTCTGTGAACCCTCTGAGGTATCTCTATTAGTTTTTGTTATCATGTTGACAAATATGATATTTATTTTTGATATTGTGGTACACTGCTAGGATTGTGTGGGATTGGTAAGTTACGTGAGTGTGTACATCTCACCAACCCTAGCCCAGACTATCGGTTGGAGAGAGAGCTAGATTGTTGTGTGAGTATGTGCGGGTTCGAGTTAAGGTCAGTATGAAGTGTTTGGGAGAGAGAGATAGATGAGAATTTTGTAATTAGATTAATGAGCTAGAGTTGTAGGTGTTAGTCGTTGTAGAGATGACTGACAGCATGTAGTGGAATATGGGGTCGTGGCGCGGCTTTACGGGCGATCGGGGCGAATGACCGTTCTAGACCGCTCTCGGAGAAAGGGGGGGGGGTGGGTGATTGTGTGTCGAATTGTAGTGAAGGCGTCTGTCTGGAGGTGTGCGGTTTCTGTTCGCACAGTGTATTTAGTGGTGCTAGTACTGGCGGATTTTTTTGCCATATGTCTGTCAGGATTTCTTGCTTGGGGATAGTTAATTGGTCATGGTTTGATGGTAGTGAAGGGAGATTTTTTTCGCGCGTTTTCTTATTATTGACGTTAGTTTTATCAGGTGGGAGTCTATCAGTTACGGTTTGAGGGGGGTAGTTGGGTTGATAATTTAAAGGTATGAGGGGGGGAGAAGTGTTCGAGAGCTGAAGCAATTGCGAGTTTCAATACGAAGCTGGGGAAAGAAATGGAAATGAAGAATCTTAGACTACGAGCTTCTGCTAAAACATATCAGTGTGCGGAGTGTAGGGGTCGGTAGATTACATTGGTTTTCGTTTAGTTGCAGGCAATCATGCATCGTTTTGCTGTGATCTGCGGGGAAATCGAATATATGTAACGTGTAAGGTGCGTCGTGTCTGCATATTTAAGTTCGAATTTAGTGAACGCTCTGTGGTTAGGCTCACCATGGCGCAGTGGTTATCGGCCACTGGAATATGGTGAGACTGTCGCGAAGGTGTGAAGGATGCGCCGGTTGTGGTCACCATCGCGGCGCTGTCGAGCCTAACGGTGTTGGGAGTTTTGTAGTTTTCTGCCCAGGAGGTAACGTGAATCGCGTTAGTAAGGACCCTTATGAAAGTCCTGCTAAAGCCAAGGCAGCCGCTGCCCCTGTGCAGAATGGGCTCGTGTGTAGCGTTGCCATAATCACACACTATGCTACAATCACTCATCTATTTAAAATATCCGCAATGCGAGCTGCCACGTCCAGTATCGTGACTCACGGAAGCCCCCTTACCCCTCACTGGTTTTCGATTACGAGATCGTAGCTTCGTCAAAGCTGGGCTACAGCGGCCTGCGTATATAGTTACTCGCTTGATCCCTAACATCACTCTGAATCTGCTCTTCACAGATGCTCGGGATTAACTCGACTCCAAAAACTCAAGCTTTTACCGTCGATCAATCGCTATAAAGTTTTATAAGTTAGCTGTGCTAATGGAGCGTAATAAAATTGCCCACCGTTGGGTGGCGATCGACTTGAGAATTCTCTACTTAAATTAGTATGGGTGTGAAAAAAATTACTGTGGGGCAATATTTTTAAAAAAGCTTGAAATTCCTCGCCGCTTTTGTTTTCCTCTTTTTGAGTGGTGCGTTTTTTTTAATTTTGTTATTTTTTTTTCATTTGTCTGTTTCTGCTTATGTTCTGTCGTACGCGTTCGCGATTTGTTCGCTAAGTTCAGGCTCGTATGTTAGTGAAAAAAGCTTATCACTTATCATGTCAACATGAAGGTTACAAGTAGAAACATTCTGTAGAGACAATACATCGAGATCTACGATAAATCACTCTATAATACGAGATAATTTTGTGGTCCCGCGGATTTGTCATGTAATTGATTATCTCCCCTCGAGAGAACGATACAGCCCCCCCTCTATGGATGATCAGTGTTTTTTGGGTTTCCGCAAGTTGCACCATTGATAAAGAATTGTGTTGTATTGGGAGCGCGCAGGGAAATTAAATTCGCCGCAAGTCTCCTATGTTCAATAACTAATAAAGTTGTTAATTGAGGGGCTTTAAGATTAATATATAAAAGTTATAATGAAGGTTTATATAACAAGTATGAAAAAGTAAGAAAGTTAAGGTGGGGGGGAAAGAAAAAGGTATTTTAAAGCTTAAAATAACGAGTTGGAAAATAAAGCTTCAATCATCTGTTACCAGTGTGTTCCACTGTGATTTAAAAAGTTTAGTAAATTTAATAGTTATGTATTCCTGGTTCTATTAAAGTTTTTTAATTTACTTAGAAGTTCTTTCAATTTATTAAGTAAATCTAGAAGAGGATGTCACTCCGATCTCTTTCTCTATGAGAGTTTTTGTTATAGAAGAGCTATTTCATTAAGTGTGTTTTGAGGGGTGGGTTGGGGTGGTTTATTGCTATTGTTTTTAACGGCTTCGGCGTAAGTTTTAGGTTTGTTTACATCGCGAGAATTAGTTTGGAGAATGGAAGGGGGCGGTTTACGGGGTTGTCGGGAAGGATTTGCATCCTTTGTAGCTTGCGGGGTGGTTTTGAGCGCAGTTACTACATTTGAGAGGTATTTTTTCCTCGTTAGCATTGTTTTGTTTCTTAATGGGGCAGGCAAAATGCTCGTGGGGGTCTCCACAGACGACACAGCGGGGGTGCATGGAACAGAATTTGGCGTAGTGGAAAAAGCCGTTGCAGCGATAGCACTGAACGGCTTTTCTCGGAGTCTAAAACTTTTCAACTGAAATTTTGAAGGAGAGAAGGGTGGTAAGATTGAAGATTTCATTGCCTTGAGGGTTGTTAGTTAACTGAATTTGGAAGATGGGGAGGGGGGGGGCTTGTCTCTTTTACTGTTTAATTGGTTTACTCTAATTACTGGGTAGTTATTAGCATTAAGAGTATCAAACGGGTGGGGGAAATTAAAATCGACATCGAACATAATTCTATCCGGCGTCATACCTTTAGCCTTCTTAGATGGTTGCAGAAACGGTTGTTCATCCTCGTTTAAAGTATATACATTACAAGCTAGTGGCCACACTTCAGCAACTAGCCAATTAGGCGCGAGTCGGCGAAACAGGTCACTCAGAGTGCGTTTTCCCCGGAGTTTCATTTCGCCATAGAGTTTGCATTACGAAAATATAATTTTAAACTTCTAAAACTAATTAAAATTTTGCGGTACTTACGTATTATTCCCGGCGGTCTGCCAAGGCGAGCGATTTTTTGTCACGAGAACATGCCGGGCATATGAAACTATAAATGGTTTTTGAATACGATGTGCAACAGTTTGACAACTCATTTGACGGAAAATAGTTTTGGCGGGAATGACCGCCGGGATAATACGTAAGTACCAATTTTGCTTATAAAAGTACATTTAACAATGCGATAATGCTTATAAAACCCATAAGTAAACTTAGCCTCAAAAATTTTAAATGAAACTTTCTCTTACATTAAAAAATACTTCCAATTTTAAAGTTTTTTTTTCTGAAATCCCTTGCATTGCATATACTGATGAAAATAGCTGAAAGCATTGTAATGAAAACAAGCAGTTTTTTAATAATACAGTCAAAATATTTATATAAAGAAAAAAAAAATACGTAAATATTTCGTGAAAATTACGTGAAATAGACAATTACGTAAACCATGTCCATGTAAGTAAGTTAGTTTAAAATAATTGTCCTTCCCTGTGAATCATATAAAGTATTGAAATATTTTTATTTTTATTTTCTCTATACTAACAACCTATTGTACGTCTACTTTAATTTATTTTCACGCTTTTATTTAGTAAAATACATGAAAAATACTAATACATCTATTTAGAATTGTTTTTCTGTTTCTATAACGTTATATGAAAATAATGTATAATAAAGAATGCTGGGAAAAAATTTAATTTTTAAGTAGAACCCTCATCAGAGTATGTACACTTTGATTATAAGCATTTGATTCATCGCAGGATACGTTTGGTGATATAGTTTTCAGTTTACAAACTATATTTTATTAGGAGAATTGTTGGAACAGGATTAAGATATTAAAAAACAAAGGCGAAATATACGCTATTGCAAAATAAATTTCTGAATCTAATCTTACACCTTTTCTCTCTCTCTCTCTCTCTCTCTCTGTTTTTTTTTTTTTTTCTCTCTTCTTTATCAGATTCTCCTCAGCGGTATTTCAATTTCTTCAGCGATCTTGTGTGTCATTTTCTCTTGTATTTTTTAAAAAACATTTAGTGATAATTGGTGTTTGTTTTTGTTATTAAGACTGATTGTCCTTGGGGGATGTTTTGGCGGAGGTCGTTTCAGGGAAATTGGTCCGTATTCACATTGCATCGTAAAAATACATTTTGAAATCCGGACAGCTTGCCCGAGTGACTCTGTTGGATTCGAGCCTGTATCTTTCATTGACGCAACAGTCTCATAGTGTAAGCAGTGTATATAACTGTTCAGCAACTTATAGGCCTTGATGATCGTTTATTTAGATGTTGGCGCTGCCGATGAAACCCGCGTACGAGCTTTTCTCGCTGCATACTTCTTTCTATTTTTTTGAGAATATTTTTCATTTAAAAATCGTAAACGAATAAATGTTCTAGTTTTTATACACATTTTTATTGAATTTCTGTTAACATTCAGAAATTTTAAATCCACTTGCCGGGACATATCTTCTATTATATTATCTGCTTTGGACAATCCTGGACCATGAAATTTTTGGAACATTACTTCCATCTGCTTTACATTTTCAAGCCACTCATCACATGAAACCATCAGTCCTCCACGAGATAATATTTCTATCCATTCAGTAGACTGCGATAACGCAGGCAGTTGAGCAGACGGCATACCCTAAGAATCAAATTTATAGCATTATTTGGCAACGTAACCAGCAATATATCGTAGGCCTTCATAAGAACAATTAACTGCACATATGTAAATCTAATTTTTCTTCTTCAAGATTTTCAGTAATACTAATATTACAAATTCCAAGCAGTTCAGCAGGTTCTGCATCTTCATCATTTATTTGTACTATACCCCTCTCCTCGGCATCATTCTCTAAAATTTCGTTGAATTCACTCACTGTGGTTAATATGTTTGTGCACATTCTGGCCGCCACCGGGAAAAAAGCACTCTTGAAACAAATAATGTTTGTCTATCTGTCATATCCTCCCTCATCGTGTCACACACAGTGAGCGTCTCTATCTTCTCTAGTCTCTGTCTCTCCCACTTCCAGACAGCTCACACCACATCTCTATGACGTCGAGATCTAACCCTCACACACACCACACACAAATATTCTAACTCTGTCAGCACATCGGCCCACCTTCACACACAGTGCCTCCGGACCACAATTACGAATTCCTATTCTTTAAAAGATGATGTCACTCGCACACCCCACCATCTCGAGTCGTCGCAGAGAGTTATGTGTCACCGATATAATTGAGTTTCTATTATGCGCGATCGCTTCGCGATGCGACTAGCGAGTGTCTGTGTCTCGCTTAGCGAGCGAGAGAGCTGCGCGCGCCGGGCGAGATCAGTGCGATCAGAGCGCTGCGTGTATCTCAGAGACAGCCGACTAAAATAATAATGTTTATACAGCACACTGATACCCTCGAGCGCCAGATTATAGATCTATCATGCGAGAGAGGCGGCGCGGCAGTGATCCGAGGAGTGTACTCACGACACAGCGTCGTATATTCGTACACGACACTATACTCTCCAACAAACGCGGTGCACCTAATAACACAAGAGGGTTGAACCTGTCTGGCTGTTAACGCACAGTCAGCATCGTTCTGAGCGAGAAGTAGACGACATTAGACTATAGCGTGCGAGCGAGACCTATATACTCTCGGGTCAGAGCGTGTCAACCTCGCCTATAACAGCTGCGTCGATAGATGGTGCGAGACACACACACATGCAGTGAGATATCACACACACACTCCTCAAGGTGTGTTCCGACTAGAGATTCTTTCGCGGCGTGACTGACACACACCCACCATTGTTCACACTGCGCAACACTAGACACACACCACACACACACACACACAAGTGAGAGTGCTAGGATCTCTCACACACACTCACACCCTCGCGACACGCCGCGCTCCTGCTCCTCTCCAACGACTCTCTATCTCTATCTATCTATATCTATCTAGTATGAAGTGGCGTCGTCGTGGGAGTATGATGTGTCGAGCGCGCGCGAAGCATCTATATATAGGAGAAGTAGAAGTGACATATCATCACCGCCAGAGGGTAGATTATGATTTTATTATATTTTGTGGTTTTGTTAAGTTGTGTTAAGGGGTGGGGATTTTGTGGGGGGGGGGAGTAAAATGGGGGTGGAAGAATATTTATGGTGAATAGTGGATTTTTTGTATGGGGGAAGGTGGGGGGGGTTTGAAGGGATGTGAAATAATAGTTTTTGTAGGGTATTAGTAGAATATGGAGGTAGTGGGAGAATTGTTGGGGTGGGTGGAGGTAATTTGGGGGGGTTGTGAAATTGAGGAAGTGGAGTTAGGTGGTAGTTATTTTGTAGAAGATTTTTGATGTTTTTTGATGTGGTGATGAAGTGGTGTTTTGTGGGGAGTATTGTGTTTTATGGGGGGTAAAAAAAAAAAAAATTTGTGTAAGAATTGGGTAGAATTGGATGGAGGGTGGGTTTTTTGGGGGGGGGGGATAGTTGGGATGTGGTAAATTAGTTGTGTGGGGGGGTATGGGTGGATGTGAGGGTTGTGAGTGGTTTTGTTATTATTGGTTGGAAGGGTGAATGTGTAGTAGGTTGGGAGTGGAGGTGGTAATGGGGTTGATGTTATTGGTTGTAGTTGTGTGGTGGATGGGATATTTTGGAATGTTAGATTGTGATATTGGGTATCTAGGTAATTGTGTGATTTGTTATTGATTTTGTGATGATTGATTAGTTTTATGAGGTGTGGATTTGTTGTATGTCATTGTAGTTTGTATCTGTTAGTGAGGTTGAATGTGAATTGTGTGTGGGATTTTGTAGGGTGGTTTATGAAAATAGGATTGTTTGTGGAGTGTGGAGTTATGTGTGTGTTTGGTTTATTGTTAAAGTGTATTTTGTGTATGTTTGGTTATGTAATATTTTTATTATTATAGAGTTTGTGAGTAGGTACTTGGGGTGGTTAAATATGTACTGTGTCGTCGGCGGGGGAGTGGGAAAAGGGTTTTTTTACGTTGAACTGGGGCTGGTGTGGTATTTTTTAGGGTAGAGGATGGATAGAGTGGGTTGTGATTATTGAGTGATTGGGTATTTGTTCGGAGTGAGTTGTAAGGCTTTAATAGTTTGGGGATGTGGGTGTAATAGGGGATTATGGGGTATTTATGGGGGTGTGATGGTATTGGGGTGTTGTTTTTATGGGGGGGATTAGTGTGGTTGAGGTAGAGATAATTTATAGAGTAGGTGTGTTTTAGAGGATGATTGTGTGCGCATGATATTAGAGTATTATATTAGTGTGAGATGGAAAGGATGATTATTGTTAGATGGTGGTTATGGGTTTTTTTGGAATAGGTGATTTAGGGTATGGGTGGTGTTCATGAATGATAAGTGAGGTGTAGTGACAAGGGAATTGATTTTGGTGGTTGGTGTGTAAGTGTAGTTATGTATAAATGTGATTTGTATGGGTGAGGTTGTATGAGGTTTTTGTAGTGGATATGTTTTGTAAGTTGAGGATGTGTTAAGGATTGGTTAGAGGAGATTGGTGGTTTTGATGTTGGGAGTTTTTATGATTTTAGTTTGGGGGGGTGATAGGTGTATGGTGGGGTGTTGTTTGTTAGTTATGATGTTTTGGGTACGGGTTTAGGTGTCGTTGTCTATTATGAGTTTGGGATGAGGATCTTATCTGCTTGTATCTTTGTGTATGTCTTAGTATTAGGGCGTCGTGAGACGGTGGTTGAGTTGATTTCAGTGAGTGAAAGAGGGGATTGTTGGTATGTGGAGGTCACGCACTTTGGAGGGTATTGTTTTCGTGACAGATGAGGGTTTTGGTTGGTGTAGGGGTTGTGTTATTCTGAATGTAATTGGGTTGGGTAGTGGGTAATTTTTTGGGTGTTTGTTGTGTAGAGTGATTGGTTTATGGGGTGATAGTGTGAGTTGGTGGATATATAGATGATGGATGTGAGGTTAGAAATGGAAATTTGATATGTGGAGTAGGAATTGTTAGGGTGATGGGGGTGGGGGAAGTTATAGTGTGGAGTTTAAGGTATGGGAGATAGGATGGGGGGTTTTGTGGGAAGTGGATTGGTAAGAGGGTTTTTATATTGGTAGGGTTTGATGATGTTTTGTGGTAAGTTGAGGAAATGTGGGGTTGGGTATAGGAATGAGAGGGTGGATAGGTTTTTGAGAGGGTTTTGATGTATGTAGGGGAAAAGATGGTTTATAGGGAGTGTGACGAGGGTGAGGGGAGTGAAGAATTGGGAGTGAGATTCTTGTAAGTGGGATTATTGAAGGATGTAGTAAGAATTGAGAATTAGGATTGAGAAGGAGGGGTATTGTTTATAGTGGTGTGTAATAGTTTTGGGGTATTTGTTTATATTTGAGTTGGTTTTGTATAGTGTTTTTATGATTTGAATATTATTTTATGGTGTTTTGTATTGGTTTGTTATAGGTAAGATATGGTGAAAAAATGGAGTGTGAATATATGAGTAGTTATATGGAGTGTGGAATATATATGTATTTAGTTTTGGAAAATGTAGAGATAGTTAGGTAGGGTTTGGGAAGGTTTAGGTTGATTTTAATATTGGGTTTGAATTATATTTAGGTGAGTAGATGTTGATTTGTTATAATTTAGGATTGAGGATGGATTGGTTATAGTTTTTTTTGGAGTGTAGGATTTGATAAGAGGGGTTGTTATTTGGGAATAATTGGAGTGGGTTTTTTTTTTAGTAGGGAATGTAATTTTGGGTGTTTTTTGATATGTATGGGGATTGGGTAAGTGGTATGGAGTGAGGGTTAATGTTGGGAAATTGGGGAGGTTAATGTTGGGTAGTTATATTGGTAAAAGCAACATTTATGTAGTGTAAAAAATTTTTCTCGGAGGGCGCGCGAGCCACTCTGCGAGACCCCCAAAAAAACATCAGTGGGTCCGGATACCGCCTCAAAAGGGCCCCCTCGAAAATATGATATCGCGGGCCCCTCTGCGAGACCCAAAAAAAAACATCAGTGTGTCCGGGCGGGCCCCTCTGCGAGACCCAAAAAAAACATCAGTGGGTCCGGCCACCGCCTCAAAGGGCCGGCTCGAAAATATCCTAACGCGGGCCCCTCTGCGAGATCCAAAAAAAAACATCAGTGGGTCCGGCCACCGCCTCAAGGGGGTCCCCTCGAAAATATGCTAACGCGGGCCCCTCTGCGAGATCCAAAAAAACATCAGTGGGTCCGGGCGGGCCCCTCTGCGAGATCAAAAAAAAAACACCAGTGGGTCCGGCCACCGCCTCAAAAGGGCCCCCTCGAAAATATGCTAACGCGGGCCCCTCTGCGAGACCCCCCCAAAAAAAACGTTAGTACAAGTTGAAGCAAATTAGAATAGTAGACGAAACAGGAAAAAACGAAAAATAACAATAACGCATGCGCAAAACGCAAATTAACAGCTTAATGACGTCAAATTGAGCAAGCGAATTCGTTACATTCATCGATACATACATTCGAAAATATGCTAACGCGGGCCCCTCTGCGAGACCGAAAAAAAAAAAACATTTGTACAAGTTGATGCAAATTGGAATAGTAGACGAAGGAACAGGATAAAACGAAAAATAACAATAACGCATGCGCAAAACGCAAATTAACAGCTTAGTGACGTCAAATTTAGCAAGCGAATTCGTTACATTCATCTGCTTACGTCACACATACACAGTAGCTAGATTAAAAAACAACTATTACGCATGCCCGAAAGTGCAAGAAATTTCGCATCTTTCAATAGTTCTAAATTATCCAATTTACAATATTTGACGCATTATCATTCCTCCAAAAAAAACGTCGCCAAGCTCTACACATTTCTTTATGGTTGCCAGTCAAACTACCATCGGCAGGGTACTTTACTAACGTTGAACATTGCTCACGATGTCGCCAGAACCAAGGGGCACCGGATACGGAACATAGGCCTGCCAGGCGGTCTATTGGAAAGATGAAGAAAACAGCAGCAAAAAATTTACGCGATGCTGCCATGATGATAAAGTGTCACTGCCATCGCTTTATGAGAACCTGATGTTTTAAAAGATTTACTGTGTAGTGATTCTGCCGAAGCGAAGAACTTTAGACAGCATATTAGGTCAAACAATGCTGCTTTAGCCTTTGCATCAATGGGAGCTGAAATAAAATCGCCTCCTGGAAATGGACCATATTGTTTCGGAATTCATGCTCAAATTTATCACTTGGTTTCATCACTATATTCAAACGAACGCAACAAGCCTAGATATGGACAACTCTATATTTTTGATTCAAGTGAGGCAAATGATTATCGCATGCAAAATAATAAAGACTGCTTTCGAACTGTTATGGAAAAATTGGATGATTTATTGCGAAGTATTAATCTCTTTGCTGAATCATTCTTACAAATGCACGAACTAATACAAATCAACCCAATTGTAAATGTTAAAATGGTTTTTATGGAACAACCAGACTTAGATATGCGAAGGTATAACGCACCAACATCTACTGAAGTTTCTGCCATATTTGTTGGAGATGACGGTGAGCCTCCTGCAAATAGAGACATTTGCATATATCCTAAGGCTGATAACTGTAGGAATATATCTCGTATGAACCATTGTTGTGACCCTATGGTTTATCTTTTGCTGTTCCCTAGAGGTGAAAGTGGATGGTATGATGGAATGAAACATGTTGAAGATATACGTTCGGCTAAAAGAATACGGGTAACTCAATTACAATACTATGCATGCCGACTTTCAATTCGTAGTGGTTTTAGCATATTGCACAGTAGTGGGAAACTGTATCAACAGTATATTGTTGATGCATATGTTAAAACAGAAGGTTCGCGATTAAATTATATCCGAATGAACCAAAAAAATTTGAGAGTAGAGCTGTACAGTGGTCTTTTCGATGTTCTAGAGAACCGTGCTCGAAATGCAAATTTACGAGCAGGTAAATTAATGATACTGCCATCCACAATTCCAGGTAGTGCAAGATATATGCAGCAAAACTACCAAGATGCAATGGCTATGGTACGTAAATTTGGACGACCAGATTTATTTATCACTTTCACTTGCAACCCTACTTGGCCTGAAATCTCAAATGCAATTGAATATCCTCAGCGACCTGAAAACAGGCCAGATATCGTTGTTCGTGTTTTCAAAATGAAACTCTCTGAATTATTAGATGATATTTTGAAACGCAACATTTTTGGTGTTGTTACTGCTTATATATACGTAATTGAGTTTCAGAAAAGGGGATTACCTCATGCACACATTTTATTAACGTTAGACTCAGCTTCAAAAATATGAACAAATGATGATATTGACAAGTATGTGAGTGCAGAGTTACCTGATATTCATAGTAATCCCCGATTATTCGATATTGTCACAAAATGTATGATACATGGACCAAGTGGTACATTGAATCCATACTCTCCATGCATAAGAGATTCAAATGCCTGCTGCAAACAGTACCCTAAAGAAAACATTGACAGAACTAAAGAAAATGTTAATGGGTATCCTGTTTATAGAAGAAAGGTCATAGAACCAGTGAAAGTTGTCGGTATGATATCGATAATCGATGGGTTGTACCATACAATCCTTGGCTATTGAAGAAATTCAATGCCCATATTAATGTCGAAGTATGTGCTTCAATAAGGAGTGTAAAATATTTGTACAAATATGTATATAAAGGGCATGATGCTGCTTCTGTTAGGCTGCAAAATGATAATATTGTCCATCATGATGAAATTTTAACCTTTCTTGATGGTAAGTATGTAAGTGCTCCCGAGGCAATGTGGCGCTTGAACGAGTTCCCGATGTCTCACAAATCCCATGTTGTGCAGAGATTAGCAGTTCATTTGCCAGAACAACAACCCATATTTTATGAAGAAGGCCGGGAAGAGGAGGCTACTTTACGAGCCTCAGTCAAAGAAACAACTTTAACTGCATGGTTTAATCTGAACTGCACAGATGAAGGATCTCGAAGCTATACTTACTCTGACATTCCAATTTACTATGTCTTTGACAGTAACGAAACAAGATGAAAAAAAAAGGCAATGAATGGGACACAAAATAATTGGAAGAATGCCAGTTGTTAGTATACAAGATACTGAGCGATATTATCTACGAATGTTGTTACTGCATAAACCTGGTGCTATGAGCTTCGATGACTTAAAAACGGTTCGAGGAATAGTGTGCGAAACTTTCCAAATGGCATGCAAACATCTCGGTTTTCTTGAGGGAGATGAACACTGGCATTACACTTTAGCCGATGCAGCAAGAACCCATATGCCAAGTTTTTTGAGAGTGCTTTTTTGTATAATTTGTGCATTTGGAGAAGTAGAAAATGTTCCTGAACTTTGGGATCAGCATAAAGTTTCCCTATCCGAAGATTTCATTCACCAGTATTCTGAAGAAACTGGATTTCAGTATGCTTTAGCTGAAATAAGTACATTTATCAAAGCTCAAGGAATCAGTCTGGAGAAACTGAAACTCCCACCTTTAAACTCAATAACAAATATTCGTAGCCCATTTTCATTTGATATTATACAAGAACAAACTAAGGCCTGCGTTAACACTGAAAAACTAAATGCAGAACAAAGATCTGTTGTTGAAAGTGTTCTTTCTGCAATTTATGAAAATGATGCTAATGGTCCTAAGTGTTTTTTCTTAGATGGACCTGCAGGAACAGGTAAAACTTTTATTTATATAACGTTGCTGTACACAATTAGAGGAAGGGGTGATTTTGCTATTCCTGTAGCATCAACAGGTATAGCTGCGACTTTGTTACCAGGTGGTAGAACAGCACACTCGATTTTCAAAATCCAAACTTTTGATAAAATTTGCTTAGACCTATCTAAACCAGTGTTCAATCATGGACAATTGTATGTAGGCTTATCTAGAGTCCGTTCTTTTGACGCTGTTTCTGTAGTATCGCCTACTTCTGAAATATTCAACTGTGTATATGAAGAAGTTTTAGAATAATTTTTACAGTATACAGCTATGTGTTATGAAAACCAAGGTCATGCCTCCACCAGATGGAGTTAGGGGTACTATGATTGTCCCTTTTCGCCCCCATCCTTTGGGGCTGGGGAAAACTCTTCAGAGAGCATCCAGAGTTCGGACCGAGAGGTCTATGCTGAGCCCGCAAACTGCATTTTTTAGAAAGGTGGTGCCTCAAAATTATTTTCAAGAAAAAATGTTTTGTATATATTTTTAAACAGTGTACATAAGTCGTGTAAATAAAATTTTAGTTAGCCAAGACAAATGGCGACATGGCTTTCCTTCACCCATTCTTACAGGGCCCAGAGCACTCCTCCCACCACAATTCGAGAGAAAGAGGTAAGTGACCTCTTTTAATTAATTCAAAGAATTATTGATAATTTTTACCCTCTCCGCCCCGGACGGTGTCCGGCTTAACCGGAGATCTCTTACTGTGTTTTTGTTACATAGTAAAGTGGCGAGCCTGCCAGGATTTTGTTAGTGTTTTGGAAATTTTTAGTAATAGAAAAATTAGTAAAATTACGAGCGCCGGTGAGAAGCAATTTCACCTAAACCACAAATGCTCTGAAAGAAGAGCTTGCTAATGAATTTGTGGATAAAGGCGCTCTGAGCGACAAACTCACTAAATTGGTCAATTTAAAGGAAGAGCTATCCAATTTAGACAGCAAGATTCTTGATGCATTTCTGGACAAAAAAGATGTTACAGACGAGGAAATTTCGAAAGAGTATGAGAGCGCGGAAGAATATTCCGACTTGTTATAACCATGAAAAGGCTAGCTGATAGTAAGTTAGAGAATTCTAACAGAACTAATTCTGTAGCGGGTACCGTTTCGAATAGATCGAGCTATAGACTCCCCGAAATAGAACTAAAAAGATTCGATGGCCAATTGATAAATTCATTCTGGGCTCAATTCAAACAAATTTATGATAACGATGAACTGAGTGAAGTGATAAATTCCATTATTTATATCAAGCCATGCAACCAGGAACAAAAGCTCGATAATTTATTGAGGGCTACCCGGCTACGAAAGAAAATTACCAAAAGGCAATTTTGGCGTTAGAACAGCGTTTTGGGAGAAAAGAGCTCTTAACGGTAGTTTATGTTAGAGAACTACTTAAGCTAATAATTAATAATGTAGGAAATAGAGCAGAAAAAAATTGTCTTTAGGCAAACTTGTTGACAAAATTGAAGCTCATTTAAGAGCATTAAGGCGCCTTCAGTGATCCAGAGACATGTCGCGGCTACAATGTATTTGAACGGGGAAATTTGACATGGTTAGGAAGCTGTGACTAGCGGCGACACTTGGGGTGTCCTTTACCGAACAATAGATGGGGGATGTGCGAAATTGCAATAATATTCACGGTCCCCAATTATCTTTTGTTGGTTTAATACCGGAGTATCACCACCTTTTAAAAGGAAATGGTTACTCTATTGAAGAATTGGTTCCGCTATTGGCACCCTACTGCTAGCGACCCGCGACATGTCTCTGGATCACTGAAGGGGCCTTTAGAGTCAATGGGGGTGGACTCAGAAGCGAACGCTTCCTGGCTATTTCCTCTAGTCGAAAGCTGCGTATCAGAAGATATTTTACGAGCTTGGCAGAGACATTCTCTCTCTTCTACCCACAGCGTATCGAATTACCCTCGCGCTTCCCCCCCTTGCTGGAGAAAACTCTGTAGTAGAAAAGGATCTAGTCCCCCCCTAAGCAGCGTTCTAGATTGTATTCTCTCATGTCTTTCTTGCATAGCGAAGTTCTAAACGAGGAAAGGTTATCGTTGGCGAAAGAGGGCTTTGACCGTACGAGGGATACTCCAAAAGATAAACAAAAAAGTAAGAGGCCAGCTGTACCGACCGCGTTGGGATTGCAGGTGTCAGCGAAAGCTAATAGCTGTGTATTTTGTAATATGGGTTCGCACGAAAGCAGAGATTGCTGTACAGCTATGTCTATGACGATGAATGAAAGAGTAAAGAAATTAAAAGATAAAAAGTGCTGTCTAAAATGTTTGAAGCCTGGTCATTTCGCTAATTCCTGCCGCAGGTTTGTACGATGTTAGGTATGTTCGAAAGTGCATCCCATTGTACTTTGTCCCGACATAAGCACTCGTAAGGAACCGGCCAATAAAAGCGAAACGGAAAGATCGGAAATCGCGCAGAGCAGTGTAATTAAGAGAGAGTGCGATAACTCAATAATACTCATGACATTAAACGTAGAAATATTTGGGAAAGGATCTAAAAGAGTACGGGCGCTCCTTGATTGTGGCTCTCAACGCTCATATGTAAAAAAATCCACTGCGCAGGAATTAGGGTTAGATCCCATTGGCTCAGAGAATATCTCTCACGCCCTGTTTGGCGGTTCAAAAACTGACTCCGAACCTCACGATAAATACCTCTTGAAACTTGGTTCAACTAGTAAATATTTGAAAGAAAAGTTCTAATTTGAATTTCTAAGTCAGGAAATAATATGTGGGAGTGTTCCTAGGTTAAGATTAAATGAGAACCTGATCAAAGAATTTAAACGAAATAAAATTTGGTTGACCGATGTAGGATCTGAGAGTTCTGAAGTTGAGATGCTTTTGGGTGCTGACATATATGGAAAATTACTTACAGGATATGTTAAACAATTGTCAGGGGGTCTGACAGCTATTGACACAAAATTAGGATGGACCGTGTGCGGAGAAATCGGTAGTAAAGAACCGAACTTAACGAATGAGAGCATGCTATTAACAAATCTTTGCGTTAGGAATTTAGAAATTTCTGATCTGTGGAATCTAGAGACAATCGGAATTTCAGGTGTAAAGAGCGATTTGTCAAAAGCTGCAGAGGAAGAACTAGCTGTGGAAAAGTTTGAAAATTCGTTGAGTAGAAGTAATGATGGGCGATACTGTGTGGGGTTACCGTGGTTGGAGAAACAAAAGGAAATTCCTTCTAATAGGCATATCGCGGAGAAAAGATTATTTATTGTAACGCGAAAACTCAAATCCAGTAATATGTATGAGGAATATCATAAAGTATTTTTTGAATGGGAAAAGAAGGGATAATTGAGAAGATTTCGGGAAAGGAGGTCAATCCAGAATTTGTTCACTACTTACCTCATCATCCTGTCGTCTTACTTCAAAACCTGAAAGTCTTACTACTAAGATTAGACCGGTATTCGATGCTTCGTGTAAATCAGATAGAAACCCGTCCCTTAATGGTTGCTTAGTGAAAGGACCCAATCTCATCGAACAAATCCCAGCGATTTTTTTAAGATTTAGGGAAAAGGCTATCGGAGTTGTATCAGATATACAGTCGTTTTACAAATTGAACTGGAAAAAAATGATCGTGATTTTTTGCGTTTTTTGTGGTGGGACTGTGATAATAAAATTCAAGAATTTAGGAATAATCGTGTAGTGTTTGGCTTAACAAGCAGCCCATTTTTACTTGGAGCGGTAATAAAGTGTCATCTGTCGAATGCAGAAGGGAAATTTAAGGACACAGCAAATAAACTTTTAAGTTCATTTTATATTGATAATTGTGTCACTTCAGTTGATACTGTTGAAGAACTAAAACATTTTATTTTGAATTCGACAAAGCTACTAGCAGAGGCTAAATTAGAGTTGAGATCTTGGGAGTTCGGTCTTTTTGAGGAAATTAAAGATTTCAGTGAGGAAAACGAAATTCCAAACAGCACGGTAGATCCAGTCAATATGCTAGGCCTCAAATGGAATAGGATAGATGATACGTTATTGATAACAGTCAAATCCGACTTTAAAATAAGAACTTTATCAAAACGTGAAATTTTGTCAATCACCCAGAGTATTTTTGACACTTTGGGATTCTTGTCTCCCTTTTTACTGCTCATGCAGCAAGCATGGATTATGAAGACAGACTGGGACACTCCCTTGCCAGATAACATAAGGGGAAACTTTGAAATCTGGTTGAGGGAGTTAGAGGAGTTAAGAGAAATTAAAATCCCGAGACGAGCAGGATTTGGAAATAGAAAAAAGTGATCGATGCACGTATTTTGTGATGCAAGCCAGAGCACGTATGCGACAGTGATATTTTTGAGATTGCCCCGGAAGTTACCGTTCGATTGTTAGGATCCCGATGTAAATTAGCACTGCAGAAAATGACCTTTCCTAGGCTGGAATTACTGGCATGTGTCATTGGGTCTAGGTTTTGCGCATTTATAAGGGATTCAATGAATATTTCTTCTGTTGCCACACATTATTGGACCGATTCCACCACATGCTTAGCGTGGATTAAACGTAATGATCAGTGGGGGACGTTCCTCGGGAATAGGGTAAGAGAAATTTTAAAATTAACTGACCCAGATAGTTGGAGACTAGTCCCCGGTAAATTAAATCTCGCAGTTTTGCCCACTAGGGGTTGTAATGCCAAGCAATTAACAGGAAGTAGGTGGTGGGATGGCCCTGAGTGGTTAAAATTGGGTGAAGAAAATTGGCCTAGTCCAGATGTGCATCCAGATGAGACTAAAATAAATTCAGAACGAAAGAAAACGCAGATTTTAAATTTAAGTGTAAAAGAGGAAAAATTTGCGTTGTTTCAAAACATATCAAAATTCTCTCGGATTGTGCGTGTTCTGTGCTGGGTCAAAAGATTTATTCGAAAGGCCCAGGGAAAAAGTGTTCCCCCTGACATGATATTGGATGTTTCTGAGAAGCAAGATGTAGAAACCTGTCCCTGGTTGATGATACAAAAAGAGACATTCCCGTCCGTTAAATTCATCAACAATTTGGTGACTGTCAAAGACCAATCGGGACTTCTCAGAGTCAAAACGAAAATAATTGATAGAGACGACGAATTTGCTTTTCTGTACCCGGTGTTACTTCCTAAGAGCCACCCTGTCGTGGAGAGTCTGATATGGGAATATCATCACAATTAGAATCATGCTGGTGTGATAATTTTAGCTGCAAAACGGCGTGAAAAATATTGGTTGATTTCATCCCGTCGTGCCGTAAGAAACGTCGTATCCAAATGTGCGACGTGCAAAAGATACAAAACCAAAGCCACAGTGGTGCCTCCCATACATCTCCCACTAGATCGGGTGAGAGATGCCTGTGTATTCGAAATTATAGGCATTGATTTGTGCGGCCCCCTTTACCTGAAGTCACGAGCAAAGGTATGGGTCGTCCTCTTCACGTGTGCAGTTTATCGAGCTATCCATCTAGAACTCGTCTCCAGTCTTAGTACGGAAGCTTGTAATGGCTGTGGGAAATTATCAGAATCAGTATAGTTATTATCAGTGGCTATTGTAATTATGTCATCTATGTACCTGTATATTATAAGAGAACTATTGTAATTTTTTTTCATAATTATATAAATATAAGTCAGCTAAGTAACTGGAATTAGAACCACCCTGTGGTATTCCTAAAATTTGCCTGTATAGTTTATTATTATGCAGAATGTAATTATTATAAACTATAAACTTTAATAGATCTTTGAAATAATTAGTATCTATGTTAGATGGCAAATTAATGTTATTATTACTAATTATAATTAGATTTAATATAACATTATACAAATCGTCTAAAGGTATGCTATTGAATAGGTCTTTAAAATCATATGTAGATACGTTAATCACATTTTTTAGGTCTTTAATCTTATTTTTTAGTTCATAGCTATTACCTATAGATATAGAAGAAGTATTTGATTTTATAAACAGATCATGCATAGAGGTAAGTATTTTAAGTAATATTTTACTGGCTATATTATTATATGTGTTACATCCGATAGTAACTGTCCTGAATTTTAGTGGAGATTTGTGAAACTTAGGTATTAGTACTAAATAAGGATATTTTAGATTGTCATGTTTTAACTTAAGGGGAGTAACAATCTTTAAACCTTCAAAATATCGAAAAAGCTATTATTGCATTTTTCAAAAATTTGAATCTTTCTGAATCGTATGCTTCAAACTACATGAAAATATTCCTATTAGAACGCGAGTAATTGCAAAACAAAATGTGGATGCAATGGAGTTTAAAGAGGGGATTTAAAACTTTGAACGCGTTTTCCTCAAAACTGCATTTTTGCGACTAGCGCGCATGATTGTAAAAATACTTATGCAGGTATTATATTGAAACTTGTTGGGAAAGTACGTGTTATTAACGTCTATAACCTACACCTAATTAATATTTTTAATTTTCAATTTTTTCCCCTCAGGGTTCAATAAAAAAGAAAATGAAAAATTCTCTACTTTTCATAACATAAAAATGTTATTTTTAAATAATAAATAGGTACAAAAACATGAAAAAACAGGTGTAGGTTATAGACATTAATAACACGTACTTACCCAACAAGTTTCAAGATAATACCTGCATAAGTTTTTTTACAATCATGCACGCGAGTCGCAAAAATGCAGTTTTGAGGAAAACGCCTTCAGAGTTTTAAATCCCCTCTTTAAACTCCATTGCATCCACATTTTCTTTTGCAATTACTCACGTTCTAATAGAAATATTTTCATGTAGTTTGAAGCATACGATTCAGAAAGATTCAAATTTTTGAAAAATGCAATAATAGTTTTTTTCGATATTTTGAAGGTTTAAAGGTTGTAACTCCCCTTAAGTAATTTATGGAAGGCTAATATCTTTTTGTTCATAGTTAACTCAGAGATATTGGTCAGATTGAAATTATTATTATTGTTTATGGACAATGTTAAGAGAGTATGATATAGTTT
The DNA here is from genome assembly GCA_038373885.1 of Cheiracanthium punctorium. NCBI lineage: Eukaryota > Metazoa > Arthropoda > Arachnida > Araneae > Cheiracanthiidae > Cheiracanthium > Cheiracanthium punctorium. Next base: position 186,012 of record JAWZYV010013146.1, on the reverse strand, counting down.
CTTAAATATAATAGCATAGTTGTTACTAGATTTATCAACATAGGTTATAATAAAGTTATTCTGTAACTCTTTTATTTGAGTACATAGATTTATATTGTTAGTTGGATAGAAAGTACAAGATAATTGTTTATTTAGATCAGCAAGAATATTATATTTCCATTCATTAAAGAGAGCAGAGGGTAAATTGTATTTAATAGAAGTACTATATATATATAGATCTATATCATATTTAAAAGTATCTAAAATATCAGTAATGCTGTGTTTAGATGGTAACCTAAACTTAGTACCTTTTTTCATGATCTGTTGAAGTTTAGGATCTTTTATTATAGAAAGATCACCAGTAACAATATGCCCAAAATCAGAATTTACAAAAGAATTATATTGATCACTGGTACAAAGACAGGGTGCCTCCTCATCAGACACAAAATTCTTACAAAACGAGTTATAATTGAAGATCTTTCTACCCATAGGTATAGGGCTTACGCCCTATTAGGCTTACGCCCATGTGATCTTGTTTTCTTGTCCTCCCACTTCTCTGTGGCTTTAACAGCTCTGTTTTATACAATTTCTTGCCTCTGGATTGTCAATTTTTTATTTCATGTTTTCAGTTTTTTCAGTACTTTTTTTGTCATCATGTGCTACTACTTAATGTTTTACTAGGGATTCCATATTACGTAAGTTTAGCTATTTTATATTATATACTATTCTGTTTTATTATGCTGCAATTGCGCTAATCTTTCAGAATATTTTTCTATCTCTACACTGTTTTATGCATAAATTCTAAAATATCGCCAATATTTTTGTAATATATTTTTCATACTAATCCTTACATATCTTAAATCTAGCTGCTTTCGCGCGATTTTAGATCATGTGATTTATATCTTTCCTATTTATGCATATCAGTATTTTATAACATCCATTTAATGGCTTTTACGTATATGTATTCCTTCCCCATATTTCCTATTTACTTTTTTTGCTTAATTTACTGTTTTGCACATTGTTTGTTTAATGAATGATCTTTATTATCTATTATCGATACAGCTAATACAAGTTACTCCCTTAGATAGTGCTGCCATCTGCTATCAATATTAAGCAATTCTTGATCTTTAGTCTTTGGTTTTTTTTTTTTTTTTTTTTTTTTTTTTACTGCTACTTAGGATCTAAGAGTTGTCTATGCCATTCACTACATACTGTTATTATTATGCTCTATTAGTCTAGACTTTTTTTGTGTTTCTGTTTAAATTTAGGTTACATTTGATAAATTAACAAAGATGTTTTCTCATTATTTATTAAGTTTGTATTATTTATTAAGTTTGTGTTTATTTCAGATTTACATTTTTCTTTTTATTTATTTAACTAATCCACCTTTCTTATCATTATTATTTTGTTCTTTCAAATGTACATTGCATGTAACCTATTCTCCTTTTTTATTTATATTTGTCTTCTTTGTGCTTTTTCAACTCTGATATAGTATAATATCACTATTTATGGTTAAAAACAATATAGATTTCGTGACTGGCAAAAGTGGGTTACATAATGTAAACACACATGCTCGGTACAATTGTAAATATAATAATGAGGTGGACATTGGATCGTCAAACCATTACTCATCATTCAAAACTACAGTAGTGAATGGCATTCTTTTCTCTTTAACTCTTGTGGTTCTAATAAATGCAAAACTTGCCCATATGCTTCTAAAGATCTAATTGATAATAGTAATAAATATTATAAATTTTGTAAAATTTATAATTGTATTTATAAAATTACTTGCACTATCTGTAATATGGCTTATATTGGACAGACTCGTAACCCGCTACACCTACGCATCAACCTGCACCGTAACAATGTTAAAAATTATTTATCTAATTGTCATCTTTCTAACGTTGAATATTCTCACTTTCACTCACACGGTTTCGAAAATATTATGATTGAGATTCTTGCCATACAAACCAATAATTCTGAACGTCTTTTCTTGGAATCACAATTTATCAATACTTACAACCTGTTATCCTTATGGTCTAAGCCAATTAGTACATAATAAACACTTGCATTATTATTCTAAACACACTGATCCCTCCAAATTTACTCCTGTTTATACCCTTTTAAATATGTCTTTATATAAACGAACAAGTCGTTCTAAACGAGGAAAACATAAAGCCTCTACGCATCTTATATTGTCCAATAAACACATCAAAAATGAGATCAGCTCACTTAATAATAGTTTTGAGAACGACCATAACTGGCTGAAAATACGTGCCTACATATTCTCTCTCAAAAAGAAACACCTCTTAAAATACTATAAAGTTTTTACCTCACTCTCTTTCACAGATCATTTTTCTCATTTGTTTTTTGATTTAATAGTTGCTCGTGCTAATGCACTTAATTACAATTTAGTCTGTAACAAACGCAATAATGCTCAGTTGAACACCAATTTTGTAATTAACTACACCAACACAGTCTTCAATAGGATTAACTTCAATAAACTTTTCTTGTCTCACGCTAATTTTTTCCCGCTACCACATATCTGTATAAAAAAATCTTTCAAACATCCTATACCTATGGGTAGAAAGATCTTCAATTATAACTCGTTTTGTAAGAATTTTGTGTCTGATGAGGAGGCACCCTGTCTTTGTACCAGTGATCAATATAATTCTTTTGTAAATTCTGATTTTGGGCATATTGTTACTGGTGATCTTTCTATAATAAAAGATCCTAAACTTCAACAGATCATGAAAAAAGGTACTAAGTTTAGGTTACCATCTAAACACAGCATTACTGATATTTTAGATACTTTTAAATATGATATAGATCTATATATATATAGTACTTCTATTAAATACAATTTACCCTCTGCTCTCCTTAATGAATGGAAATATAATATTCTTGCTGATCTAAATAAACAATTATCTTGTACTTTCTATCCAACTAACAATATAAATCTATGTACTCAAATAAAAGAGTTACAGAATAACTTTATTATAACCTATGTTGATAAATCTAGTAACAACTATGCTATTATATTTAAGAAACTATATCATACTCTCTTAACATTGTCCATAAACAATAATAATAATTTCAATCTGACCAATATCTCTGAGTTAACTATGAACAAAAAGATATTAGCCTTCCATAAATTACTTAAGTTAAAACATGACAATCTAAAATATCCTTATTTAGTACTAATACCTAAGTTTCACAAATCTCCACTAAAATTCAGGACAGTTACTATCGGATGTAACACATATAATAATATAGCCAGTAAAATATTACTTAAAATACTTACCTCTATGCATGATCTGTTTATAAAATCAAATACTTCTTCTATATCTATAGGTAATAGCTATGAACTAAAAAATAAGATTAAAGACCTAAAAAATGTGATTAACGTATCTACATATGATTTTAAAGACCTATTCAATAGCATACCTTTAGACGATTTGTATAATGTTATATTAAATCTAATTATAATTAGTAATAATAACATTAATTTGCCATCTAACATAGATACTAATTATTTCAAAGATCTATTAAAGTTTATAGTTTATAATAATTACATTCTGCATAATAATAAACTATATAGGCAAATTTAAGGAATACCACAGGGTGGTTTTAATTCCAGTTACTTAGCTGACCTATATTTATATAATTATGAAAAAAATTACAATAGTTCTCTTATAATATACAGGTACATAGATGACACAATTACAATAGCCAATGATAATAACTATACTGATTCTGATAATTTCCCAATAGCTTACCATTCAGCCCTAGAATTAATAAAAAATCCCAATGATAATAGAATAATAAACTTCTTAGACTTACAACTATATATTAATGATGATAAGAGTCTATCATTTAATATATTTAATAAAAGAGATGAGTTTAATTTTCATGTTAATGCTTTTACTCATTTTACTTCTTGTATGCACACTTCTGTTTTTAGAAATATAATCTCTAATCTTAAATATAGAATAGAGTCTCTGTGTACCAATAGTATTAAGGCCAATAACTTAACATACCTATATAAAACAGCTCTCAAATACAAATATCCTGGTAGATTTCTAAAATCAATAATATATCCAATTTGTGATAAATAAAACTGTATGTCCATATTAGATTATTGGATGGTGAGGATGGGGTTGGTTGTTGGTTATTAAAAAAAAAAAAAAAAAAAAAAAAAAAGCAAAATTATAAAATGCATATTTGTATATTTTATACAAAAAAATTCATTAAAAAAATAAAAAAAAAACAAAAAAAAAAAACAATGTAGAATTGTTGATCACTGATACATTTTCTTTTTGAGGAGATATATTTATATATTTTTTCTCTACTGTACCATATATAAGCCTTATTAAGTGCAATTTTACTTATACTGCATACAATACTATCAGAACTAATAACTATTAATACTTGAGTAAATTATTATTATTATAATTATTATGATAATTAATGTTACTTACAATATTTTCCCCCAACTCTTTTTTACACTCTTTCCTTAGTACTTCCTAGCTATTAAAGCTCGTACTACGTTGCTCATGGGTTAGCTATACTCAATTTTTTTATTTATTTATATATTTATATATTTACTATAATTATTATTCTTTAATATTATTCTTATTTCCCCGTCCCCTTCCATTTACTGAATTTCTTAATAAATTTACATAGTTTTGGCAGAATTTCATCTGTTTTTATTTCTCATACTTTTTCTCCTTGGCTCTAGCTGTTTCTATCTTTATTTTTGTCGATTAATTTTCTCGGTTGGCAACGATTTCTAGTCTTGTCAATTCTTCCTCCTGCATGTTTGGTTGGCATTCATGCTTTTTTTTTTCTTATAGCTATGGTCGTACCCCAAGGTCACGTAAAGCGACTTCTTTTGTCAGGTGACCTCCAGAAACCTAGCTATTTTTGTTTTTCTTTAAATTGAAATGTGAGTACGGTGGTACTTGATAATGGAGTACTCCATTTCAATTTTACTCTCCATCTCCACTTCATTGCATGGTATGGAACAATTAGGCTTACGCCCATGTGATCTTGCTTGGCTTGTCCTCCCACTTCTCTGTGCCTTTAACAGCTCTGTTTTATACAATTTCTTTCCTCTGGATTGTCAATTTTTTATTTCATGTTTTCAGTTTTTTCAGTACTTTTTTTGTCATCATGTGCTACTACTTAATGTTTTACTAGGGATTCCATATTACGTAAGTTTAGCTATTTTATATTATATACTATTCTGTTTTATACTGCAATTGCGCTAATCTTTCTGAATATTTTTCTATCTCTACACTGTTCTATGGCATAAATTCAAAAATATCGCCAATATTTTGGTAATATATTTTTCATACATATATATATATATATATATATATATTTCCTCTGTTGATAATCTCACTCAGCACTTAGTTTCTCTCTAACCTATAATCTTTAACAATATACAAAAGTTATAGCTCATCTTTCTATACTTTTGCTAATATACTAATTCCATTCTTTGTACTCTTACAATGCAAACGAAAATTCAGACTCTATGAAAATCTGCATTACATACTAAGTCGTCAACGACGGGTACTTTAAATCGTCAAAGTAATTTAATCCGTTAAAAACATTGCATGCTCGATGTAAACCAGAAACTCAGTGCAGTTGAACAGAACGTTAATTTTAGACTCTGATTTGACAATCTTTCACTCAGAAATCGGAGTAGGTGTCCTAATATACTACATACCACAAAAAAACTATATTAGCATTTATACTAAGACAATAATTTCTTTTGCAACTTATGGAACTGAACAATATACTTCTTAAATACTCTCCATGTGAACAATTTAGTGTTCAGTTATCTGTATAACCGAACCCTAAACTGTTCACATGGAGAGAATTTAAGAATTCTGGATTAAACCACATAGAGAAAGAAGTGAAAATTGTTTTTCACACATTTATCTTCTGAAATTTTATTTTTGCCATTAAATGCTCTAAGTGCAGTTTTTTCCTGAAAAGTACTTACACAAGGCGATTGCTTTTTCAATAATTTCAAATAAAACAAATAATGATAAACCCATCCAAAGGCTTACTAGGTTACCTAAGTTGCTAAAAAGTTCAACTTTGTCAAACATAGGCTTTTGTTCGAATTTCATCTGTTGGAAACTGGAGTAAAAAATTTTGATGTTAGCATTATAAGTCGAATTGAATTTCAAAGTAGTTGCACAGAATTTGCATTCGTAGGCAGGAGCAGGCCAGACTGCGGTCGATATACTTATCTTGTATTTAGTGGTAAAGCAAGCAGCACGACACTCACATGGTAGTCCATTTATAGCCATGTAATCGAGGACGCGGTCCAAACAACAAACATCTTTAGAGTTTGACATATTACATTGCCTCTCCTCGTTCAACGCTGAGATAGTAGGATCAATGCATGAGCAATTCGCCAAGTTTTGTTCTTGCATACATATACGCGTGCAGTCTTTTTGATTTTTGCCACGAACCGTTGGATCATTTTCATAGTTAATGCATTGGTCTCTGTATGGAGCTTCCAGTCTTTTAACATGCTCTTGTTTAACGCTTATCGACGTTTCGAATCCTGGACTCACGTTTATTCCTTCTTCTTCCGGATTTGGATCTTCGTTCGGATCGTGGATAAGTACTCGAGCACCAAGGTTCTGTGTGACGTCGATATAATGAAAGGGCTGTAAGTTTAACGTGATTTCCAGTTGTGTTGCTGCTCCCATCATGAACACTTTGGAAGTATCTGATTCGTTTTTCTCTTTGTTAAAAGTAAAGCAGTTTCCGTATTTGAGACTGTTAAAATAGGTGAAATCATCATTGCTGCAAGGGCCCCCTTTGAAAGTGCACTGCATTATGAGTTCTTTCAGCTCATATCCTGCAATTTTTCGGTCTCGTAAACTTCGAGCCATGTATTTTGTTAAAAACCTCATTGCGGCATCAGTGTATCCATCTTTCTGGCCACTAAGTTGTTTGGAGCACGACGTAATACTTCTTCTCTCTGGTAAAATTGAAACTGGTTGTGGGCGTGGTAAAATGGCTGGTCCGAGATTGGAACATTGTCTAAATGGAACACCGTCTCGCAGGCATTTGGAAAAACCATTTTTCATCCTGTTTAGATTGCAGATTGTCACAGCCGGAAATTTCAAAATCATTTTATGTTCCATATTTACGTTATAAATAATAGGGTAACTTAAATAGACTGACAAAAATTGATTTATCTGAAATCCACTTCCTAACAGGCCTGATATAAGAATAAGTATCCACCACATTTTTTGTGAAAATGATTTTACGTTTGCAACTTGCGTCAGAGGATAAATGGAGGAATTCTTCATTAAACCTTCCACGACTGTCTTAAAATTTTGTTTTTTCTGTTTTGTTTGGTTGTTAATGATCCTTATGGCAGTTTCAGAATTCATTCTCCGGGCACAATTCATCTTCCTTATTTAGCTTTTATTTTTGAAACGGGAAAGTTGATATTAATATTACATAGTTACATACATTTTCTTGCGTAAATAATTATTTCTTCTTAATACAACTTGAAAAAATATTTTTTCTTTTTTTACATTAAATGTAAAATGTCACCGTGATAACAGTTTGCCTAATTTTATTTTTCTGTATTAATTTTATTTTTCTATGTTATTTCCCATAGATTTATATGCTCTGAGTTTTAATAAAAAGTATTGAAACATTAAGTGTAACAATGTTCAGTACATTATTTTTTGATTTATTTTAGCTATCACGATTAGTATCATTCTGAGTTTAGATTAGAATACTTTCACTTTGTTGCATATCAGTATCAAGATACCTCTTTTCTCAGAACTAAGATATTTTCGAAACTTGCCTTATCCTTCATTATCTTAATCACATTTGCAATATAAGAGTATTATCGGAAGATAATAAATGAAGCATCGCATGAAATATCTTTGATTCATTAATGTACACTGTAAACTAGATAGATATTTATTAGTTTGTCTTCATGTTGGATAGATTAAACTTACTGTTTTTGGTTACATTTATAAACAAAGAGTGCTTTACCATATTTGGCAGTATGCAAAAGAAATCCACATATAACTTCTGGAAATGAAATATTTTCTAGTAATTTACATGGAGAAATTATCTAACGCATTGTTTCAAAATTTCTATTTTTGAAATCACATCTTATTCATAATACATTAGTGGTGAGGAAAATCTGTGGTGCAATATTTGAAAAATGGACTGCTAAACTTCGCACATTCAACGCAAAACCATTGAAATAAGCAAGTTTTTTTAGCCTGTCATCTGCGTTCGAAAACTCAATACATCTGAAAAATCGACAGCATTACGAAACAAGTCACTCTATCTGCTATTGATCTGTAACTTATTTTGAAGTGATCCATTTCAAGATAATATCACTAATGTGTTTACTGAAAAACTAAATGATTATTTTCCTGGGATATTTATCTTAAGACTTAAAGAGGGACATTGAAGTGATTTATATTGATCGAAAAATGATATAATAGTGCAAACACAACTTTATATTAATTTGAATTTTCGTAAGCATTGCTTTCTGTCTCTCTCTCTCTCTTTTTTGCATTATTTATGCTGAGGTATACAGTCTACCTGTGCGTCCAAGCAAGCACAAGGAATCTATTATTTTGCCTGACATATTTTTATCGGAGCTGAATTTTTTCTTCTTTTTTTTATCTGTCGAAATTAAAATAATTAAATATCAGGGGTAAGTTTACATTTTCCAATATAGCTCAAGAGTTTCTATGATTGTTTAGCTGTCTCTTCGTACACTGGTGCTCTACCACGATACTATCGGAGAATACCAGTGACTGATAGTTTTCACTAACGGATAGTCAAGTATTTCGGATAAATAGATGCGATTGTCCTTTTGGTTCTAGCACGATGAGTGCCGAATATAAGAGATGTGAAAATTTTTGAACCTGTTAGGTCAGTGTGTGTTAAGACTTAATCTGATCACTTCATATATTTTTTATTACAAAAATAACTAAAGAAACAACATTTCACAAAAAAAATCACAAAGAAAAGAATAAACATAATTCAAATAATCAATTAACTATAAACATTCTGAAAATCTATATCAATTAATGTAGGTTTTTATAACACAAGGAGTACTTAATACATTAAAGTTGTATTAATTTACTAAAAGGTACATGAGAGATTTAAATATATCATATTGTAGAAAGAGAAAAATAATGAGATTTCAAAATAAGCTGTTATGTTTGTGTGTCAACAAAAGTGTGATAAGCCAAATACAATGCGTTCAAAACTTTTGAGCTGTACTACAGTACATCATTGATTGTGTGAAACTCTGAGAGAAAAATGCGACAAATTTTCAATAAATTTAATGTGTAACAAATTGTGGAAAGACAAACACAATGAACTGAAAATTAGCAGTACCTCAGTGTGGACAAGTTTAAGTGTGTAACATATAAGACGTAACACAAGTGTGATGAAAAAAAATCATAACCATGCGTAAGCAAGGTAAATAAAAAAGAAATAACATGAGAAATGCAAGTGCATGTGAAAAAACTGTAATTTTGTACAAACACAAACTTCAAAGATCAGTGACTCTATTAAAGTATGAATCTTACTTGTAGTACAACAAACAATGTGCCATATTGTGAATTTGTGAAAAGAAAAAAAAAAGGTAATCAAATGAATGCCATAATACTCTTCCAAAGAATGCATGTATTAAACAGAGGCATATCAATGTCAAGGAAAAAAAATAATAAAACAGTGTTTCTAAAAAATGTAAAAATGTGTGAATTGTTCAACATATGGTAAACATGTAAAACTTGTATTTGAAAAGGTCAAAAACATTGAAACACAAAAATGTAAAGTACTCTTTAAAAAATGTTCAAGACAAAGAATGTGTAAAAAAAATTAGTCAGCATGGTGACTGTAAATTGTGCATGTTCAATGCAAAAACATGAGTAAAAAATATATCAAAAATAGAAACAGTATATTGTGAGGTAAAGAAAAACCCTGAGAGGATTTTTTTTGTGCCATGGATTTATGCAAAAATGCAGTGTGTAAGTGTGTGTAAAAAGTGTGTACCGCAGTAAGGTATTGCCATAGACTTAATTAATGAAAGAGTGTGGAAAGAAATGTAATTGAAGGCTTTGTCATGATTATCAAAATAAAAAGATTAAAGAAAAAAAAAAGATGTATGTGTACCTTATAGAGGCTGTACGATGAAAATAGAAATGTCAAATGTAGTATGAGAAAAGTGCAAACATAATTTTAAAAATCACAAGAATGAATATGTAAACAAATAGAAAATTAAACATATAAAAAGTTCTGTATACAAAAATAAGCATACAAAGCACTGAGTACCAATGATAAGTGAACGAAATTCAGTATATAAAGAAGAAAAAATTAAGAAGAGTATTAAAATAATTAAATATGTGAGAATTGCGAGCAAAGAACCTATTGTAAAATATGTAAGAAAGTTGTATTAAAAAGTAAAATATCAATGAACATAAGGAGTGATTTAGAACAACACTTGGTATATAAACATACATAGTGTACAAACATAGTTGAAAAACAGTAATAATTATTTTTTTATAACTTCTAAGAAGCAGTAAAACAATCATTCACTGTAAAAATAGCAACATATTTATACTTTCTATTAAAGAAAAGAATATAAATTTCCCATATTAAAGTATTTTGTTGAAAGGAATGTTCTTAAAACACTTTATTAGCAAGTGTTAATCGTACACTAAAAATATATATGACAAGACTATATGAACATGAATTATTATTATTATTATTATAATACTAGTATTAGAAAAACTGTACTTATATACAGGGTGAATTTGACATAATCTGCCAAACGAAAATGGGTGAAAGAGCAGCCCATGTGGAACATAAAACACCCTATAAACCCTGTCCTATCTCTAACCATTTCCGAGTTATGGTGGATAGAAGGAAATTCAGTTTTTTGTTATACCGTCTGAAAAAAACCAAATTTGTGAGGTTTCTGTAAAACCTACGTTCAAAATATAAGCACTATTTAGAAAGAGTAGAAAAAATCCTATGAAGTGGTACCATTTATATACATCAGGATATCTCTACTTCATGAGAAGCTACAAGCGCTGAAACATTGGCGAAGTTAAAATTCGAATTGTAGCCAAAAAATGTAACCGGCAATTCCGCAAACACCCTTTTAGCAACAAGCGGTCAAATGTCCCGGTCCATTTCACAAGCTTTAGAATGAGCCCACAATAAAGCACATTGGTATGCTAGATCAGGAGAAATGTAGTTTTTTATTTGCAATACATCACCGAAATCAGCGTTCGTCGAATAAGGAGACTCACAGGGGCCATGGTATTTCCTGTTTTTAATATCATGTTCGGCTTGAGTTTGCTGTTTTGTCAGATGCAAAGACGAAAGCTATAAAGCCAAACAAGAAAAGTACAGGGGCGCCGGTAGAATATTTCCATAAATATTTCCCGGGGGGGGGGCAAAGACTACTTCAACGTATGGTTACCATGTTGGAAAGAGCGAAAAAGCAAGGGAAAACACTGCATACAAAAATCCATGGGGAGGCATTGCCCCCCCCTTGCCCTATGCTGCTGGCGCCCATAGAAAAGTGCATTAAGTTTAGAAATACAGCAATGGAAACAAAAGAAGTATGGCGTTTTCCATGTTTTTCACAAAGGGATATGCAAAGAAATTACCAATGCTTATCTTACATGTACTAGTATGATGAAAATACATACTATGCATATGTACTTAGTAACATATCCGTATGCATTTAATTTACCCAGTATCTAGTACTCGTTTAACGAATTTCGTCTAATGCCTTATTATGCCCTGTTAATGCCTTATAAAAACAGATTATATTGCGTCCGTTTGCAATTGCAAAGGGACGCAATATAATCTATTTTTAGCATAACGGCTCCACAGGTCTGATAGACAAATAAACAATTAAGAATAATGCATACGGGAAAAGCGAGTATACAGATTAAAAACCGAAGTGACAGAAAAATGAGAACAGAAATGATTTAGAATACATGATTTTGGATAGATTACATTAAAGAAACATAAATTAAATGATTATTAAATTAGATATGCGATCTTCATCACACTGTTAATCCATAACACGGGAAAAAATAGCAAAAAAGATCCCGAAATAATGTAATAAGATTATTTGGTGCACCGAGTCAACTTGCCTTGTATTCATTGCGCCTACTAGCCTTAACCCTCCAAGCGGCCGTGATGTAAACTCCGTTCACTTTATTCCAGTTTTCACTGCAATACATCTATAATTTAAATTATCTATAACACTAAGATATCATAAAATATGTTTTAATATTAAAGTTTGCATGTAATTTAGGAGCCTATTTTTTAATAATTACAAATCCTCCTATTTAGGTTTTATTTTTTATTTTTGTAATTTAAAAGCTGCATAAAAATTTTACCGTGAAAACAACTTGACATTATTTGCCAATTTCCAAAACGCTCAGAGGGTTAAAAAATACATTTTTTTCACAAAACGAGAGACGTAAACTTCTAAACATAACCAATCGAAATAAATCACGTATGGAGTAGGTAGAGTTAGTTAATCATGCACTATGAAAAACTCCACAAGTTAAATTACAATTGTTAAGATTAGTTTATATTAGAAATTGGAAAAGTAATTAAGCAGGAAACAATTACTTGTCAATCGAAATTTTTAAAAATGTTGTTAATATCAGTTGCATGTGGATAACGTCACAAAACTGCAATGCGTTTAGAGAAAGGAAAAAGAAAGTTATTTGGGGACTGGCTCCCCATATCCACAACCAGACGAATTATGAGAACGAAGCCTTACTTATCGTGTAGCTAACTAGTCCCGGTCTTCTGTACCTGATCTAAAGATGCTTAAATTGCTTTACAATTTTATTATGATGTTGACTTTTAATATAGTATTCGCCTTACAGTTTTTTTTAACATTCTGATCTTGAACTTTCGTTGCTCTTGGTCACGTTCTTTCCAAAATATTTGAATAAGATGATAGTTATTTCAAAAATTTCCATCACAACAAGTAACGAGCAACCCAACCACAGACTTGTAAGGTTACCTAGATTACTAAAGAGTTCAGATTTTTTGTACATGGGTTCTTGATTATATATCGTCTTTTGCAAACTGGAGTAAAAAATTTTGATGTTAGCATTAGAAGTCGAATCGAATTCCAAAGTAGGTGCACAGAATTTGCATTGGTAGGCCGGAGCAGGCCAGACTGCGGTCGATATACTTATCTTGTATTTAGTGGTAAAGCAAGCAGCACGACACTCACATGGTAGTCCATTTATAGCCATGTAATCGAGGACGCGGTCCAAACAACAAACATCTTTAGAGTTTGACATATTACATTGCCTCTCCTCGTTCAACGCTGAGATAGTAGGATCAATGCATGAGCAATTCGCCAAGTTTTGTTCTTGCATACATATACGCGTGCAGTCTTTTTGATTTTTGCCTCGAACCGTTGGATCATTTTCATAGTTAATGCATTGATCTCTGTATGGAGCTTCCAGTCTTTTAATATGCTCTTGTTTAACGCTTATCGACGTTTCGAATCCTGGACTCACGTTTATTCCTTCTTCTTCGGGATTTGGATCTTCGTTTGGATGGTGGATAAGTAGTCGAGCACCCAGGTTCTGGGTGGCGTCTATGTACGAATCAGGTTCCAGATCTAACACTATTTCCAGCTGGTTGAGCGTATTCACTGACGTTTTTTTTAATGTGTCCGATTGATTGTTCATTTTGTTGAACGTGAAACAACTCCCATACTTGAGACTTTGAAAGTAGGTGAAATCATCATAGTTGCAAAACATTCCTTTAAAATAACACTGTACTATAAACTTCTTCAGTTCATGTCCTGCAATTTGGCGGTCATCAAAACTCAGAGCCATGTATTGTGTAAGAAAGCGCATTGCAGCGGCAGTGTATTCGTCTTTTTGACCACTAAGATGTTTGGAACAAGATGCAACGCTCCGCCTCTCCGGCAGGAGTGTAACTGGTATATATATATTAGATTCTAGCATAGGAATTGGCATTGAGCAATTTGCTAATGGGTCACCCTCTTTCATGCACGTTACAAAATCGTTTCTCATCCTGTTCAGATTGCATATTGTTACAGCTGGGAAAACAGAATGGCTTCCTTGTTCCATAATTATGTCAAACACTATTGGGTATTTTAAATAATGCAGCAAAAATGTTGTTATTTGATAACCACTTCCAAGCAGACCTACAGTGAGAAGTAGTATCCACCATATTTTCCGAGATCGTGATTTAGAATGTCCAACTCGCGTTAGAGCGTAAATAGACGAGTTGTGCATTAATTTTTCTGCAATTGTTTTGAGACTTTGTTTTTCTCTTGTTATTTGATCTTTAAAGTTCTTTACAATCGTTTCTGAATCACTTCTCCTGTGACAGCTCATGATATCTGGTTTAGTTTATGATTAAATATGTAAAAACTGATTTTGCAATTCTATATTTTACAAACCGAAAAGAAATTCAATTTTCCCTTCGCTAAGGGATTAAAGGCATAAATCGTTTCTCAAAGGTAATTTTGTAAACTTAATACAATTTTTTCTAGGAATGATTCTAGGAATATTGTTATATTTATTGTATGGGGCATACAATTATGCCAGTAATCCATCACATATATCTATATTTTTATTTTAAAAGAAGCATTTCATTAGTAAAACTGCGGAAGATTAAAAAGTATTCTTTTTTGTGTTCGTGTTGTAAATTTGTAAATAATAAAAAAGTTTTATATTCACATCTGTAGGATATTCATGATTTGATATTTTTCGCCTAAAATGTAAGTTTAAACAGTCATATGAAGTTGTTTAGATTGCTTCTATTACTCAATCAAGTTTTCGAGTGAGCACTATAATCATCTACTTGCAAGTTTATTTGCACTAATTATAGAACATTTTCAAATATTACTATATTTTATTGATTATGTGGCGCTGAATTTATTACCTGTCATTTATTTTTAACTGTCTAGAAATTAAAATTAGCTTACCACATTTTAGAAACTAGTCTGACAAGTCACTTATAAACATATTTTTATCGAAACTTGAGAACAGGAAATTTACAGAAAGTGTTTAGCTCTTCATCATGTACATTTTTGATGCACTTGTTGCCTTGATTTATGAGAAAGATAAATAATCATAAGAATCTACCTACAAATGGATGTCTTCATTTGTTATGTGTTTAAAATAATTCAAAAATTATACCTGAATCCTTATTTCTAGCATATTTTTAACTGTAAATCTAAGTTTAAGGTAAAAACTCTCTTTTTAAGAAAAAGAGTACAATTTTTTAATGTAGCTGGACAATTATTTAGAAAACTTCGATTCTGATGGATGAACTGATTTTCTTTTCGTATAAAATGATTAGACATTTTCTGTCCCATTTATAGGCATAAAACAATCTTTTATAATATACCGCTCCTCCCTACTCAGAAAAATGGAAGAAAGAAAAAAGAAAAATCTTGCATGAACCGCCTCACAAAGGTAATAAGAAATAAGTGTCATTAGGTAAATGAATTTTTTATGTATTACAAACGAGCCTTATAAATATCACAGGCTATCACTGGTTCTAGAAATTACTTTGTAAATATGCTATTGAATATTTTATTGCCACACTTGTTTTCAAATTAATTAAACTTATAACACTGCTATCGTTTTTATCATTCGCTACAAGAATAGAATAAACGATAAAGTGGCCACCGTTTCTGCAGTATTCTTATAAATCGAACTCTTTCTCAATAGTTTTTCAAAGAAACTGGAAGAGTCATTATTACTTTAATTGTCTGACCATGCTATAATTGCTACAAATATGCATCGATTTTTACTAAATTTGTACGCTATTAACGTGGGATTGATGCTTTGGTCAGTTTACAAAACGGTCGTATTTTTTTCGGAAATCACACAAAATAATTTAAATACATAATATTATTTGGACAGTAATAATTTGAAATGCATTTTAACGATGTAAATGTTTTTTCAAACAAAATGAAATTAGTACATTTAAATGAAACATTTGACGAAGGTTTTTATAAAAAAATCGAAATAGGCGTATCATTTATGCAAAGCACTGGATGAAGTACACGTTCTTCGCACGTTAATAAAGATTGTTCCCATTTTCGCAATAGCAGTTACGCTAATGTTTTAATTAATTATGTCGCTCGAAGATATAAGCGTTTCCGTATTCACGTTAATAACTGCACCGAATTCTTCATTTTTCGATGCGTTTAACAAATTAGCGCAAAATGCAGACGATTTTCATTCATTCATTTGAATAAGAAGACGCATTTCTGTTTCCGTACTGAAAGATCACGTATATATTTCGAAAGCTGCATAATCAGAAAACTACATTCATAATGTAAGAGCTCACGATTTCTAATCCTATCGATTGTGGCAATTTTAATATTAAATGAGAATGACTCGGTAGGTGAACCCAGTGAAGCTGGGCGCCAAAGTCCTGTGGACCCGTAAGGCGAAGAATGGGGGTATGAAAATACGGACTGAGACCGAGGAAGACCTAGATATCTTGATCAGGCAGATCTCGGCCAGCGATAAGCTGAAAGATAAGGTTACCGTAAGGAAACCGGTCCGCAGAAACCCCCAACTTTGCTTGGTAGATGTTCCGTGGGAACTCGACGACCGAGCTGTTGTCGATGCCATTCGGGGCCAAGAGGAGGGCTTGGCAAGTGATGAGATTACCATCAGGTACTCCATCAAAAAGAGGGATACACGCCACGTTATAGTGGAGGTACCCCCTAAAGTCTTCCATGCAATATTGAGTCAGGAACGCATAACCATGGACTGGCATAAGATAAGGGTGGTGGAAAACCTAAGGGCTACTCAGTGTTTCCGTTGTGGAGAGTACGGTCACTTAAGCACTACTTGTAAAGCCCGGAAACGCTGTATGAACTGCGGAGCTAAAGGGCACGTGAGCAAGGACTGTATAGCCAGCTCTAGATGCCATATCTGCGAGTCTCGTAACAGGCGGAATCCCGGGAGAAACGTAGTGAGTGTAGACCACTCTGCAAAAGCAGAGAGTTGCCCAACGAGGATCTATGAAGTGTCGATGCTTAAAAAGAAGACTAACTATGGGTAGTCTCACCATTGCGCAACAGAATGTCGGGAGAAGTCTCGCGGCTTCTGCCATCCTCCAAGGAGACCTAGATCAATACGATCTAGTCTGTGTCCAAGAACCCTACCTCCTGAAAGACGGGGGAAGAATGGGCGGGATGCCCAACTCACGTCCGGTGGTTCATAGTCCAAATGGACGAGCAGCGATAATCGTAAGCAACCCCAGATTGCAATTTATCGTAAAGCTGCTAACCAAGGACATCGTAGCAATAGGTCTGGACACGGACAGTGGCTCATTAACGGTAGCAACATGCTATCTGTCTCCCAACGAGGATGTTACCGAGCAGATGGATTGTCTGCAAGCTTTGGTCAATGCTAACCCTTCTCTGATCCTACTGGGCGATTTCAATGCGAAACATACAGCATGGGGTAACCCATGTAACACCGAGGACACCCGGGGTGACACCATCTTTGAGTTCCTTTTGGCAAATGACTTGAACTTGCTAAATGATCCAGAATCGGACCCGACGTTCCAGAGCGTACGAGGCTTCAGTTGGATAGACCTGTCAGTAGCCCGCCTACAGGGTGAACTTCAGGTAGAGAAATGGGAATTGGTCGACCTCGAGTCAGGTACAGACCATCTCAGAATTGTCACAACCCTTCACATAGGTGAAGAAAGGTTGGAGCAGTCAAAGAGAATAAGGCTTAACAAGCTCTACATTCCCAAAGTAAGACAGCTGCTTGACCGCAAGCTCTCTGAATATTCTGTTGACTGGGTTCGAGAGAACAGAGTCGACTACTGTGTGGAAAAGGTGACTGAGGCCATGTGGGCGAGTTGTGCTTCGAGGAGCCAGCCCAATGGCAGCGAAGTCCACCGGCCCAGACGTGCGAATTCGTGGTGGACGCTCGAGCTAGCGATCCACCGGAGGAAGGTGACAGCGAAAAGGAGGAGGTTCCAACGCTGCACTGATGACCCCAACTGTAGAAAGGTCCTGGAGGTGGCCTATAGGAAAGAAAAAGCTCAATTTAATAGAGCTGTAAGACGAGCAAAATGGGACTACTGGAAACAGTATCTCGATGCCGTCGATCCTAGGCAACCCTTCGGAGCCCACTACGGTTGGATAAAGGGGAAACGTAATTCTCCTTTCCTCCTAGGTGCCATCACAGGGGATGGT
The DNA here is from genome assembly GCA_038373885.1 of Cheiracanthium punctorium. Lineage (NCBI taxonomy): Eukaryota > Metazoa > Arthropoda > Arachnida > Araneae > Cheiracanthiidae > Cheiracanthium > Cheiracanthium punctorium. The sequence continues at coordinate 167,741 of JAWZYV010013146.1, read as the reverse complement.
ACCGCGAACACGCACGCAGAAGCCGTAGGCAAGCTACTCAGACACCACTTCCCGCAGGACGTGCCGGAAGATGACACTCCGGAACAGAGGGAAATAAGAGCGTCAAAGCCGGATCTCGGAGACGACGATCCACCGTTCACCATGAAGGAACTCGAAGCAGCTCTGAGCGCTCTTAATAAGGGCAAAGCTCCGGGACTGGACGGCATACCTCTAGAAATTGTTCAGTTGGCCATTGAGACCAACAAGGAACTATTCTTGGAAATTCTTAACAAGTGCCTCGAACTAGGCACATTCCCTCCAGTATGGAAAAGGGCAAGTTTGGTTCTTTTTAACAAGGAAGGAAAAGACAGTTCGGACCCATCGAGCTATCGACCGATTTGTCTCCTGTCGGCATGGAGCAAAATTCTAGACAGGCTTGTGGTAGAACGCCTCCAGCACCACCTCCATACAGGTGGTCACCTGGCGAAGACCCAATACGGGTTCACGCCGGGGACGGGTGCGGAGGAAGCCATCTCTGCCATTTATAAGTCAGTCGAGGTCAACGCAGCTCTGGGGAACGACACATGTCTGATTTCCTTAGACGTTAAAAGTGCCTTCAATAATGTATGGTGGCCTTCCATACTATACCTGTTGGGTCAGACAGGGTGCCCGAGGAATCTGTACAGGATGGTGAGTAGTTTCCTAACAATGAGGGAGGTAGTCTATCGCTCAGGAGGATCGGAGGTTGTCCACAGCTACAATAGAGGATGTCCGCAGGGATCCAACTCCGGACCCCTGCTGTGGAACATCGTAGCGAACTCGGCTCTTAAGCTTAAGCTTCCTGTTGGAGTCTATCTGCAGGCTTATGCGGACGACTTCGTTGTGGTAATTGATGCTTTCAATGCGCATCAGTGCAGCCGCAAGGCGACTGAAGCCCTCGCTATCCTTCAGAAATGGAGCGAGCTCCACAAATTGGAGTTCAGCCCAGCCAAAACGGTCGGGCTTCACGTACGACCCCTGCGTCGAATGGGGCGAGTGCGGCCTCCCCGCACTGCCCCGGTAATCCGTTTCGGGGGTAGTATAGTAAAGTTTCAGTCAGAGCTGAAGGTGCTGGGAGTGGTGCTCAATCAAAAGATGAATTCCATGGCACACGTCGCACACCTCAAGCAACTGCTGGCGAGATACGTGGTAAGACTCCACAGCCTAACAAGGCCCGGCAACGGACTTAGCGGGACTGTGTTGAAGAACCTCTATAAACGTGGAATGGAGCGTGTAGCTCTTTATGCCTGCGGAGCCTGGTGGGATGGAGGAACAGAGCGAATGCGGACGCACCTAATGCAGGTGCAGAGGATTATACTGCTGGCGATAACAAAGTGTTACCGCACAACAAGCAGTGCCGCGCTCTGTGTCCTTGCAGGCCTCCTACCACTAGACCTACAGGTGGAGAAAGAAGCGCTCATCTCGAGACATCGAAAGCAGGGTCAATCGATCCAGTTCGGAGATACGAGAATAGAACCCTCCGAAGTAGAGGGCGAACTTCCACGATGGGGGACACACCCGAGTAGGAGCCCGTTCATCAGCTGGGACACCCTGGGCCCACGGAGGAAGGGACTAGAGCTCTTCACGGATGGGTCCAGGCTCAATGGCAAAGTGGGATCAGGATACGTCCTGTACAGTGGTCAGAAGAGAATCTCGGACGGCCACTACAGGTTGTCGGACAACGGAAGTGTATTCCAGGCCGAACTCGTCGCGATCCTGAAAGGTCTGCAGGACCCACTCTGTCGTAGCACAGAAACCCTGGACGTCTATACGGACAGCCAGTCCTCGCTCCAAGCTCTCTCAAGGCTGAATTGCAGAAATGCAATGGTTGCAGCTATCCACTCCGAGATCGGAGACAGGCGGATCCGGTTCCACTGGGTGAAGGCACATGTCGGAACCTGGGGGAACGAGGAAGCCGATGCTCTGGCGAAGAGTGGAACACAGAAACCAGCAGTAGACGAGAGAGTGAAGAGCTCGATAAGGAGCGTGAAGTACTCCATGAGGACTGAAGCCAGGAAACTGTGGCAGAAAAGGTGGGAAGAAGCAGAAGTCGGACGTTTTACACGTACGATCTTTCCAACGGTGAGCGAAAAGAGAACTTGGAAAAGTAGGAAGGTGAACTGGGTCGTGACGGACCATGGTCCCTTCCCGGCCTATTTTCGACGGTTCTCCGTTAAGGAGACAAGGAATTGCAACTTCTGCCCCCTGACAAGTCCAGCCGACAGTCTGCACATCGTAGCCCAGTGCCCTGGGCTACAGGAACTGAGAAATCGGTTCTGCCCGAAATTGGATGCCTCGACATTCAATAACTACGTGCGGAGCGAAAAAGGGCGCGAGGCCCTGTCCCGCTTCCTCGATGCGCTAGGAGACTCACTAAGTTAACGGGCAACTTAGAGAAAAGAGTGAGCGCTTCCCCAAACCAGAGTTAGCTGATGGGGGGATAGATACTTGGTGGTGCATGTATCGAACAAAGTAAATACTGGTGGTGCATGTGTTTGCTTCTCGAATTTGTTAGGGAATACTGGTGGTGCATGTATCTCCCGAAGATGCCCGGCCAAGAGGCCGGCATCAAGTACAAGGTGCTTATAATGAAATACTGGTGTATTTCAAGAAAGGACTATTGAGTCCTTTGGTGGTGCATAAAGTTCGAAATACTGGTGGTGCATGTATTTCAGGAAACCGCGGTTCTCGCGGTAATCCAACCCGCAAAAGGGTTCTTGCAGGCCATGCACAAGCATGGAGCAAAGAACTAACAGGTGAACCATGTCGAACGGAGGGCGAGCCCCTCCGACCGTGGTTGTGACCTCCTTCCTGTCAATGGACAGAAGAAACCTTGGTGTCTATGCTGCACGAGTATCGTGCTCTCTGGTGTCCTGAGTTCTCCTATTGGTGCGACGGTCGTTGTAGTGATGACGGGTGGACAGTGGGCCGGGTTCGTCCTGCCCCGCTGGTCTGGGTGCCAGCACTGCCTCCTCTAATGTGGGGAGACGGGCAAGGGTTACCGTTTACCACCCGCTAGCCAAGCCCCGCGCAACCTGATGAGGGCCTCTTCGAGACTCCTCGAGAAGGTTTGCTGTCAATGAGGCGGCCCATTGGTGTCCTTTTAGGAGGGCTACCAATCGTGTAATGCTCAACATAGAGCGGGTGCACGTATTGAAATAGTCTCCTTACCATAGTAACAAAATTTACTGTTGCCATTTAATTTTTTATATCGAACTATCAAAAAGTTAGAGTTATATGTTATAGCGTATAACCGTTAGAATATGCAGCGAAATATGGTGCTATCGACCAATTCCGTAGCACTTTCAAAAATACAACCTTGTAATTGTTCTCGAATTTAATCCACAATTTAATGACAAATACCATTTTCAGTTAGTGAATCAAAAGTGTCATCAAGTGTGATTTTAATTTAAAAATTCAGGATATGATCATTTAATCTTGAAATCCTCATATCATTTTATTATTATTTTATTTTAATGGCGTGAAACAAAAGTTCGCTTGTCTAATCTCAATGTTAAAGTAACTGAAATCTAAAATTTATCTAGATTTTAACTTGCGAAAGTTTGACTAATTCTTCACCTGTAATATTAGGTATGGAAAATAATGCTCTTTTTTATTCGAAATTCACAGAAATGAATTTTCTGTGCCAAAGCAGGCATAGGACTCATATTTGAAAACTTTTGAAGGGAGAATGTTATAGATAATATATATTTTTTTCCTTTAAAAAAATTAGACTGTCTCCCCTTTTTTCACATCTACCCTTCTTGGAGGATTATGGTTGAAATATTCTGAAATCGTGAGTGTAGTATTTTACAGCAAGAATTTTATGGCTATCTCTTTTCTTCTCTGAGATCACGCAGGATATGTGAAAAGAACGTTTTGACCCCCCCTCCTATCTCCACCATAAGTTACGAATTTTGGAAAAATGCTCTCTAATCTAGCACCTACGCTAAAATAGTCACAAATGTGCCAAATTTCCATTTATTAGTTCCTGTAGATTTCTCTAGGCAAAATAAGGACCTGCAAAAATATTACTTTCGGGTACACCTACTACATATACTGGGTGTCCCATAAATACCACCCAAACTCTGCACAGCCAGATTTCTCGTTGCAAGTACATAGAAAGTGCCCAAAGAAGCATAACTGTATGGCCCGCAGTTTTCAAGAAAAGTGCGAGAAAAAAAAGCAGAAACATCATTTCCGGTGCACGAAAAGAGCCTTTATTCAAATCCTGAACATAGCTTTTTTTTTTTTTTTTTTTTTTTTTTTTTTGCATATGCTTTCATAAAATGATGCTCAAAATGTCCATCGTACATATTGAGGCTTGCATGCAGTGTAATGCACAGTTGCTTACGTTGCATCAATCTGGTAACCATATAAATACGCACAGCATGAAGGAGAGGGACTGAATCACTATTTATTGTAATTGGAACTCGATAGATCAATTCTTTCAAACGTTTTCATTGAAAGAAATCCATAAGTGTCTGATTGTAGCGGCCACAGCACCGAGCTCTCCATATCTAATCCAGTGTCCAATTTAATGTTTCTAGTTGTTTTTCCTCGCACCGGATGTGACGCCATATTTTGTTTGTCCTATTTTCCTCGAAAACTATGGATCGTACAGTTACTACTCTTTGGGCATTTTTTATGTACTCCCAGCGAGGAATCTGGCTCTGCAGAGTTTGGGCGGTATTTATGGGACACCCTGTATAAATAATAATTGTTGGAAAGTGTTTTATAATTAATGTGTTCTGAATGATTCATCTTTCATATTTTAATCACACATGTTGCTAGGAAGCTAAGATCTGCTTGCTTTCAAAAAATATTAAAATGATTATATAGCGTGTGGAGTTTTAATACATTAAAAAGAACACGTTGTTTGCATAAACTATGTGTTCAACACATACGAACAAAAGCGACAGTTTGCAAGATTAGAAATGATATGGAGTTAGTTTATGGCTGATTGAATTTTTGCGAATATCACGGGCTTTGGCGTTTATCGTTTATCGTTTAAACGAGGACTGTGTATACATCATGCAATTTACTTAGAGCGGTGTCGCATTGGAAAATCGATTGTTACACTTCCATCAAATTACTGAAACGACGATGATGTTTTCTCTGGGTTTTATTTTGGAGGAAAACTTACAGGATTTATATGAAACAGCAGTAATAGTAACCAAATGTCTATTCAAAGCTGCGACACTCAAATAGCTAAAAATTTTCAAAGCTTTTAAAATAATTAAATCTTATTTATGATATCCGTTTGCAATCTGTCTGACCGTATTTTGAATAACTTAAGTAGGTATCTATTGCCTCAAAATTTATGTACAGGGTGCAGTACCATTGCTAAGACCTTTTTCTTGGGTGGGGGAGGGAAGATGTCGCTAAACTGGCAAGTCAAATATCGGCTTTTCCCAAATTATTTATATTTTATCCACTATATTACCAACTTTTGCCTACTAGGTTTGCGCAATTTAGCCTAGTGAATCAGAAATAAAAAGTAAATTATAGTTTTCGTTAATTTTTTTTTACCAAATTTGCCAATTAGGTATCCAGTTTTGCCAAGTTTAACAGAGTTTGCGAGTGTTGGGGGGAGAGGAGCCTCCCCCCCCTCCTTTAGCAAGAGCCTTGACGTGGTGTTAAGAAAAAAAATAAACAAAAATAACACGTTTTAATTCTGAATCTATACGATATAAGAGGATAGTGTAAATTGAAAAAAATGTTCAAAATAAGGTAGGAACCCAGCAAACACACACCTGCTGGCAGAGTACCTTACCAGTGCCGTTCTGCCTTTACGTCCAGCACCGTCACGGCACTGCAAAAAGTAACTGAATCGTACCAAAGGTCATTAGTGAATTGTGTATCATTAGTGAATTGTGTGCAGTTTTCATAAACTGCAATTTTCTTACATATTTGAAGTCGGAAAAGATTTTTTATGAGAGTAACACATTTCAGAACCAACATAAAATCATTTATTAACAGTTTAATTTCAAGATTTCAGAGTTAGAGATTTTATAAATGAATTTTAACACTTTATGGTTGATATGTGTGTATGTACTAAACAAAATCTTACAGGAACTAATAGTAAATAAAATTGTACTATGGTAACACACATAACTTTAGGGTAACATTTTGCTTTATTGTACATTTTGCTTAGATCAAATTATTTTTTAAATGCTAGCTATTCTGAAAAGAAAGTTTCTGTATCTATACCTGTTGTATACTACATGATTAAAATTTTATGGAGGGAAGTAGTTTTATACACTAAAATAAGTTTCATTAGTAACCTCAGCGACTTAAAAAAAGTCACCATTTAGTAGCCATTTTCTCAATTTTCGTTCCCAAAATAGTAAAATTTTTGAATGATTTTGCAGTTAAGAAATTATTTCTTAATTTATTATTAATTAATAATTATGCTTAATTTAGCTTCATTTAATAAAATGATTGAATTCATCATTTCAAATTTATCATTTTCAAATTTATTATTTTATTGAAATTTATCATTTTAGCAAATTTATCATTTTATTGAATGATTCATCATTGAATAAAATGATAGATTTAAAAACTTCTTGCGTTATATCTATATCTATATATATAAAGCACACACACACAAAGTGTAAACTGTCCGTTAGTTGGTTAGTTAGTTTGTTAGTTTGTCTGCACCTCGCGTTGCTCCGAAACGGGTGATCGTAGACCTACCAAATTTTGTATACAAATTCTCCAGGACGGGTCCCGACATACCACGAAGCGATTTTTTCGAAATTCGACTTATTTTAGGCAGAGTGCGAATTGACGGGGGGGATGCCGAGGACCGTCCCCGTCTGAAGAAAGTAATATCCCTGGCTAGAGAAATATTAATGGATCCCTGCCAGGGATACTATTTATCAACTGCTGGAAAAATGTTAAATTAATGTGTCCCACCCTACAAGTTCAACAGTACCTAACGATTTTAACTATTGAGAATAGAAATTTTCTTTTGTTTACTAGACAAAGGAGCAAATTACAAGCATGGCTTTGAAATAGATATACACATGTCTGACGCCACTTCTCACTCCGTATCTGGGGTCAGGTGTCAGGTTTCAAAGGAAGACTGCGAAATAAACGAACAATCACTGCTGTGGCACGAGCCAAATTTTAGGGTAGACGGAGAATCGACATAGGCAGGAATATGTGCATAGAAAATCGGGGGTCAATTTTTGTTTGAATTTAATTCACTTTTTAACCCTCCAAGCGGCTGAGACATAAAATCCCGTCAACTTCGTTCCGGTTTTCACTTCAATGCATTTATAACTTAAATTATTTATAACAGTCAGGTACCATAAAATATGATCCGATGTTAAAGCTTATAGGTAATTTAGGAACTTGTTATTTTAATAATTACAAATCTTGCTATAAAAATTTTATTTTTTGTATAATTTTAAAGCTACATGAGATTTTTACTGCAAAAACAACTTTACATTATTTGCCCATTTCCTGGACTCTCAGAGGGTTAAACATGTTGGCGACTGCATTTGTCATGTAATACCTAATATATTGTGTGAGTGGAGGATTTACACATTCCTCCGTTTTCTTTCTTTCTGTTTTTTTTTTTTCTTTCTCAAATGTCCCCTGCTGGAGAATGTTTTCTCTCAAAAGTCCCCCCCCCCCTGGAGAAAATGTTCAATTCGCACCCTTTTTTTTTTGTAGGAGATATCGATAAAAAACGTATCGCAAAAGGCTCATTTTTTCGCTTCGCCATTTCGCAATTGTAACCCCGCAGTGGAAAAAGGGAGAATTTAAGTTTTAAAGTTGACTACAGACTATTCTATGTCGTTTTACATATTTGTACAAAATTTCGAGCCGATCGTTGGACGGTGTGGGAGGAGTTCCCGGACAAACAAACTTTCACATTTATATAACAGATTGTTCAGTACCAATAAAATAATTAAGCAACTATTGTTCATGTAGCAACTAGTACTTTTTTTTTTCAGAATAACAGTCTGAAATTAATGCATGATAAATCCTGAAAAGAAAAAGCCGTCCAAATTTTAAAGTATTAAATTTTTATTTTTATTTTCTAAATTTTAAACGTTAATGTAATTACATAGCAATAATTAAGTCTTTAATTATCGACTAGTCTATAGTATCGATAAATGAAATAATTGAATCGATTAACTGATCAAATTGTCTGTCTGATTAATATATTTAATCGGCTCGTTCAATTATAACCCAATTTTTGTAATTCGTTATTCAAGTTCGAATAAAATAGTACGAATAAGTGTCTTTTCTAAAAAAGAATTCTTCTTAAAAATCAGTTGCAGTCTAATGGCTTTCACTAATAAGGTATACAGTATAGTGTAGTAACTCAATGAATGGAACCGACCCAAAGCATTTACGGTTGAATCACCCTACATGTGTTAGACTAGTAAGGTGTAGAATAAAATGATTAAAGCTTCGTAAGATAACACGCATAAAAGGTACTTATTAACTATACACGTGTTTTCATAGAATATTTTCGTTTTTCAGTAGCACTAGAAGTCCATGCACAGACTCATTACTAGTAGTAACTACGCAGATTCATCACAGACATTGTTAATAATAAGACGTGTTAAAAATCCACCAATACAGGTATAAACCTATTAATTATGATTTCTGTCTTAGAAAGACAATCAGTTTGACATATTAAGTAAAAGGAGAGCACAGCTTGGCTTCAGTAATGATGATTTTGCTGATTTCTTCCTCGTCGCTTTTCAGACATACGGATATACGACACGACTCCAGTAGACTGTTTATCGTGGCAATAAAAAATCTGATGTGTCCAACACATGACTTCCTTGCACGTCTATTAGATCAAAAATATTTTCGACGCACTTCCTCTAAACTTATTTGTTTGAAAGAGATAAAATATCAATAATAGTAAGGTTTAGCTATTTCTAGCCAAATATTTCGATATCGCCAAGCTGAGTTCAATTTGAAAGATTTCCTTCTGACACTTTATTTGGCGATATTTCACCAAAATCCGACAAACTTGAGATAGTCTGCGAGATTTTGGGGATAGCCAAAGTAGTCATTGACCACAGACTTTCAATGAATTGAATGCATCCATACACCTCAATGTATTTAAAGTCATTTGGCTCACCCTGTAAATAAATTCTCAGTCGATTGCTGTCAAAAAAGATATTGAAAACAGTTGGATATTACAATAGTTCTAAATACAAAAGTTCAAAATTCTACGGTTTAGAGTTATACAAAATACGAAATAATTTTATGCCAAATTTGTCGATATTTCGGCGAAACACGTCAATGTCGACGACATTTGGCGAGATTTTAAGCATGAAGCAAACAATGACAGATTATCGCCAAATTTGGCGATATTTCGCCAAGACTCGCCAAGAACGATGACAAATGGCGATACTTTGGGCATGGACCAAATGAATGACTATCGCCAAATTTGGCGATATTTCGCCAAAACTCGCCAAGGTCGAGGACAGACGGCGAGATTTTGGCCATGTACCAAACAATGACTGTCTACAGTTGTATTATATTGAAGATGTCCATAGACATTAAAGTACTGAAATTCTTTTCGGTGGTCCTGTAAATAAACTCTCCAGTAGATTGGAACCAAAAATAGAGATGCACAACTAGATGTTACAACTATCTTATATATGAAATTTCATAATAGTTTTTGTGATTTGAGAGTTAAATATGCACACACGTACTCCAAAAGTCGCCAAGCTTTTCGACTTTTGGCATAGTTCTTGAGGGAGGCACGTGACCGTGGTCGGACCATTGCCTAACTTATGTGGAAGGACGGTATTGTGCTTGAAATGGATGAATGCCCCTAAAATTGCCATTGACCGTAATGTATTGGAAATCTTTTGAGTGTTCCTGTAGCAGAACTATAAATGATAAAGACACTTTTTTTAATGGAGAAATTCATTTTCTAACTCTTTACAGCATATATCACTTCTGAGTAGTTTGAAATAGCCCAATACCTCTAAAAAACGCTTTGATGAATTTCGGCCCATAGAGCGTAATGTATTTCGAATCTTTTGGGAGGTCTTGTAGATAAGCCATCCAGTCGAATGGAAACGAAAGAGGAGGTGCACACTAGATCATAGAACAATCCTATATATCAAGCTTCAACATTCTACGACCAATGGTTTTTGAGATATGCGAGTTTAATGAATTTCGCTCCACAGAGCGTAATGTATTTCGAATCTTTTGGGAGGTCCTGTAGATAAACTATCCAGTCGAATGGAACCAAAAGGGGAGGTGCACAACTAAATGTTACAACTATCCAAACTATGAAGTTTCGACATTCTACGCCTAATAGCTTTTGAGTAAGGCGAGTTTAATAAATTTCGGCCCATAGAGCGTAATGTATTTCGAATCTTTTGGGCGGTCCTGTACATAAACTATAAATTCGATTGCCACCAAAAGGGGAGGTGCACAACTAGATCATAGAACAATCTTAAATATCAAATCTCAACATTCTACGACCAATAGTTTTTGAGATATGCGAGTTACATACATACGTACGTACGTACAGACGGCATAGAAAAACTGGCCACAATAGACTCGCAGCTGGTCAAAATGAGTTGCAGACGCGTTAATATGATCGTGCATGCTAGCCTACCATGAGATGCATCGAAAAAAATTTTAAAATTAAATTTAGAGGTAGTCAAAATCGGTTTTTTTGTCGAAATTTAGCCCCCAAAATTTTTCGGGATCACATTACTTCCTTATACTACGTACAAGGAAGTAATAAGCATTAAGTGAGGTTCTTTGAATTGTTTTACTTATTTATTCATGTTTCTTCTTATAGATTACAACCTCAAGCACCCGTTCTTCGCACGGAATGGATATTGTTAAACCAACAAATGCAAATGGAAAATAAGTAAATAAATATTAAACATATTTTGGCTATACGTATATTTAATCGCTAAAAAACCGTATTACAATATTCGTCAGGCATATTCTAACTATACTTGATTCTTTAAAATACTGTTTGGAATGTGCATCATATTCCGCGAGGGTGCCGTATTTGTCTTCTTGTTCTACAAAATTGAAAGTTATGTTAAAATCGCCAACTAAAACTGTTTTAAAATCCCCACCAGGCATATTACAACTATACTTCACCTTTATTTACATGAATATAGATACCAATATTCCAATTAAATAAACAGTAATGTTAGGCAATCTCGAGCAAGATGGTTGTTTTTTTTTTGGGGGGGGGGATTACGGTCAATTAGCTACACGTGGGCTGTAGGCCGAGGGGTGGGGTTTCCTCCGTCGGGGTCTTTCTAAAAGGTCCTAACCCGTATTTACACTTACGACGGAAAATTCTGAACAGTTAGGTCGGCGGATGCGACCTGGTTGTGAACCCGGCACTTTCCGTCTCTCAGTTCAGCGCGCTATGCGCTCGGCCACTGGTGGGGCACTCGACAACGATGGAAGATATCGCTAAAGGGACATATTTCTTTTATGCCAAACGGCGCGATAAATCACCAAAAGGGGAAAACTTTGGCGACTTTTTACATTTAATCTGGCAACCCTTGAAACATGATTCGCCCTTTCATCAGGTAAACAAAAATCTCTGTCTGAAATTAACAGCATTCAAGAGCTAAAAAATACGGGAAAAACACCTTTTTTTCTTAACTGCCCTTTATTAAAGTCGATTTTTAAAACAACACTTTGAAAAAGATTTTTACGAATTTGTGTTAGTTACACTTTAGTGCAAGATTTTATGGCTATCTTCATTTTCCTTCGATATATGAAGACAAATATGATAATAACGTTTTCGCCCCTCACACCAGTTTGGATATGAACTCTAAAAAATCTGATGTGTCCAACACATGACTTCCTTGCACGTCTATTAGATCAAAAATATTTTCGACGCACTTCCTCTAAACTTATTTGTTTGAAAGAGATAAAATATCAATAAAGTTTAGCGATTTCTAGCCAAATACTTCGATATCGCCAAGCTGAGTTCAATTTGAAAGATTTCCTTCTGACACATTATTTCGCAATATTTCACCAAAAGCCGACAAACTTGAGATAGTTTGCGAGATTTTGGGGATAGCCAAAGTAGTCATTGACCACAGACTTTCAATGAATTGAATGCATCCATACACCTTAATGTATTTAAAGTCATTTGGCTCTGTAAATAAATTCCCAGTCGATTGCTGTCAAAAAAGATATTGAAAACAGTTGGATATTATAATATAGTTCTAAATACAAAAGTTCAAAATTCTACGGGTTAAAGTTTTAGAGAGATAAAATATCAATAATAGTAAGATTTAGCGATTTGTAGCCAAATATTTCGATATCGCCAAGCTGAGTTCAATCTGAAAGATTTCCTTCTAACACTTTATTTGGCGATATTTCACCAAAAGCCGACAAACTTGAGATAGTCTGCGAGATTTTGGGGATAGCCAAAGTAGTCATTGACCACAGACTTTCAATGAATTGTTTAAGTCATTTGGCAAACCCTGTAAATAAATTCTCAGTCGATTGCTGTCAAAAAAGATATTGAAAACAGTTAGATATTACAATAGTTCTAAATACAAAAGTTCAAAATTCTACGGGTTAAAGTTTTACAGTTATACAAAATACGAAATAATTTTTGGCGCCAAATTTGGCGATATTTCAGCGAAACTCGTCAATTTCGACGAAATTTGGCGAGATTTTAAGCATGAACCAAACAATGACAGATTATCGCCAAATATGTCGATATTTCGCCAAAACTCGCCAAGAACGATGACAAATGGCGATACTTTGGGCATGGGCCAAATAACTGAATATCGCCAAATTTGGCGATATTTCGCCAAAACTCGCCAAGGCCGAGGACAGACGGCGAGATTTTGGGCATGTACCAAAAAATGACCGTCAACAGTTGTATTATATTGAAGATGTCCATAGACATTAAAGTACTGAAATTCTTTTCGGTGGTTCTGTAAATAAACTCTCCAGTAGATTGGAACCAAAAATCGAGATGCACAACTAGATGTTACAACAATCTTATATATAAAATTTCATAATATTTTTTGAGATTTGAGAGTTAAATATGCACACACGTACACCAAAAGTCGCCAAGCTTGGCGACTTTTGGATAGTTCTTGAGGGAGTCACGTGACCGTGGTCGGACCATCACCTAACTTATGTGGTAGGACGGCATTGTGCTTGAAATGGATGAATGCCCCTAAAATTGCCATTGACCGTAATGTATTGGAAATCTTTTGAGTGTTCCTGTAGCTGAACTATAAATGATAAAGACACTTTTTTAAATGGAGAAATTCATTTTCTAACTCTTTACAGCATATATCACTTCTGAGTCGTTTAAAATAGCCCAATACCTCTAAAAAACGCTTTGATGAATTTCGGCCCATAGAGCGTAATGTATTTCGAATCTTTTGGGTGGTTCTGTAGATAAACTATCCAGTCGAATGGAACCGAAAGGGGAGGTGCACAACTAGATGTTACAACGTTCCTAAATATAAAGTTTCAACATACTACGCCTAATAGTTTTTGAGATATGCGAGTTTAATGAATTTCGGCCCATTGAGCGTAATGTATTTCGAATGTTTTGGGCAGTCCTGTAGATAAACTATCCAGTCGAATGGAACCAAAAGGGGAGGTGCACAACTAGATGTTACAAATATCCAAAATATGAAGTTTGGACATTCTACGCCTAATAGCTTTTGAGTTAGGCGAGTTTAATGAATATCGGCCCATAGAGCGTAATGTATTTCGAATCTTTTGGGCGGTCCTGTACATAAACTATCCATTCGATTATCACCAAAAGGGGAGGTGCACAACTAGATCATAGAACAATCCTAAATATCAAATCTCAACATTCTACGACCAATAGTTTTTGAGATATGCGAGTTACATACATACGTACCGTACGTACATACGTAAGTAGTAAGCGGCGCGGTATAGCCGGCGGAAGTGACGTCACGAAGGGGGCGTGGTCTAGTGACGTTACGAAGGGGCGTGACCGGAAGTGACGTCACGAATGGTTTCACTCGTGAAAGGAGTTTCTTTTTTACGGAATGGCAACACCAAGTTTCTTTTTTATTGAGTGGCAACGGATTTTTAGTTTCGGAATGGGACTTTGAATTTTTTTTGGATTTATTAATGAATTTTAGGTAATTATTAATTAATTAATTTGATTACTATCATCTGGTATTAAATTTTAGAACTCATGTGTGGACTTGGATTTATTTTTAAAAGTTATTTTTCTGACTTGCCGGCCATGGGACTCGAACCCTGGACCTTTTGGTTGGGAGCCCAATGCCCTGACCACAGGGCTGCTCCCGGCTTTACTGACGTCCGCTAAAGATCGAAGTGTATTCTAGTTTCGGTATCGGACTTTGCAATTTTTTTTTCTTGAAATGTTCCTGGAGTTGTGGAAATAATGTATTCATTATTTTCATAATCTTAATCAATGTTTAGAAAGTATTTTATTGATTATTTTAATTATCTTAATGAATTAATTTTAATTATTCATTCATTTTAATTTTACTTTATTATTTTATATTTAAACGTGATGAAAGGGACTGCATTTTTAAAAAGTGGTATTTTCTATATTTTTTTTTGCCTTTGCCGGGACTTGTGGAAATATTGTATTCATTATTTTAATTATCTTAATGAATGAATTTTAATTATTAAGTTTAAATTAGTTTCGGAAACATAAAAGAGAATTTTTTTTTTCGTGTGGTATCAAGTTTTCTTTTTTGGAACTGGCAACGTTTTCTTTTGAAAATAGGACTTGTAATTTTCTGGAAAGAAGGTATAAATTATTTTAATTATCTTAATTTTTAGTTAATTGTATTTAATTATTAATTTTTTAATAGACGATTCACTTAATTTTGGGGGAAATAGAATAATCTGAGTCCTTGTTTTATTTTACTAATAAATCATACATTTTATTTCTATAAAACGTTATTTACTATACAATCTTGAAAACAGGCATGCAATAGGAGGATTTCATTTTTTATTTTATTTATTAAATATTTTTTCTCTTAAAGAATTTTAATTTAACAAGTCGAATATTATTTTTCTAATTTTTTTAAGATGATTTTTTCTAATCTTAAATAATCGTACCTGTATCTAAATGAATATACCAAAATCACATGCATAGCAATTTTTACGGACCAATGCAATCTTAAAAGGCCCAGGCACACAAATGAAAGTAAAATAAATAAGAGTTCACCTTGCAGATACAGATATACAGTTATACTTTAAATCAAATACATGTTTATACAGAACGCACAAAACGTATTCTGCACACACATACTTGCATGTAAAAAAACATAGGGACATATACTTATGAAAGTAATGTAACTCCGGAAACGCTCACAAAATGCAAACAGACACATACACTACTTTTTCCCCACGTCTAAATACACTTTCTTATATAAATCAATGCATCCATAAAATACACGCAAATCCCTCGTATAAAACCAAATGCATATAATAATATATGCTATAAAATATATATTTGAACGCATTTTGACGATAGAATCACATGTAAGTCACTTTCACCTCAATACATTTAATCACACACATACATTTTTACAAAACGCACCAAACACACAAACATACACCTAAGTACACCTGCACACACATATATTCATACAAAAACACGCAGACACACGTACAAACATACGAGAATAATCGGACGCACTCCCACGCAAACATGCACTTGCAATACTAATTTTTCGCCTAAATCAAACACACGTATACAAAAATGCACAAATACATACCGGTATCACAGGTCTAAAAATTCATATGAAGTATACCCGGACATACTTTGCGGATTGTAACACACACCTAAATCATTTTCATCTAAAGTTAAATACATACATTTTTCCGAAACACACATATGTACACACTTAATAGTATACAAATAAATATGAAAAGTTTTGAAAAAATTGAAAAATTTTGGAAAAGTTGAAACAGTTTTTGAAAAAGTTGAAACGGTTTTTGAAAAAGTTGAAAAAGTTTTGAAATGGTTTGCGACTTCTTTGCACAGTTTTTAAAAAGTTGAAGAAAGTTTTGAAAAAGTTTAAACGAATTTGTAAAAAGTTGAGAAAGTTTTGAAATGGTTTGCAACTTCACTGCACAGTTTTAAAAAGACTATTTTTATTTATTAAATATTTGCACTTTTTTCCTTAAAGATTTTTTTTTTTTTTTGAAAAAGTTGAAAAGTTTTGAAAATGGTTTGCTACTTTTTTGCACAGTTTTAAAAAGTTGAAAAAAGTTTTGAAACAGTTGAAATGAATTTGGAAAAAGTTGAAAAAGTTTTGAAGAGGTTTGCAACTTCACTGCACAGTTTAAAAATACTATTTTTTTATTTGTTAAATAGTTGCACTTTTTTTCCTTAAAGTTTTTTTTTTCCTTTACAGTTTGTAGTGATTTTTAATAACAATTTTTACACGTTAGATGCTATTTTTCTAAATTTAAGATGATTTTTCTTCTAATTATAAGTGTCCATACCTGTATTTTAATGAATATACTCAAAAAACAAGTGCACACCGATTTTTATGAACCAATACAAACATTTACCCAAAGATACAGACATGTAAATAATGTACATCCGGAAACACTTTGCATATACAAACACATCTAATATTTAAGGCATTTTTATCTAAATACATTTCGGAACGCATGCACTTATACCAAAACGATAAGTAAACACACACGCACAAACACATGCTAATAATGTAACTCCAGACACACTTACACAGAAACGTGCACATACAGTACTGATTTTTCACCTAAATCGAATACACACATACAAAAAAGCACAATACATACTGAAATACATTAAAATACAAATATTTACCCAAAGATACAGACATGGAAATAATGTACATCCGGAGACACTTTGCATATACAAACACATCTAATGCATTGCATTTCTGAACACATGCGTGTATACCAAAAACGCACACAGGCATACCCATCAGAGACATACACATGCAAATAAGGTATACGATAAAAGGGAAACGGCAAGCTTTGAAAGTAGAAACATACATTCTCGCCTCAAATGCCCTTATTCACACACATGTCTACTATAACACATACAAATACATACCCAAAACACACACACACACACACACACACTTTGTGCAGAAATACATACCAGTATCATATAGGTCTAAAAATTCATACAAAGTATATCCAGGCACATTTTACAGATATTAACACACCTAAGATATTTTCACATAATACATTTATCGCATACATGCATGTCAAAAACTCCAAATACATATCGAACGCACTTAAATACATACATTTTCCCAAACACACATACGTACACACTTAATAATATACAAATAAATATAAAAAGTTGAAAAATTTTGAAACTGATTTGAAAAATTTTGAATCTGATTTGAAAAAAGTTGAAAAGATTTGATAAATTCTGAAACGGTTTTTCAAAAGTTGAAAAATTTCTTAAACCTTTTTTTCCCTTATCATTAGTTGCAAACCTTTAGTGACAATCTCTGCCCGAATAATATTTTCTATTTATTTTCTTACTGAACATACTTTAAAATAATATTTATTTACTTATATTTTACTTTTTCCTTTTTTTTCATAAATTAATTCTTGTTAAAATCAGTGTTTAGTTACATGTTTCTTTTTCTAGAGTTAATATTTATTTATTTATTTATTTTTTACTTAGTTTTTAAAAATATTTATGTATATATTTAGGAATTGTGTAGATTTTTTTCTGCACTTATATACAGTTTGTATAAATATTTTACGCTCCTCCTTTATTTTAACAATTCACCGAAGTTAGATGTCTAGATATCCAAGTTTTTTAAAAGAAGTATAATAATTCATTAAATCTGCGGTCGATTTTCCTATTCTTAAGTAAAACACTTGCACGCCTATTGTGCATTTATAACTTAATAACGTAATTATATGTTAAAAAAGCAGACATACCTGTTTAACATTCAGGTACAAAAATACCTACATTTATCCTATTCACCATAGAATTTGCACCACATTTTTACCAACACATACACAAGAGTTCAGAAATACCAACATAAGTATAGAGACAGATGCATATATTTACTTATTATGCACATATGATAGTTCAAAAACTGAGAAACATTTTTTCCCCTCAATATTTGTTAGAGGTATTAAGAAAATAATTTAAAAAAATGAAAATTGTCAGAGAAGATACATTTTATTATTGCAAGTAAACTTCAATTGATTGCTGTTTGGTGCAACTTTTTAAGTAAAGAGACTTTAATGCAGCTACAGTTACATTCCTGTGTTAGAAGTACAAAGGAGAAAATTGAGAAAAAAATCGCCAAGTTTTTCGATAATCCTATTTTTTATGGTAACCCATATGAGTTATTAGTTACGAATTGGATGAGCAGCAAACCGAAATCAAGTAGAATTGTAAAACCATGACAAGAATTTCATACAGCTAAATACTATTAACTTGTTATTTATGATTTTTTTACTGAAAAGAGGTATTGAAATAACAGAACATTACCTATTTCTTGAATGAGCATTATAATATTTGAATACGTAATTTACAAACTATCTAACTTAACTTTTTTTACATTCTTTTCTGCATTTTATTTTCTCTAATAGCAGTTTTATACCAGGAATTTAAAATAACAAAGTTATAAGAGAAACTTTCTGCACAAGAAAAAACAGAACATCAAATGCAAAATGTACATATCATAACAATCACAATTTCTTACTAAAATAGCAATTTTCAACTTGCGATAGAAGGTTTCTAACATGAAATAAAAATTTTGTAAATAAAAAGTTCTAGAATCTTGATAAATATATGTTAAGTACCTTTGAAATTTTACTGTGTTGAAAGAATATGAAGTACAGATATATCGTTTTTCTGTGCTTATCTCCCAAATATTAATACTATGAAGTGGAAAGTTAAAAAACCAACAAGGCTTATAGGTAATTAAAACTTAACCTTTCATTTGATTAAAATCATTAATCCGTTGTTTTTTCACAATATTCAGTAACTTCGGAATACTTAACCATTAATCCTGTAATACACTACGTTTAGTGTCTCAAAAATAGCAATAATTCGTCGATTCATGTTCTTTGAATTTTTCAAAAAAAATGTAAGCTGAGATCGGAACCTACTTTGAACGTTCTTGTAAGGCAAGAACTTGATTATTTGTCCAATTAGAAGCAGAATATTTTAATTGAGATGTATGAGCTTTCCTTTTATAAAATATTTGTTGGCCGGACTTGGTGAAATTTTCGAAGATTTTTCAAAAATTGGGAGAAAAGCAATTTATTTTTTGTTTTCAATAATATATCAAGTAAATGAACCTGACGCATTTTTTTTTTTTTTTTTTTTTTTTACGAAGTGGTGACAGGACTTAGAAGTGATTTCAGAAGTAACAAAATTTATTTCAGGATTCTCCAAATACGGAAGTACTCTGTTTAATACACAATTTTCTTCAACTTTGAAAGTTATACGCAACATACCAAATAACACGGGCCTAATAACATGTAAAACTTGACATGTTTCATGAGTTGATAACCCTTTGCGCACATTCTTTTTTTTTTTCAGAAATAAATTGATTGGAAGGAACTTAGTAGTTTTAGAAGAGATGGTACTTATATTTTCTTCTTTACGTGTTCCGATCTTAGTAAGTTCTTAAAATATAACGAACTTGGAGTAACTTTCTTAGAAAAAATTATTGATTTACCATTTCTTAATCACACGAGGAAACCTTACGGTAATCGACTGATTTTTTTCTTTTTTCCTTTTTTAGAAATTCCAAGTAAACCAACCTACTTAGAACATTTTACAAGACTGTTTTAAGTTATGGACTTTGCGTACTTTTGGACGATATGAACTTTTCCTGAAGTAACAGTTAATTTGCATCTACAGAAATTTACTTTTTTAGCCTTAACGATCGACATAGTATATTTTACATATTTTAGCAAAAAAAACACATTTCTTTTTTTTTTTCAATTCTTATTAACCCCAAAAATTATAACACAAAAATTTGCCTTTTTAACCTTAACGATCAGTATTTTTATATGTCTTTTGGACAAAAAAAAGACAAAATTTTCAGCAAAAAACACATTTTTTCAACGTATAGCCCATAGGTATATCATGTATAGCATCCTTTTACAGTGGGCTACGGCGGTGCTGTTTTTACTAAGATGGCCTAGAATTTGGCTCAATGTATGTATTTAACTGTATTTAGATGAAAATGATTTAGGTGTGTGTTACAATCCGCAAAGTATGTCCGGGTATACTTTATATGAATTTTTAGACCTGTGATACCGGTATGTATTTGTGCATTTTTGTATACGTGTGTTTGATTTAGGCGAAAAATTAGTATTGCAAGTGCATGTTTGCGTGGGAGTGCGTCCGATTATTCTCGTATGTTTGTACGTGTGTCTGCGTGTTTTTGTATGAATATATGTGTGTGCAGGTGTACTTAGGTGTATGTTTGTGTGTTTGGTGCGTTTTGTAAAAATGTATGTGTGTGATTAAATGTATTGAGGTGAAAGTGACTTACATGTGATTCTATCGTCAAAATGCGTTCAAATATATATTTTATAGCATATATTATTATATGCATTTGGTTTTATACGAGGGATTTGCGTGTATTTTATGGATGCATTGATTTATATAAGAAAGTGTATTTAGACGTGGGGAAAAAGTAGTGTATGTGTCTGTTTGCATTTTGTGAGCGTTTCCGGAGTTACATTACTTTCATAAGTATATGTCCCTATGTTTTTTTACATGCAAGTATGTGTGTGCAGAATACGTTTTGTGCGTTCTGTATAAACATGTATTTGATTTAAAGTATAACTGTATATCTGTATCTGCAAGGTGAACTCTTATTTATTTTACTTTCATTTGTGTGCCTGGGCCTTTTAAGATTGCATTGGTCCGTAAAAATTGCTATGCATGTGATTTTGGTATATTCATTTAGATACAGGTACGATTATTTAAGATTAGAAAAAATCATCTTAAAAAAATTAGAAAAATAATATTCGACTTGTTAAATTAAAATTCTTTAAGAGAAAAAATATTTAATAAATAAAATAAAAAATGAAATCCTCCTATTGCATGCCTGTTTTCAAGATTGTATAGTAAATAACGTTTTATAGAAATAAAATGTATGATTTATTAGTAAAATAAAACAAGGACTCAGATTATTCTATTTCCCCCAAAATTAAGTGAATCGTCTATTAAAAAATTAATAATTAAATACAATTAACTAAAAATTAAGATAATTAAAATAATTTATACCTTCTTTCCAGAAAATTACAAGTCCTATTTTCAAAAGAAAACGTTGCCAGTTCCAAAAAAGAAAACTTGATACCACACGAAAAAAAAAATTCTCTTTTATGTTTCCGAAACTAATTTAAACTTAATAATTAAAATTCATTCATTAAGATAATTAAAATAATGAATACAATATTTCCACAAGTCCCGGCAAAGGCAAAAAAAAAAAATATAGAAAATACCACTTTTTAAAAATGCAGTCCCCTTTCATCACGTTTAAATATAAAATAATAAAGTAAAATTAAAATGAATGAATAATTAAAATTAATTCATTAAGATAATTAAAATAATCAATAAAATACTTTCTAAACATTGATTAAGATTATGAAAATAATGAATACATTATTTCCACAACTCCAGGAACATTTCAAGAAAAAAAAATTGCAAAGTCCGATACCGAAACTAGAATACACTTCGATCTTTAGCGGACGTCAGTAAAGCCGGGAGCCGCCCTGTGGTCAGGGCATTGGGCTCCCAACCAAAAGGTCCAGGGTTCGAGTCCCATGGCCGGCAAGTCAGAAAAATAACCTTTAAAAATAAATCCAAGTCCACACATGAGTTCTAAAATTTAATACCAGATGATAGTAATCAAATTAATTAATTAATAATTACCTAAAATTCATTAATAATTCCAAAACTAAAATCCAAAAAAAATTGCAAGTCAGAAAAAAAAAAATTCAAAGTCCCATTCCGAAACTAAAAATCCGTTGCCACTCAATAAAAAAGAAACTTGGTGTTGCCATTCCGTAAAAAAGAAACTCCTTTCACGAGTGAAACCACTCGTGACGACACTTCCGGTCACGCCCCTTCGTGACGTCACTTCCGCAGGCTATACCGCGCCGCTTACTACTTACGTACATACTTACGTACGTACAGACGGCATGGAAAAACTGGCCACAATAAACTCGCCGCTGGTCAAAATGAGTTGTAGACGCATTAATATGATCGTGCATGATAGCCTACGATGAGATGCATCGAAACAATTTTTGAAATTCAATTTAGAGGTAGTCAAAATCGGTTTTTTTTGTCGAAATTTGGCCCCCAAAATTTTTCGGGATCAGATTACTTCCTTATACTACGTACAAGGAAGTAAAAACCCTGAAAGTGACTGTTATGCATTCGTGTTCGCTACATTCTAAAGCTAGAATGTCATGGCTGTCTCTTTTTTCCTTTGAGATATGGAGGGAAATCTGAAAAGGACATTAAAGAATGCTTTGGGGGCCTTACGCCCGTTTGGGTGCGAATTCTAAAAAAAAACTGAAAATTACTTTTAGGAATTTATATTAGTTTTATTTTAAAGCAAGAGTTTTATTGCTGTCTCTTCTGAGATATTTAGGGAAATGTGAAAAAAAAACGCATTAAAGAACGTTTCGGCTCTTTACACCCGTTTGGGTGCGAATTCTAAAACACCCTGAAATTGCTTTTTAAGTATTGCTTTTAGTTACACTGAAAACAAGAATTTTATGGTTGTCTCTTCTTTCCTCTGAGATATAAAGGGGAATGTGAAAAGAACGTTAAAGAACCTTTTGGACCCCTACGCCTGTTTTGGTGCGAATTCTAAAAAATCATGGAAGCGATTTTTAGGTATTTCTATTAGTTACATTTTAAAGCAAGAATTTCATGGCTATCTCTCTCCCCCCCCCCCTCAACCCCTGAGATATGAAGGGCGTTTTGGGTCGCCACTCCCGTCTGGGTACGAATTTTTTTAAATCGCTCCTTAAATGGCGCTTTGGGCGCAAAATCTATGAGCTCTCACAATTTCACGTCTGTATCTCCAATAGATTTAGCTGGGCGATGATCTTCAGTTAGTCAGTCATTCGGTTAGGACATTTCCCTTATAGCATATAGAGATAAAACAGCACAGGTTTATCCGTAAAACTCACTATCCGAGTATCCAGTAGCATAGCCAGAATTTTTTTCGAGGGTGGCTGAGAACTCAAAGACTGTAATGCAATGTAACTTATAAAAAATCAACTTTTTTTTTACGAGGCGAGGATTTTTTATTTTTTACTATTTTGACAAAAATTGTTCACATATAAAAACGAATTGAAAGAGAATGAAAATGAAAAAGAAACTCGTAGAGTTTTAACATTTTGCAGTTGGAAATACTTATAAATATATACTTAAAGCTGCATATTTCTAAAATTTAATTTCGGTTAATGCCCATAGCTAAAATTCGTATTTCTCAAAGGAAACTTTCAATAACTATCACCACAAAATTACATAAACAATGCATCGTATTTTCCCTGAAAAAATTTCAGAAGATTAAATCGTATTCTTTTTCAAAATGTCATGTAATCAATACCGTGCAGGACCCCGAACAACGTATTTTTACTTTCTCCTTCAAAAGCTGGACAAAGCGACCTGTTTTATGAGCATTGCAGCCTTAGTGTGGAGAAAACAATTTTTGGCCGATATTGGTGTTATTCTCATTGACTAGCTAAGATTTTGTGTTGAATGATAAAATAAACCAGAAATATTTTTTCACACACTGAAATTATCACCACACACAAATACATAATTTTTTCAATATATCTACTCATTTCGGGGGTAGCTGCAGCCCCATCATTCATGTCCTGGCTACTCCCCTGCGTGTATCTATTTTTAGAAACTTATCATCCACATCTCAAAATTGACTCAAAAACAGTTTTACGATTCTCTCAAAATTTTTGCAAGCAAGAGCTGTGTTATTCTTGTCTAATGCCATCTGATAACATCCAGATTTGTTCTGCATGAAATTGACAGACGATGAAATTGCAAGGCCAAGGAAACAACTGAGAGGCAAAAGATCACGTTTTCGATTTCAGATAAAAAAGTGAAAGTGTCAGAAGAATAATATTTACTTATTCATAGGATGTGGAAAACTGACATTTATGTAAGCAGTATTTGCGATTACGGATGATCTGTTCCTTATCGTGTCAATGTTTCCTTATTAGAGGCCTTATCTGCAGAGAGATAAACCATTTCTTGCAAGACATTTTATTTGTTTGGTTTTAAGAAGATTTTTATTGAGAACAAAATTGTGCCAACTTAGAAAATTTACGATTTCCCTTAAAAAGATAAATTTTGTAACTTCAGATCATAGCTGGAACTATATTCTGCATAATATACTTATGGATGATGACTATATAAACGAAGGAAAAAAAGAAAGATTTTTAGTCACACTCATTAAAAAGGTGTTGATGACTCGGATCTGACAATCTGCCTATCTTTGATGAAACTTAAATAAGCAATTTTCATTTCGTAAGTCTACCACCACCGGATACTACTGGACGTTTGTTTTTTATTTTTTCGGGGGGGGGGGGAGGTAACTGATTCTTCATCAGTGATGAGCAACTTTGCAGTAGTTCTTCATTAGAGCCAACTCTAATATATAATGAAACGGTAGCTACTATAAAGTAATTAAAAAACTTTGTAAAAAACACACATAAGAAGTAATAGGTAAGAGGAGCCTACCTACTACTTCTTATACCTTCTACCTATTACTTCTTTCCTCTTACCTATTACTTCTTATGTGTGTTTTTTACAAAGTTTTTTAATTACTTTATCGTTTAACACCAGTATTTTGAGTGATTTTTCGATAGCTACTATATTTCCCCCACTCAAAGTTGCTTGCATAGATCTTTCCTAAATTAGAGTATGCGAGAGGCATATGAACTGAATACATTAAGTGACGTTGATTTATTTGTTTATGACTTTTCAATTTCAATTAGTGTGCAAAAGAATAATATGACACTTACGCTGCAGAGTGTTGAATAATCTTCTATACTATTAAAATCTGTGCGCGTCTGTCTGTCTGTGTGTAGCATCATCTCCTCCGAAACCGCTGGGAGTTGAGTTTCGATCGAGGTGTCCACGGATTCGAAAAATTCCGAGAAAGGACCTCCGCTAATTTAAATTTTGAAATTCGAATTAGTTTAGAAGATATTGATAAAAAGCCCCGTCAAAAACGCTAATTTTTGCTCTCCGTAATTCCGCGATTGTAGCCCCTGTAGTCAAAAAAGTGAGAAATAAGCATCGAGGTTGCCATGTTTGGCTATCTTATTAAATTATTTAGACTCCTGCAGTAAAAATAAAAGAATAATGATTTTTTTTCTGTTTAGATTATTTACAAAGTTATTTTTTAATTAAAGTATTGCGTGCGTGTGAAATCAGAGCAGGAATTCAATGTTTTTTATGTCTGAAAGAATAAGGGATTGAGAGATTTCCGAGATAATGTGTATATTTTTTAGTTTGGCCGAAAAAAAAAATGGCTCATTTGGCGATTTTGAGAAAGTAATAGGTTCTACCGATTTGTACAGTTTTGGGCTTGGCGCAAATTACTGAGAGCGTAACGAAATAGTATTTTTAATAACAAGTATAAATTTTACGGCGCTATACTTCGATTTTTCATACAGAAATAATGCAGTTATTAAGGCGATTTTAAACGA
The DNA here is from genome assembly GCA_038373885.1 of Cheiracanthium punctorium. Lineage (NCBI taxonomy): Eukaryota > Metazoa > Arthropoda > Arachnida > Araneae > Cheiracanthiidae > Cheiracanthium > Cheiracanthium punctorium. The sequence continues at coordinate 141,995 of JAWZYV010013146.1, read as the reverse complement.
TCTATAGAATTTTCACCAAATTAAGTAAACTGATTTAAGTTAGAGGAATTCCGCCAAATTTCAGAAAATTGAATGGTGTATGCTGGTGTGGTGTATGTTGGCATTTGGCGATCGAAGTACTGTGTAAAAAATAATTGATTCTTATTTGTTAAAGCAGCGCTACGGAAGTTTCTTTTACTAAAAGCTGTTAGAAAGGCGTAATTAATACTGTCTAATATATTTTTTGTTTTACAAATTGAAATGTATGTTGATTCCTACTTTAGTACATTTCTTAGCAAAGTTGGCGAAAAATATTCAAATGTAGTGCAACTCTGTACGTATTATTAATTTCATTCCACAATTGAGATGAGCCGATGTCACTAGCGTATGCATAGATATTTTTTTTTTAAATTCCGCCAAACAGGTATTGCGAATTGCCTTTAGTGTCAAGTTTAATTTGTGATTTGAGCTATTTGGCATCGACTGGTGGCGGTATTGACACCAATATGGCAGTTCTAGCAAAGTAAACATAAATAACTCATTTCATGTTCCATTTTTATAGTTTCCGTAGCAACGGAATCCATTGTTGCCACTTAAGTTATTAAATTTAACAATTAAGTGAAACCACTCATTTCTACAGCTTTTAAGACTCGTAAAAGTGAAAACGCATCAAATGTGAAACAAATAGAACTGTAAGAGGCATGCACTTTAAAAATAATCGAAGTTTTCATGTAATTCTATATACTTTTAATTTTATTTCGTTCGCGTGTGGATGTCATTTTTATGTGAATTTTTGCTGCCTTGCTGGCAGATTATCCGGAGCAGTACACAAGCACTAATGTGCATGCTCCTCCGGACATAAACAAGAGCGTATGTCCGGCGCGTATTTGTGTAACCCCCAGGCCGTACCCGGGGGGACCAGGGGTGTCCTCCCCCCCGAAATCTAAAATTTTGTTAACAAAACAATAACAATGAAGCGTTTTTGTGAAAAATTGGGCCTTTTCATCTTTTATGAATTTATAAATTTAATTTCTGTACACCCCCCTCCCCCGAAATTTTTTTCTGGGTTGTGCCCATGGTAACCCCACTGTGTTAATCAGTTTTCTGGGGTCAGATTTTTTAGAACATTTTTTTTTCAATGGAGATTCTCATCCTGAAGTATATTGATCACTGATACATGAAAAGAAAAATGATGAATTATGCGCTAGCAGTGACGTAGCCAGAAATTTTTCATGGGGGTGTTACGACTACTGCAGCTCACATATATGTATGTATACGCGTGTGTGATAAGGGAGTGAAGAATATACATTTTGTATGGCAAAAAACTCCTCATGGAGGGTTGTGACCCCCTATCCCCTCCTTGGCTACGCCACTGCACGCAAGCATAAGTTGTCACGTCATGAAAAACCGTCGTAGATGGTAAACACCGAAGTTTTTTCGAGGGTTATACAGAATTAAAAATTTTGTAAAGTTTACTTTTGATACAGTTCGGATATTTGCCACCAAGGTGAGATGAAATATTACTAAATACGGCAACCTAGAATTTTCTTTTGAATTTGACACTATGCAACTACAGTAGATTCCCTATAACACGGTAGATACGTTCCGTGTTATAGGAATCCGTGTTGTACGGGTCCTGCGCTATACTCCACCTGGAGTGCGGATTGCGCGGAATAATCGCGGCAAAACTTATTTGCACTCCGTAGAAATACAATGATGTTTGGTATTGCCATTCAAAAGGAATGTTAATTACAGGAGCTAAAGCGTCATAATATCAGAACATATGTCTCATTTTACCGTGCTGTACGAGTCTCTTTTAACGTGTTACACGAAAACGATCATAATTTTTTCGCCGTGTTCTACGAATTCGTGTTGTAGACCCGTGTTATGAAGGGGTCTACTGTAAATTGTTAAAAATAAAACATGAAATTAGTTATTTATTTAGCGAGTTGACAGTGAGACAACGTCAGTTTTATGTAACAAGTGTGATACTGCATTAAGAGTTTAGTAAGGGTGATAAACTTTATCGCAGAAGTTACGTCACAAATGTTTTCATTTGAAATGGGACGATTTTCACGAAAACTGTGTGCAATTTTAGCTTATAACGTACGTGGTGCTTATATTATTTCATGTAGGTTTTGTTAATTTAGGTGAAATTCAATAAAGTCATCTGCAAAATAACTGCGCTAATGCATTGTCCACGCTTTAGGAAATGCAAGATAAAATAAAATAGTTGTCAACATCATGTAATTTATTCATCTGGTATATATTAAATGCTATAATTAAGCTTAAAAAACAAAATTATATGAAGTAGAAATCAGGCATTTTTCGAAAGATAGAAGTTTCATTTGCATACCGTAAAGATCTTCTTTTTGATCGCCAGTGACACTGACAAAGTTTTTGTGTCATCAGGTTGCAATCATCTCAGATTTGCACTCATGACGTCAACTTTTAGTCACGATTCAAGTATTTTTTTCACGTTTTGAGATTCCGTATTACTGGGTTTAATTCGAATTATATGTGTGAGGAAAATATTCGTTTCCCACCGTGCGGAGAACGGGCAAGCAGCTAGTCTATACTATTAAAATCTGTGCGCGTCTGTCTGTGTGTCTGTGTGTAGCATCATCTCCTCCTAAACGGCTGGGAGTTGAGTTTCGAACGAGGTATCCACGAATTCGGAAAATTTCGAGAAAGAACCTCCGCTAATTTAAATTTCGAAATTCGAATTAGTTTAGGAGATATTGATAAAAAAAACCCGTCAAAAACGCTAATTTTTGATCTCCGTAATTCCGTAATTGTAACCCCTGCAGTGAAAAATGTGAGAAAAAAGCATCGAGGTTGCCATGTTTGGCTATTTTATTAAATTATTTAGACTCCTGCAGTAAAAATAAAAGAATAATGATTTTTTTTCTGTTTAGATTATTTACAAAGTTATTTTTTAATTAAAGCATTGCGTGCATGTGAAATCAGAGCAGGAATTCAATGTTTTTTATGTGTAAAAGAATAAGGGATTGGGAGATTTCCGAGACTATATGTGTATATTTTTAGTTGGTCGAAAAAAAAAATGGCTGATTTGGCGATTTTGAGAAAGTAGTAGGTTCTACCGATTTGCACAGTTTTGGGCTTGGCGCAAATTACTGAGAGCGTAATGAAATAGTATTTTTAATTACAAGTATAAGTTTTATTAGAATACGACGCTATACTTCGATACAGAAATAATGACGTTATTAAGGCGATTTTAAACGATCTATCTCCAGAATTTTCACCAAATTAAGTAAACTGATTTAAGTTAGAGCAATTCGGCCAAATTTCAGAAAATTAAAATTCTCGCATCTTGTACATTGTAGTTATGGGGATTGAAACACGTTATAGTTAATAATTTGAATAACTGCTGCTAATCAATTAGATGTCTGGATTAAATTTTGGCGAGCGAACTATATAAATGATAGATAACTATTTCCCATTTTGATTGCTGTTAAATCAAACCTTCGAATGATTTCCTGAAAACAAAAAATTCGCAAATGGTGTATGTTGGCATTTGGCGATCGAAGTACTGTGTAAAAAATAATTGATTCTTATTGTTAAAGCAGCGCTACGGAATTTCTTTTACTAAAAGCTGTTAGAAAGGCGTAATTAATACTGTCTAATATATTTTTTGTTTTACAAATTGAAATGTATGTTGATTCCTACTTTAGTACATTTCTTAGCAAAGTAGGCGAAAAATATTCAAATGTAGTTCAACTCTGTTCGTATTATTAATTCCATTCCACAATTGAGATGAGCCGATGTCACTAGCGTATGCATAGATATTTTTTTTTAAATTCCGCCAAACAGGGTATTGCGAATTGCCTTTAGTGTCAAGTTTAATTTGTGATTTGAGCTATTTGGCATCGACTGGTGGCGTTAATGACACCAATATGGCAGTTCTAGCAAAGTAAACATAAATAACTCATTTCATGTTCCATTTTTATAGTTTCCGTAGCAACGGAATCCATTGTTGCCACTTAAGTTATTAAATTTAACAATTAAGTGAAACCACTCATTTCTACAGCTTTTAAGACTCGTAAAAGTGAAAACGCATCAAATGTGAAACAAATAGAACTGTAAGAGGCATGCACTTTAAAAATAATCGAAGTTTTCATGTAATTCTATATACCTTTAATTTTATTTCCTTCGCGTGTGGGTGCCATTTTTATGTCAATTTTTGCTGCCTTGCTGGCAGATTATCCGGAGCAGTACACAAGCACTAATGTACATGCTCCTCCGGACATAAACAAGAGCGTATGTCCGGCGCGTATTTGTGTAACCCCCAGGCCGTACCCGGGGGACCAGGGGTGTCCCCCCCCCGAAATGTAATATTTTGTTAACAAAACAATAATAATGAAGCGTTTTTGCGAAAAATTGGGCCTTTTTCATCTTTTATGAATTTATAAATTTAATTTCTGTACACCCCCCCCCCCCGAAATTTTTTTCTGGGTTGGGCCCATGGTAACCCCACTGTGTTAATCAGAGTTTTCTGGGGTCAGATTTTTTAGAACATTTTTTTTTCAATGGAGATTCTCATCCTGAAGTATATTGATCACTGATACATGAAAAGAAAAATGATGAATTATGCGCTAGCAGTGACGTAGCCAGAAATTTTTCATGGGGGTGTTACGACTACTGCAGCTCACATATATGTATGTATACGCGTGTGTGATAAGGGAGTGAAGAATATACATTTTGTATGGCAAAAAACTCCTCATGGGGGGTTGTGACCCCCTATCCCCTCCTTGGCTACGCCACTGCACGCAAGCATAAGTTGTCACGTCATGAAAAACCGTCGTAGATGGTAAACACCGAAGTTGTTTCGAGGGTTATACAGAATTAAAAATTTTGTAAAGTTTACTTTTGATACAGTTCGGATATTTGCCACCAAGGTGAGATGAAATATTACTAAATACGGCAACCTAGAATTTTCTTTTGAATTTGACACTATGCAACTACAGTAGATTCCCTATAACACGGTAGATACGTTCCGTGTTATAGGAATCCGTGTTGTACGGGTCCTGCGCTATACTCCACCTGGAGTGCGGATTGCGCGGAATAATCGCGGCAAAACTTATTTGCACTCCGTAGAAATACAATGATGTTTGGTATTGCCATTCAAAAGTTATGTTAATTACAGGAGCTAAAGCGTCATAATATCAGAACATATGTCTCATTTTACCGTGCTGTACGAGTCTCTTTTAACGTGTTACACGAAAACGATCACAATTTTTTCGCCGTGTTCTACGAATTCGTGTTGTAGACCCGTGTTATGAAGGGGTCTACTGTAAATTGTTAAAAATAAAACATGAAATTAGTTATTTATTTAGGGCGAGTTGACAGTGAGACCAACGTCAGTTTTATGTAACAAGTGTGATACTGCATTAAGAGTTTAGTAAGGGTGATAAACTTTATCGCAGAAGTTACGTCACAAATGTTTTCATTTGAAATGGGACGATTTTCACGAAAACTGTGTGCAATTTTAGCTTATAACGTACGTGGTGCTTATATTATTTCATGTAGGTTTTGTTAATTTAGGTGAAATTCAATAAAGTCATCTGCAAAATAACTGCGCTAATGCATTGTCCACGCTTTAGGAAATGCAAGATAAAATAAAATAGTTGTCAACATCATGTAATTTATTCATCTGGTATATATTAAATGCTATAATTAAGCTTAAAAAACAAAATTATATGAAGTAGAAATCAGGCATTTTTCGAAAGAGAGAAGTTTCATTTGCATACCGTAAAGATCTTTTTTGATCGCCAGTGACACTGACGAAGTTTTTGTGTCATCAGGTTGCAATCATCTCAGATTTGCACTCATGACGTCAACTTTTAGTCACGATTCAAGTATTTTTTTCACGTTTTGAGATTCCGTATTACTGGGTATAATTCGAATTATATGTTTAAGGAAAATATTCGTTTCTCACCGTGCGGAGAACGGGTAAGCAGCTAGTCTATACTATTAAAATCTGTGCGCATCTGTCTGTGTGTGCGTGTGTGTAGCATCATCTCCTCCTAAACGGCTGGGAGTTGAGTTTCGAACGAGGTATCCACGAATTCGGAAAATTTCGAGAAAGAACCTCCGCTAATTTAAATTTCGAAATTCGAATTAGTTTAGGAGATATTGATAAAAAACCCCATCAAAAACGCTAATTTTTTGCTCTCCGCAATTCCGCGATTGTAACCCCTGTGTGAAAATGTGAGAAAAAGCATCGAGGTTGCCATGTTTGGCTATTTTATTAAATTACTTAGACTCCTGCAGTAAAAATAAAAGAATAATGATTTTTTTTCTGTTTAGATTATTTACAAAGTTATTTTTACTTCCTTGTACGTAGTATAAGGAAGTAATGTGATCCCGAAAAATTTTGGGGGCCAAATTTCGACATAAAAACCGATTTTGACTACCTCTAAATTGAATTTAAAATTTTTTTTCGATGCATCTCATCGTAGGCTAGCATGCACGATCATATGAACGCGTCTGCAACTCATTTTGACCAGTGGCGAGTCTACTGTGGCCAGTTTTTCCATGCCGTCTGTACGTACGTACGTACGTATGTACGTACGTACGTACGTACGTGCGTACGTACGTACGTATGTATGTAACTCGCATATCTCAAAAACTATTGGTCGTAGAATGTTGAGATTTGATATTTAGGATTGTTCTATGATCTAGTTGTGCACCTCCCCTTTTGGTGGCAATCGAATGGATAGTTTATGTACAGGACCGCCCAAAAGATTCGAAATACATTACGCTCTATGGGCCGAAATTCATTAAACTCGCCTAACTCAAAAGCTATTAGGCGTAGAATGTCGAAACTTCATATTTTGGATAGTTGTAACATCTAGTTGTGCACCTCCCCTTTTGGTTCCATTCGACTGGATAGTTTATCTACAGGACTGCCCAAAACATTCGAAATACATTACACTCAATAGGCCGAAATTCATTAAACTCGCATATCTCAAAAACTGTTAGGCGTTAAATGTTGAAACTTTATATTTAGGATTGTTGTAACATCTAGTTGTGCACCTCCCCTTTCGGTTCCATTCGACTGAATAGTTTATCTACAGGACCGCCCAAAAGATTCGTAATACATTACGCTCTATGGGCCGAAATTCATCAAAGCGTTTTTTAGAGGTATTGGGCTATTTCAAACGACTCAGAAGTGATATATGCTGTAAAGAGTTAGAAAATGAATTTCTCCATTAATAAAAGTGTCTTTATCATTTATAGTTCTGCTACAGGAACACCCAAAAGATTTCCAATACATTACGGTCAATAGCAATTTTAGGGGCATTCATCCATTTCAAGCACAATACCGTCCTACCACATAAGTTAGGTAATGGTCCGACCACGGTCACGTGCCTCCCTCAAGAACTATGCCAAAAGTCGCCAAGCTTGGCGACTTTTGGTGTACGTGTGTGCATATTTAACTCTCAAATCTCAAAAACTATTATGAAATTTCATATATAAGAATGTTGTAACATCTAGTTGTGCATATCGAATTTTGGTTCCAATCTACTGGAGAGTTTATTTACAGGACCACCGAAAAGAATTTCAGTACCTTAATGTCTATGGACATCTTCATTATAATACAACTGTAGACAGTCATTGTTTGGTACATGCCCAAAATCTCGCCGTCTGTCCTCGACCTTGGCGAGTTTTGGCGAAATATCGCCAAATTTGGCGATAGTCAGTCATTTCGTCCATGCCCAAAGTATCGCCATTTGTCATCGTTCTTGGCGAGTTTTGGCGAAATATCGCCAAATTTGGCGATAATCTGTCATTGTTTGGTTTATGCTTAAAATCTCGCGAAATGTCGTCGACATTGACGAGTTTCGCCGAAATATCGCCAAATTTGGCGCCAAAAATTATTTCCTATTTTGTATAACTCTAAAACTTTAACCCGTAGATTTTTTAACTTTGTATTTAGAACTATTGTAATATCTAACTGTTTTCAATATCTTTTTTGACAGCAATCGACTGGGAATTTATTTACATGGTGAGCCAAATGACTTTGAATACATTGAGGTGTATAGATGCATTCAATTCATTGAAAGTCTGTGGTCAATGACTACTTTGGCTATCCCCAAAATCTCGCAGACTATCTCAAGTTTGTCGGCTTTTGGTGAAATATTGCCAAATAAAGTGTCAGAAGGAAATCTTTCAAATTGAACTCAGCTTGGCGATATCGAAATATTTGGCTAGAAATCGCTAAACCTTACTATTATTGATATTTTATCTCTTTCAAACAAATAAATTTAGAGGAAGTGCGTCGAAAATAACTTTGATCTAATGGACGTGCAAGGAAGTCATGTGTTGGACACATCAGATTTTTTAATTAAAGTATTGCATGCATGTGAAATCAGAGCAGGAATTCAATGCTTTTTATGTGTAAAAGAATAAGGGATTGGGAGATTTCCGAGACTAATATGTATATTTTTTAGTTTGGCGAAAAAAAAAAAAAATGGCTGATTTGGTGATATTGAGAAAGTAGTAGATTCTACGGATTTGCACAGTTTTGGGCTTGGCGCAATTTACTGCGAGCAAACCGAAATAGGTTTAGGTTTGTGTGTGTAGGTTTTATTAAAATACGGCGTTAAAATTTAATTTTCCATGCAGAAATAGTTCAATTATTAAGACGATTTTAAGTGATCTATCTTCGGAATTTTCTCCAAATTAAGTAAATTGATTTACCTTGGGGGAATGCCGCCAAATTTCAAAAGAAATTAAATTCTCGCATTCGGTAAATTGGAATAAATAAAACATGTTATAGTTGAAAGTTTAAAATACTGCTATGCTACTTTTCAAAGAGATGCCTGCATTAATTTTTGGCGATGGAACCATATAAAAATAACTATTTCCTCATTTTGATTGCTGTTAAATCGGTGCTTAGAATCATTCTGTGAAAAAAAAAAAGAAAAAAAATCTCGCAAAATGGCGTATGCAGATTCCTTCTTTAGTACCTTTCTTAGAAAAGTTGGCGATAAATATTCAAATGTAGTGTAACTCCGTGTTTAATAGCGTGTGTTTTTTGCGTTTGTACTGCTAATTCTATGGCACGATTGAGATGAGCTAATGTTACGAGCGGATGGATAGATAATTTTTTAAATCCCGCCAAGCAGGGTATTATAAAATAGGAATTCTGTATAAATACAAAAATTTTTGGAGATGAAACAGAATGTTTTTAAGCCTGGTAAATATAGCTGGTATTGCCTATAAATAATTGCATTTACTGTGAAGTTTAATTTACGATTCATTTTGGCTATTTGCCATCGATTATCGGTGTTAATTACGCCAATATGGCAGTTCTTGCAAGCATAAATAAATTTCATTTCATGTTCTATTTTTAATATTGCTACAGTTTCAGTAATTACGGAATCCGTAGTTGCCACTCAAGCTGTTAAATTTAACAATTAAGTGATAAACTCATTTTCTACAGCTCTTGGCTCGAAAAATGAAAACGCATTGGATATGACACAATTAGAACATTACCGCAATCACCACGTCAATAACGCGAAGCTGTAACTTTGGTTATTTTTAACTAAATTCATTTTCAAGGTCTTTAAGAAATCTTGTATACTATGTCAAAGCCTCATATCTTAATTCCGATTAGTTTGCAAGAAAATTGATTAATTAATATAAACTGAAGCAATGAAACTTTGTAAGCGTTTTTCTTGAAACGAGGAAAATGCAGATTGACGTCTTTGGTGTAGAAGCGGCAATAGAGAGAACTACGTAATTCAGTAACGTTAATGCAGAATGATAATTGAATATGCGCATGTACAAAGACCCAAAAATCAAGAGAGTATGAAAAGTCAGGAATATGAAATGAAAATTTAAAAAAATTAAATAATACGAGATATAAGTAATAATAATACGAGAATGACATTGCAATCATGTGTACAACAAAAGTCCTAATTGCTTATAATACTCCCCTAGCAATGACTTTGTCCGACCAGTGGCCGAGCGCTTAGCGCTCTGAACTGGGAGACGGAAGGTTTCTGGTTCAAAACAGGTCACGTCTGCCGACCTAACCGTTCGGAAAATAAAACTGTACTCGCAACATGCATATGTTAGGAAACATATATGGCTGGTTTCCTCCAAAACGTAGCGTAAATACCGGTTAGGACCCCTTAGAAAGACCCCTCACGGAGGACACCCCTAAACCTTCAGCTAGATCCCATGTGTGGAGACTAGAAGCAGGATAGTCTCCAGATTTATAGATAGTTCAATTTAACGCCCAGCGTGGTGTGCAACTTATAGGAGCAGTTCTACGACACCGGATCCATCGAGAAAAAGCCTGGGCAAGGTCATCTAAGAGAAGCTGCTTCTTTTTTGATCGCCCGTGACACTGACGAAGTTTTCGTGCCATCATGTTGCAGTCATCTCAGATTTGCACTCATGACGTCAACATTTCATCACGATTTAAATAATTTTTCACTTTTATAGATTCCTCATCACTGGGTTTAATTCGAATTATATGGGTAAGGAGAATGTTCTGTTCCTACCGTGCGGAGAACGGGTACGCAGCTAGTAGACACTATATTGCGCGTGGTTTATCTTTCAATTTGTGTCAAACCAAGCAACGTTTTCTTTTGCGAATGACTTTAACGTATGTCAGATCTAATAGGTGATTGGATACGAATTTAAAAACTCCAGTGTTATTTATGTCTTTTATTATTTACTACCGGAGGAGTTAAAATATCATGCCCCGAAATTTTATTACACAGCCACAGAAAAAGGTCCATCCATCTATCATTTAATTGCAGATTTTTTTGTAGTGTCAAGTGTTAAGTGCCGTTCGTACTAAAATAATAAATAATATATACATTGAATTTTTATGCATGAGGTATCCTCTTCATATAAAAATTAACAAAATCTTATTTATTTATTTACTTTTTTCACAGCAACATTTTATTTTGTCCTCGTTAAATGATCGTCGTTTGTGGCAGCACCTGCAGTTTTGTATCCAGTAGTTTTGTATCGCAGTCTGTTATCCCAAAGTTTTGTGAAAAAATAAAGATTTTCTGTGAAACTAGTTTTAGAAATCGTATTGTATGACTCAAGAGCCTACAGACGGCGCTGTCTTATTGCGCAATTACGTAACCTACAGATTTTATCCCGTCGCAGGGCGGCGGATCGCCGCATGGGCGTCACTCAGACTTCTTTCTATTGGGACAGCGTAGCTGCCATGCTTGTGGTGGAACCCCTGCCAGTTGGGTGGATATAATTGCATTGCTAGTGGCATTTTTAATGTGTCAGAAGATGTCCTATTGAGATTCCTATGCTTGATTTTGTATGTCTTCCTTAGCTCTGGCAGGGGTTTGCAATTTTGGTTAGGTACACGGTGCATTTAGAGTCTATAACTGCGATCGGTGCTTTTGAGGCTTTTTTTTTTTGTGTGTGTGTCACACCTAGCTCCCAAAAAATTTAGGGACGGATGTTTGGAAAACTGAACTAATTTTGCCTGAGGTCAGAAAGTTGGATTGCCAAGTCTTGAACTACATATCTCGATTTGCTGTTGCCAGATATCCGAAGGAAAGAAAATGCAAAATGGATACAATAACCTTAAATCAGAGTGTTTTTAAAGGTCAAAGATGTATTTGTATGTGTGTGTGTGTGTGTGTGTTTGATATTGATGTATTTTTATTTTTCGAATCTTAGGAGCTTTAAATTTTATAATTGCTGCATTTAACAACTTGAGTAACGACAATAGATACTGTTGCTATGGTTACTAAATGGTAACTTTAAAACTTGAAATGAAATTAATTATTCTGGTCGCGTTCAGATTGCTACTTTTGAGTAACTCGAGTTACTCGGGAAAAACTCAAGCCGTCCACGATGTCAGACTTGAGCTACTCAAGGAGATAAACAACGTGCCCACGCTGCCAAGCTGAGTAGCTCGAGTTTTTCCTAACTCGCCAAAGATTTTCCTTGGTAAGTTGAGGAAGTCGATGAACAATCTGCTATACACAAATCACAGGAATAAATAAGCTGTAGCACGTTCTATAACAGCTAGATTGATACAGAAGCTTTCTCAGATGCTGTATTAAAATTCTTCTACGGGCTAAAATTCAGTGAAAATTCTCGAGACAAATTAGCTCCTCGGGATTCAGCATTGAAGAAAGCCCAAAGAGCTTTCAAAAATAAACTTTTCAAAACGATCGATAGATCGCTTACAAAGCACACAATCAGAGCCTTATGCTCTCAGCAGAATCAACGTCTGCTCGAAACACCTGACTGAACTGCTCTGAACTCTGGAACTATCCGACGCTTTTATACCTTAACCCGACGTTGCATGAACATTCCAGAGATACCATCTCTAGAGAAATCTCAACCAATCGCGAACTTTCATTACGTAATAGAAATGAAGTTGAATAATACATCATGCATAATCCTGTGTGTTGCTGTTATTTCTAATGCCCTCTAGCAACCACAGGGGTGCCAAATCCTCCTTAAGAGACGGCGAATTGCGAAGGTTGCGGCTTCCATTAGAGTGTGCCCCAGCGGGCGGAAAACCGTCTTAGCATGGAGTCCCCTAATTTTGAACCAATTCCTGATGAGTGACCAACTCCCTGAAATCGGCACTCCCAGAAGTATCGTCTGAACATCGAGGACATTGGAGCCACGACGGATTTTACGTGCACCAGCTCCCATTAGCGTACACGGCTCCACGCAGCAGTCCAGCCGAGATAAGAGTTACACTCTCCCAACCACTGGCCAAGATGGATGCTGCTTCACTTGCCATGTTCTTATGGGAAAATAAGTTTAGCGCCCAGACCACTGCGGGACGAATATCGTTGTAAAACAAAATAGGAATCCTTTCGAAAATTCAATAAGTTATATCAGGAGTACACAAACATAAGTTTATGCCAGGTAGCCATGTTTCATAGTAACTTGGGTAAAATCCTTCACTTAAAATAAAGATGTTACTATTAAATATTGTTGCAGAAATCTCTGCTAAATTCCTGGGTTCGTCGTTCTGAAACCCAGTTGGTGTAGAAAGTTCTAATAAAGAGTCCACTTGTCAGGATGGAACACAAACTTTATTGCTTCTAGAACTTAGTAGAACAATCAGCTGTACAAAATTCACAGTCACTAACGGCCAGTAGCTCGTTTATAACAGTCCGCTCAGTATCGAAGCTTTCACAAATGCGATAATTCTCACACAAAATAAAACACTTTCACAGGTAAAATTTAGTGTAAATATACGAGGGCTTACACTAAAAGTCCCTCAATATTCAGCAATGAAAGATTTACACACAGTACTTAAAAACAAAGCTTCAAAACCGCACGCGAAAATACCGCTTCTATCACTCCGTTCTCAGAGAAGAGCAGCGTGCTCATCGGAAGCTCGATCCACGCTGAACTGGGGCCTCTGACATGCTTGTATTTATAGGTGACGCAGAAGCTACAAGAAGCTTCCAGAAGAATGCATCTCTTGAAGATTCCACATAAAGCTGGAATTTTGATTACGTCATAGAAGAGAATATTAGGCTATTATGCATGGTAATGCAGAAAAACTATCTTTACAAGTCCCATTGGGAAAATCGCGCCAAATGAGCAAAATTTCGCCAATCTTGGTGACTTTTGGCGAAATATCTCCAAATTTGGCGTCAAAAATAAGTCCCCAAAAGTGAGGTTACCGAAATTCTAGCACCAATATTACTCGAGATTTCTAGATTTCACATTTCTAGAATTTACCATAGAAATGAATGGGAAAACCCATACCTCCGTATCTCCGGTTCTAGTTGCCCGATTTTGATGCTACACAAAGCAAAATTCAACTATTTGACACGTAAAATACGAATTTTAAACTATTTTAAACCCCAGAACAGCGGATTGTCCCGCAAATTCGTAACAATATTTAGATTGGGATCTCCCTAGAGCACATTAAGTTAACAAGAAAATGTTTGTAAATCGTACTCTTATCTTCTTCAGACTCTGAAGATGATGACAGTCCGGGAGATGATGACAGCCGGGTGTTGTGTGCGTGGAGGTAATCTCGTGTTGCCACTCGAGTATTGCGGCATTGGTAGTGGTATGTCAAAAATCCCCAAGGTTGCCCACTTTGGTGATTCATTGCCATATTAAGCGCGATAATAAGTTCCCAAAACTGAACCCAGCTTGATCATATCTTTCATATTTTATGAAAATTGCCAAACTCTTCTACTATGTTACAATGGGAAAAATTTTTCGGCGTGCAGTATAATTTGAAGTCAGTTTTGTTTAATAAAATATCGTACTTATTAATTTAAGCGGTGTTTCTAACGGTGTGAAATTTTCATGTTGAGATCTCGCACGTTGAGATCTAGGCCACACATGAGACCTGCCGAAACATTTTCTTTAGAAGAAATCTTCTTGAACCGGCGCCTGAAACCGGCCTGAATTCTGGGCGCCGGCTTCGAAGGGGCGTCATTTCGAACTCAAAAACTAAGTAGAACATTAAAGGGGGGGGCGTCTTTTTTACATTAACAGGGGGCGCCACTTACCCTAGTGCCGCTCCTGTTTGTAACCATCTTAATTTTAAATTCCATTCAGAATCTGAGAGATTTCAGTGCCAAGGCAGCCAATGAGAAAGAGGATTCTCTCCGAACAAGTTTTATTAAGATAGTGAACTAACTGGTCGCCGGAAGCGGCTAGTTATGTATAGAGGAAGGTGGGAGAAGATCGTTTAATGTAGAAAAGAAGAACCCTTACTGTAATAGCACAGTTAAAGTTAGAGAGTGGAAATTTAGCATAAATTGCTTGAAATATTAAAGTATAATAAAGGCTAAAAAGCGAACAGAAATATAGAAAACAAATTAGTTCCCGCTTGAAAAACTATGTTTTCCAAATAAGAATATAAGATAAGTGGTGATCCTGAGAGGGGTTTCAAACTTTTTCTAAGAAAGCTTTTTAACATTTTCCAGTTACATTAGTTCTTAAACTGAAGTATGCAGGAGACGAAGGTAAGGAAATGTTTAACTCTTAGATTCTATAAGTATTTGTGTGTGTGTGTGTGTGTGATTACGACCGATTAGCTCCGAGTGGGCTCTAGGTCGAAGGCTGGGGTGCCCTCCGTGGGGGTCTTTCTAAGGGGTCCTAACCCGTATTTACGCCAAGTTTCGGAGAAAACCACGGAAAACTCCAAACGGTTAGGTCGACGGACGCGCGATGGGACCCGAACTCGGGACCTTCACACTTCGCCCGTCTACCATTTGCAGTGATATAACCACTGTGCGATGGTGAGGCCTAAGTATTTGTGAAACGAGTATATTGAAATTATTTCAAATGATAAAAAAATTCCATTATTTATGCAATGGTTTATTATCGTGTATACTAGGGTGACGCAAAAAAACGACTATTTTTTTTTTTAGTCTCGTGTGAAAAAATGTTAGTTTTTGATTTTTTAAGAGCCCCCTCCAAAGGACAGCTGAAAAAAAAATTTTTAAGAGGTCGCTCCAAATTTTTTTTAATTTCAAAAATCGATTTTTTTTTCTCGTTACGGTATAATTTTATACACCAAAAAAAAAAAGTTTCTGAAAGTTTCAGTTCAAAATTTAAATTTTGAAAGGTCGCTCACAATTTTTTAAAATTTATTAGTGCATTACTTTAGATTTTTTTCGAGCCACCTTTTAATATTCAAATTAAAATTCCATACATTTCTTTTCTTTTATTTAGTACAATAATCGATAAAAATATACCACGAGATGAACTAAAAATCAAGCACAATACAGAAAACATAATTTATTTTTAATTTAATAATTTTATTTAATCAACTACAACATATTAACAATATTTCAATAAGCTTTGTTATTAATTCTGAAACCAAATTTTAAATTTTAACATGTTTTATTGATTTTTAGTTCATCTCGTAGTGTATTTTTATCGATTAGTTACTAAATAAAAGAAAAAAATGAATGGAATTTTAATTTGAATATTAAAATCTAAAAACGAAAAATTCTAAAGTAATGCACTAATAAATAAAAAAAAAATGTGAGCGACCTTTCAAAATTTAAATTTTGAACTGAAACTTTCAGTAACTTTTTTTTTTTTTTTTTTTTTTTTTTTTGTCTATAAAATTATACCGTAACGGGAAAGAAAAATTCGATTTTTGATGATTTTTGAAATTAAAAAAAAATTTGAGCGACCTCTCAAAAAAAATTTTTTTGAGCTGTCCTTTGGAGGGGGCTCTTGAAACTTCAAAAACTTTTTTCACACGGGACTAAAAAAAAAAAAGTCGTTTTTCTTCCGTCACCTTAGTGTATACATTCTGACAAGTAACCAACTATTGACTAACAGTTGGCTAAAAAAAAAAAAATAATAATCAAGGTATATCAGTTAATAGAATACTGGGTCCAATAATAGCTAATTTTACTTCAGCAATAGTGTTCTTAGCTAAAATACGGTCGAAGCTTGTTATTCTGCTGGCACTAAAGAGCAGATTCGTCCATATTTTACAAGTTTTCACAACAGTCTGAATTGTCGATAGTTCTAAATGACGGTTTTTTTTTTAGTCGACAAACTAGTGTCCGAAATGATACAAACTCACCCCAAATCCTTTCACCAACAAATTTTATTTGTCCTTTAAAAAAAAAAAAAAAAAAAAAAAAAAAGAGCACTGTCATTTGCATTACATAACGTATAATACTCGACTGACAATGAACTTAACCTTCTGGGAAACAAGATGTTTGTTATTTTTTGTTTGTGTTTTTGGAAATGGGCATTAAGAAATACAAGTCGCATTGCTTGAAGGCCATATCCCTTAGCAACGCATCTTAAATTCCAGAATTAAAAATAAATATATACACCACCTAAGCAAATAAATAAAATATAAACTTGACAGACACCGCGAGTTTCTTAACACTAGTTTCCACAAGCTTGTTGATGGATGCATTTCCTCATCTTCTTCAGCGCTTTCTAGGTGATATAGATTCGATAGCAGAAGTGTTTTTCGATATTTTTCGGTTGCGTATTTATGGCCAGTTTTTTGGCGTCAGAAAATTTATTAAAACGTGTATTTAATACTCTTTTTACAGTGAGATACCATATTATTACAGTCGTTTACAGAAAGGCAGAAAGGTGAACAGTTATGCTGTGAGAGTGAAAAGCATCGAATTTTCAGTCTTTCAGATCAGAAGAATCTAATTATTAATTATTAATTGTTTTATTCGTCGACTCATTTTCGCACAGATTTTTATTGCAGCTGTTTAAAGTTTATTTTTCGTGAATATAAGTTATTTTTTTCTCCAGTGGACTTTATTCGTCCTTCTATCTGCTTCTACTATCTTAAGCAAATATCGTTTTGAATTTTTCAACTGATTGCGGATCAAAAACTTTTGTATCGACAAGGAACACTGGAAACATTGCTTCTAAGTTTACTTGACAAGTTTTTATGTGAGGTAAGATATTTCTTTATTTGTATTTCCTGAAGTAGTTTACTGCCTTTTTTATTTATAACACTTACGGGTTATTCTTTCACGACATAAATCTTTTAAGCGGTTTAACTTATACAGTAGTCTCTCTGATATCGTGGTTGTCGGTAGACGAGAAAAATCGACGTGATATATCCGGGGTTGGGAGGATATAGTAAAACTTCTTTTTTGAACATGTGAACATAAAATGAAAAAAAAGCGAGTTGTGTTAAATACAGGGAAATTAAACAGAAAGTAACTTAAACATTAAAGACAGTTTTATCTCTTATAAATTTTATTTACAAATATACATTTGAATTTTCCGCTGAAGTAAGACTTTCAATTTTCCGCTGAAGAAAATTTAGAAGACGGATGTATCTAGGGATGGGAGCGAGACGAAATATAGGCCTGTCTCGCTTCGCGAAACAACCGAAAAGTTTTGTCTCGTCTCGCAAATCCCTGTATTGTAATGTTGAAAATGTTTATCTCGCCTCGCAAAAAAGCTGTAAATCTCGTCTCGTCTCGCATCCCTCACGAAGTACATCTGAATGCGCTATGTATCGAGGAGCGATAGAGCGAGGTTTTACTGTAAAGGAAAATTATCAACAGTGATTATGGGCGCCCATAGGAATGTTTGTTGAGGGGGTCAGTCAGAGTTCCTGCACTCCAGAAAGTCACAAGTTCTTTGTTGAAACACTTCTACGTTATATCAGTACATAACAATTTTTGTAATATATATTTTTCCCCAAGAGCTAGGAGGGACGGAATGCCCCCCCCCCTCCCTGCCTGTGGGTTATGAAAGCGTGTGACAGTGATGGGTTTACATATTTATACAGAACACATAATCAGAGCCTGATTATCACACGGGCATGTGGGACAATAGCCCGGGGCCCCGGAAAAATAAGGGCCCCAAATCCCCCGATTTATTGTTATCATGATTTATTACATATTCATACATGCTGCAATGATAAATTTTTTGCAACTAAATTTCCTTTGTAATATCCATAGCATAATTTTTAACAATAAATGGACTTAGAGATTTATTGTCTGTTCTAATTCAATGGTCTTTAAGACTCGTGGATCAATAAACAAGAAGTTGGGAGTTTTTGAAAACGTATGGTATGGCCATATATATGCTTATCACAAAATGTACATTAGTTAACATTTTTTATTTCGTGATGAAGGAAAGAAAATTTCGAACATTTTGGTGTATCAAGAAAATTTTTTGGAGTGAGAAACTTTGCTCCAATGCTCGTAATTGCCATTCCTGGAATTTGCGCACCCATGCGCTAATAATACAAACGGACTAAAAAAAATATTAAAATCACTTTTAAATACATAGTCTTGTTCTAAATACGAGTAGGTGTAAATAAATAGGTAATTTTTAATTCAACTTTAGTATTCTTTAAAAATGTTTTATTTTTATGTTGGGAAAAGGCAACAGCAAACAAAAATAAGTTAAAATGCTTGTGATAGTATAGGGGCCCCAAAATAACCTCTTGCCCCGGGGCCCCGGCCACCTATGATCAGGCTCAGCACATAATTAAAATTTCTCGTACTGCAAAAAAGTTACTTAAACTATTTTATTATTAGTATTTTTTATCATTTGGTGATTGGGAGGGAAGGGGTATCTAAGAAGCACAATGCAATGCACAGTGTTGAATTTTTATATTCTACATTTACTGGTACATTAATTTTCTGATATTGTAGCAGTCAGAATGCAATATTTCCTAACAGAATTTTGGAAAATTTCTGTTCTGCTGAAAAATGCTGTAACATTTACCCGAAAATACTAGCATGAGTTTTTGCAATTTTATCCAAGACGTCGAATGAAAAAAAAAGACCAAAAATAATTATTTTATGCGGGCGGAATTGCCTCTATTTTAATGACAGTATTCAAAATTATATGGATGAGGAATCTTAACATCGATGAGTATTGCTGTTAAAAAGCTGTGGATAAAAAAAAGATGTAAAAGAATCATTAAAAGATGCAAGCCAGTTTGCCTTAAAAAACTCAGTTTTAATAAAGTGATTATTTATAATCATAAATATTTTGACAGTAGTATTAAATTAGTTCTAGGCAGATCACAGCTGGGAAGTTAGTTTTAACTATCTCTGTAGATGAGAAAACATGCTTTCAAAAATTCTTTACACGGCAAACGGCTTCACGTTTACGTATCGATGAAAACTCCCTCCATGCGACCTGACAATCGATTGAGACAAATTACCACAATTGCCATCACGTCTGTTCCTTTGTTAGTGCTTATAGTAGGCTTCTGACAAGAATTAAACATAGGTCAATTTGGGGAATACTCGTACATCGCCGCTGAATCCAGGGCCGGCTCAAGTGAAGGTGCGAATGTAGGTGAACGCCTAAGGCCCCGCGCTCAAAGAGGCCCCGCTCCTGGGCCATTTTTTTGCTATCACATTAGACCGAGCATGGTAGATGGTTGTGATATATCCCGAAAAAAGCTGAAATAAAGCTAATATGTACGAGCAATGGTAGTAGTAACTTACATAAGACATAATAGAAAAGAGACCCCGCGCTTGAGCTTCGCCTGGGGCCCCGCACGCCCCTTGGGCCGGCCCTGCTGAACCACACGTAGAGCAGGTTTGTGTTTATCGTTTCGTTTTTATATTGTGTAACTTTCAAACTATTACACAGTTCCCTTAAGAATGTCCCTTTTGAAAAGCGATCGTCGTCAGAGGACATTAGAACAGCTTTAAAAACAAACTAACAATGTTACACTCGAAAAAGTTAATAGTGCTTCTTCACCCAGCGCACTATAAATGAATACTAATAGTATAACTGTGTGTCTCATGCAACTTTAATGCAGCAAAGGTTGAATTAAAAAATGAGACCAGAAATTTACCTATTATTTAGGGAAATATTGCAAAATTCCGTAGGTTTAGCATTTTTTTCATGGGTATTTCGGAATTCCTATAGGTTCACTGTTTGTAACAGCTCACAATGCAACTTGTAAAGAAACTCAAATTTTTTTAGAGTCTTTTGCGCAATTAAATTCTTCAAAAAGCGGTTCAAAATTTGCAGGATTTCCTAAAAGAATAGTCTGGAAAAAGAGATGATGGCTGTATCATTTTGAGATCATAATTAATTCGTATCTTAAAATTCACATTTTGAGAAATTATACAAAGTTAAAAAAAAAAGCCTCGAATTATATTTATAGCATGAATTTTTGTGTAATATTGGCCATAAATGCCTTTGAATTAATCGGTATTTCTTATTTAAACTTCATATTATCGTTCCTCAAATTTGACTGCAAATGAAACTGGAATCAAGTATTTTCTACTGATTAAATTGTGATATTTAATTTGCTTATCTCTTTCTAATACGTAGATTTTTTAGTTTTGCTCTTGGAGATTGCTGTGATTTATTTCCGAATATCCTTATACAAGATGTTTCTATTCTTAAGAATCCTCCTTATGAGACTTCAATTGAAGTCATATAAAATGGAACATAATTCAGAATCATGCTTGATATTACAATAATGTAATTCTCTTAACTAAATCCTATAATCCAAGTAAAAAAAATTATTCTATTAGACCTTTATGGTCATATCCTGTATCTAATACTGACTGAATTTTTCTACTTATTTTACAGTCTTGTTTCACATACTGTCTGACACATCTACAAACTTCAAACAACGTCACTTTCTTTTTTCTCGATCCTGTATAATATTATAATAGATCCCATTTGTATACTGAATTGCTTGTGTTATGAATGATTTATTTTTGTCCTGATTGTCAAGCTGAGCTCTGCAATATGCACGCGTGTTTAGAAGCCTATCACAATAATAACAACTTTTTGAATATTCTTTAAAATGAAATTACTTTATATATTATCTGTAAATTTTTCTAAAAGAGTAACTTAGTATAAATATTTTCCATTTATTTAGGGGGAAATTGATAAACTTAGATGTGTAGTATCCGAATGTTGTTCTTACCTTATATTTAAAAGACGACCTAATTATGCCCAAACTTGAAATAAAATATTTCTAAAAGAATAAATAAATAGTAATGTTTTCCATTTATTCACTAGAAAATTATAAATTTAGATGTAAATATCTCGAATGCTGTTTTTGCAGTATATTTCAAAGTTACCCAATTATGCCCAAAAATTTGAAAAAATCGAATGTTATATTAAAAACATCAAATTTTTCAAAAAAAAATTTATTTACTTTTATGGCAATTTACTTCCCACTTAATACGTCTGTAAGGGGTTAAAGGGATATAATACATGCTTTATTAATATTTTTAACTGAACTAATTATACTATGAACTAAATAAACATTTATTTTTCGCTTATGTTATTATTTTATTGATGCTAGTTAATTCCTGACTCACTGAGTCTAAATTTACGCCTAAAAGTGCTGTAACAAACGTATATTTTTAATGAATTTTAGTTTTAAACCATTTTAGAAATATTTTTAAGCAAGGATGAGGATTTTTTTAAGCAAGGTAAGCAAGGATGATAATTATAATGAAACTTTACAATATAGTGAACGGAAATTATAAAGTGAACAGACAGTCAAAAATTTTAAAAAGGCTTTTAAAACTTCATGAAACTAGTATTCAAACGCTGTCTTCAAAACTCTTGTTTATTTTTAACTGTTGTGTATATTCAATACACGTATAACTTACGTTAAACTTTTCAAAAATCAATAAAAGTGTTGAGAGTAGAATAGCACCTAAATAGAATAGAATCCCCCTTTTTTTTTAACTTGCATACTATGGAATTTTATTTTCTATATAAAGAGTTTCGCGTCACTCACGCAATCTTATTTCTGAAAAAGTGAAAAGAAAACTAACGTGTAACAGGTCACCTTTAAAATTCAACATGCTGCTATCTAGGCTAGAAACCGGAGGAGAGTTCACAATTTTTTTGGGTGCCTTTTCGAAGAAAGAAAGAAGGCAAAAAATAAGTAGTCCACTTCCTCTCGAAGCATCTTTCCTTTTTACTTGCTCTTCTTTTTTTTTCTTGAGTAGGATAAGAAGCGTCACCTTCTTTTTTATGGTAGAAGAAATCGAAATTACGGTTTTGAGTGGAGATTTGCTCCAACACGGGCCTTTGAAGCAATTTTTGTAACGTTATTCCTTTTAAAGTAAGATTACGTTCCACTATAACGGTCTTATGTTAAGAAAACAATATTTCAACGTCATTGTAAGCATTATCACTCCGCTGAAAAATTTACTGTGTGAATTAACCAGATGAACTGAATCAACTAACCAGGATTTCTTTTACTGTAGTAAAAAAAAAGTGACGTCATAAATTTAAAAATTGCTTGAGATTCATAAACTCTGCCACATATTTGCAATTTTTGCTATTCTAAATAGCTCCTCGAGATGACACAGTTTGAAAATTTCCACGAGATTGAGCCAGGAAGATTTAAATGTTTAAATTTAACATTTAAGATGAGGCATGAAGATAGATATCATTAGTATAAATAATAGGTAGTATTAGTAGATTTGTTACGATAATAGGGACTAAAATGCAATGTACCGTGTTATTAAATATTTTGTGAAAAGTGTCTGTTGTATAGCGATAAGTAAGCCTACGTTAACATATCCCGAGGTAGTTTCAATAAAAAGAGACTACTTGGACGTTTTTTTAAAGACCAAGCCGGACTTTTAAATAATAAATTGAGGACGATACGATATAGCTTGCAATAAGCACATTTTTAACACTCTCGCTTATAACAACTATAGTAGCTTGATTTCAAGATTTGATCTATCATTTTAGGATTAATATTACCAAAATAATAATAAAGCACTTTCAAAAAAGTTTTCCATTCGACTATCTGTGTACTACCAGCAATTATTGAATATTTATTTTCCTTCCTCTCTCTTAACCTTTTAACGCGCAGTGTTCCAGCTCTGGGAACACCCAACTCCGACGTTTTGACTGTTGCCAGCCACGAAGAATAGATTTGATTTCTATAAAAATAGTTGAGGGGTGACATAGCTCCGCGAGAATCCTTTACTTTTTAGCACGTCATTTCCCGTAAAAAAATTGTCACGATTCTTTTTAACAGCACTGACATCTGCTGAAAATGGAAGAATGCGAGAACAGTTGGATAGATTGCCCAGTGCTGAAAAAAGGGCAGCCGTTGCCATCGATCGACTTAATTACCAGCAAGATGGCGGACGATCGGCTGTGCGGCACAGCCAGCTGCGTCAAAAAAGGGTCTCTAGATCTGTGGCCCGCGATGAACGTTTCGATCGTCCGCCATCTTGCTGGTAGTTAAGTCGAGCGATGGCGACGACTGCCCTTTTTTCAGCATTGGGAAAGGGTTGCGCCTCAAAGGGTTAATAAACTCAAATGCATAATCAGAGAGAAGCATAAAGTCACAATATTTTATTACTACCTTTGAACTATTCTTGTACAGGCAGTTGAAAAAAAAAAAAAGATGTCGTTTTTATCCGGAAAAAGAAGAAAATATCTGACCATAACAAAAATATTCTAAATGCAATTTTTTCTATTAATTTTACTTTTTTTAATTTACATTTTTAAAACTACTAAAATAAAAAGGCTTTACAGAGCTCAGTAGTTGATATTTTATTAAGACGCGGGAATTTTTAAGGTGTACTGGATCTCTCCATTATCAAACAGTATTTTTAATAGAAGTGATTTAGTGATTTGTAAAGTAGCACTGAATTAGTTATAGTCTGGGGGAATCTTTCCTTCATTGGTTGGTTCCACTAATCAGGATACGCACCAAATTATGGAATCTTAGGCAAAGAAAGGATGCAGTCAGTTGAGCATCATTTCAGGGTGAGACATTGTGCCATTTCAATTAACAGTGTGCGGAAACTGTCGACAAGCCTGACTTTTGATTCATTCAGAGCTAGATCACCAATCGATCTTCCTGAGTCATTCAACTACTGGTCTGCCAATTCAGTTAAACCCAGAAAAGTTTCAAGGAAGCGGCAGTAAGCATGGCGACGCATATTATCAGAGTGCTTTTTCTTTTTAATACAGAACTGATGTATAACCTGTGCGCTCTTGTCATTTAAAAACTTTCAACGGAGAAAACTCCCTTTCTTTGGCCGATGTTGCATTCCAAAATGATTCTTTGAACGCTCCACTGGGGCCCAGCGTTACGCTTGTGCAGTCGCTGGGTTATGGTGCAGACATGCCATCGGAAGCATATAACGCTGCTCCCAGGCGGAGCATTCAAAGAACTATTCTGCGAAGCAGCATCGGTCTAGAATCTGTCTATCGGAAAATAATCTCTTTTGCGTCTTTTTAATGATGAGAGCAAACAAGTTAAACGTGGGTTTAAGAGCCCTCAACTGCTGGTCTATCAATTAGTATCTAAAATATAACCACTTGTAAAGAATCAAATTTTAAAACTTTTTAATTAAAAGAAGACATGATTTCCGAGCCAGTTATCTTTTAAAAGAATTTTAAGTGGTGCTGTGACGAGTATAATTATCTCTTAAAAATACTCTTTAAGTTCGAGAGTCTGTGAAAGATGAAATGATGTAAATGAATGAGGTAATTTCGAAATGCTAATGATATACAAATGAATGATACGTATGACGTACGCAGTGAAAAATAAAACAGCACAAAATCCTGATGTTGCCAAGAACTGTTATATAATTTTATCGCAGTTGTTTACAAAACTGCCCGATTGTATTAAAAGGCTTGTGGTGGATTTTCATTTCAAGGTAAAAAGTCTTTTTTTTTTCGGGGAAGAGGGGGCGGGATGGAATACTAAACAAGCGGCACATTACAAGCAACTGTACTTGCAGATGAGTTATGGAAAGCGTAATCATTAAATTTATGATAAAGCCTATGAAGTATGTTTATTAATTCTGGTACTTACGTATTATCCCGGCGGTCCGCCAAGTTCATGGCTCTTTTGGATAAATACAGGCTGTCCGAAAACCAGTTTCTCCTATGGGATTTTCCGTACGAGTAAATTTTCGCTTCTTCGCCGATTTGTCGCTTTTACCCAACGAATCACTGTTGCCATCTCTGCCGGAGAAAATATGCCTAAAATCAAAGCTAAAAGTATCCAGGAATGGATAACAATGGCAGCATTCGTAAACGCCAAACGAGTTGCACTGTGCATTTGCTTTGATTTTAGGCATATTTTCTCCGGCAGAGATGGCAACAGTGATTCGTTGGGTAAAAGCGACAAATCGGCGAAGAAGCGAAAATTTACTCGTACGGAAAAACGGAGCTTTTCGGACAGCCTGTATATATCCCAGTGAGCCATGGCCAAGACGAGCGATTTTTTGCCAGGAGAAATGCCGGGCATATGAAATTATTAATGGTTTTGAATAAAATTGGCAACAGTTTGGCAACTCATTTGACGGAAAAATAGTTTGGCGGGAATGACAGCCGGGATAATACGTAAGTACCTTAATTCTTCTTTTTGAATTCCACTTTCTTCCGGTTTTGTAATTTTTAGAGCGGTTACATTTAGAAGTAAAATTTTTTATGTCTATGGTAGTCTTAAAACATGTTACGCTGCATTTTGTGAAACAGTAAAAAGTAATTTGCAAAATATACTGTGTAGTTGGTTTTATTCTTACGTGAATGACTTTTTGAAATACATGCCAACTCCAATACAATGCAAACCTGTTCTAGATATTATGTAAAATAGATGAATCCTTATAGATACTACTTCATATTTTAAAAATACATAAAATAATATGTGCATAAAGTTTTATAAAGAATTAAATTTACTTTATATGAAAATTAAAAAGTTTTAACCAATTTCTTCAAAAATGTAACGTTATCTTAACAATTTGAAATACGTATAAGTCTACACAAAATTATACTGTGATGAACATATTTTAAAAAACGAAGAAGACAAAAACAAGGAAAAGCAATTTTATTTGAATTCAATTTTTAATTTTTACAACACTGTTTCATTTCAAGTTAAGAGATAAGCTGAAAAATATGACAAAACACACAAGTATGACAGTATTTTCTTCTTGGTTTTATAGTTGAATACATGTGATCAAACAAAATTACATTTTACCAACATTTTATTCATGACACACAGTACTCAATTATTCAGAAATTATATTTGAGAGAAAGCATAAATTTTTCATAGAAACACTTTCAAAATCATGTGGCACAAAAATGTTCTAACGAGAATACTACATATTGTATATACATAATATTATCTTTCAAACGCGCATAACAAACAACAAAAAGCTGCTGAAATGAATGAATAATACGGCAGTGAGCATTGAAATCACAGGCAGTCGAGATCCGTTGTCTTTTCAAGTCATCTTTTACGAAATGGGCAAGAGAAAGGCGCTTTTGGCAGCTATTTCACAATCCACCTAAAGACAAAACAAAAAGAATAATCATGCTAAATTTATTGTTTGTGCAACAGTTTTGTTAAACACTATAGTAACGCAAATGAATTAAATTGGAATAACTTCACTAAACCGCCCGTAGAACGACATTTATAATCACTTTGCATGGTAAATGTATAAATAAAACCACATCCTTTTAAATATAAACGTGATATTACTACTGTATTTAATACTAGCTGGCGCGCCTCAGTTTCGCACGTACGTAAGTCAAATATACATTAAGGAAGTGAAATATAAATAAGTGCGATAGCTTGCTCAAAAAAATAAGGTAACAAGAGCTCCCACGGGTGTATACATTCCCTGAGTGAATGAAATTCCATGTCTAGATACAACATATGATCACAACAATCGCATGCCACTAGATGAAGCTGGATTGAACCCAAGGTTGGCTACAGCACTTCTAATGGAACGTACTGGAGAATCTTCCCTACAGCTCGGATCTCCCACCCAAGTGATTTCTATTTCTTCGGGGCTGTTGAAGAAGCATTTGCAGACATTTCCAAACCGTTGCCGCAGTTCAGGAAGCCGTCGTCGTCAGGGCCCTGATTTCTTAAAGGCCAGTTTCGAATGATTGGTACACGGAAGGTAATAAATAGAGTGAGCAGACGTCCTGCTTTTAGCGGGACAGTTCTGATTTTTACCTATATGTCCGGCTGTTCCCATAGAACCCTAAAATGTCCCGCTTTTCCATTCCTGTCCCGCCAAAGTCCTGCTTCATGAAAAATAAATAAATTAATGTAAAATAAGTTCACATGAAAATGATTGTGTTATTTACAAAGATTTTGTTACTTGTATTTAACACCGGTTCTCTTTTATTGATGAATATGATTATTTTATGATACGTATTAATACATACCTATAATCAATGGATGGTGATTCTATAGTTATTGTTAGAAAGCAAACTATTTCGAAAATTTATCCAAAAATTAACAATAAAGTTATTTTGAACCTAAGTTTATATAATAGGCCTTTTTTGTTTGTATATTCGCTATATTTTTTCAACTTATTTATCTCATAAAAGAAAAAAAATTAAATTATGCATAGAAAAAATAATCTTGGGGAAGGGGGGCGGGTGCTTGGGATTAATTTTCACCCCTCACAAGTCTGAGGTTTAGAAGTGTCCTGATTTTTGATTCAGAAAAAATGGTCACTTTAGTAACAGATGAATTGATTCCCATGGAGGATATGTTGAAAAATACTCTGTATTAAATGCCTTGCTATGAATGTGCATTTCTTGGGTTTCGTGAATAAACTTTTTAGTTTAAGAACTTTTTACCTTGCTTTTTGAACCACCTTAATATATCAGTATAATGTGTTAGTCAGGCAATATGAGTAACTTCACAGTCAAAATTATCTATACATATATATATATTAGTTACTTCCTTGTACGTAGTATAAGGAAGTAATGTGATCCCGAAAAATTTTGGGGGCCAAATTTCGACAAAAAAACCGATTTTGACTACCTCTAAATTTAATTTTAAGAATTTTTTCGATGCATCTCATCGTAGGCTAGCATGCACGATCATATTAACGCGTCTGCAACTCATTTTCACCAGCGGCGAGTCTATTGTGGTCAGTTTTTCCATGCCGTCTGTACGTACGTACGTACGTAACGTATGTATGTAACTCGCATATCTCAAAAACTATTGGTCGTAGAATGTTGAGATTTGATATTTAGGATTGCTCTATGATCTAGTTGTGCACCTCCCCCTTTGGTCGCAATCGAATGTATAGTTTATGTACAGGACCGCCCAAAAGATTCGAAATACATTACGCTCTATGGGCCGAAATTCATTAAACTCGCATATCTCAAAAACTATTAGGCGTAGAATGTTGAAACTTCATATTTAGGATAGTTGTAACATCTAGTTGTGCACCTCCTCTTTTGGTTCCATTCGACTGGATAGTTTATTTACAGGACCGCCCAAAACATTCGAAATACATTACGCTCAATGGGCCGAAATTCATTAAACTCGCATATCTCAAAAATCTGATGTGTCCAACACATGACTTCCTTGCACGTCTATTAAATCAAAAATATTTTCTACGCACTTCCTCTAAACTTATTTGTTTGAAAGAGATAAAATATCAATAAAGTTTAGCGATTTCTAGCCAAATACTTCGATATCGCCAAGCTGAGTTCAATTTGAAAGATTTCCTTCTGACACTTTATTTCGCAATATTTCACCAAAAGCCGACAAACTTGAGATAGTTTGCGAGATTTTGGGGATAGCCAAAGTAGTCATTGACCACAGACTTTCAATGAATTGAATGCATCCATACACCTTAATGTATTTAAAGTCATTTGGCTCTGTAAATAAATTCCCAGTCGATTGCTGTCAAAAAAGATATTGAAAACAGTTAGATATTATAATATAGCTCTAAATACAAAAGTTCAAAATTCTACGGGTTAAAGTTTTAGAGTTATACAAAATACGAAATAATTTTTGGCGCCAAATTTGGCGATATTTCGGCGAAACGCGTCAATGTCGACGACATTTGGCGAGATTTTAAGCATGGGCCAACAATGACAGATTATCGCCAAATTTGGCGATATTTCGCCAACACTCGCCAAGAACGATGACAAATGGCGATACTTTGGGCATGGACCAAATGACTGACTATCGCCAAATTTGGCGACATTTCGGAAAAACTCGCCAAGGTAGAGGACAGACGGCGAGATTTTGGGCATGGACCAAACAATGACTGTCAACAATTGTATTATATTGAAGATGTCCATAGGCATTAAAGTACTGAAATTCTTTTCGGTGGTCCAGTAAATAAACTCTCCAGTAGATTGGAACCAAAAATCGAGATGCACAAGTAGATGTTACAACAATCTTATATATGAAATTTCATAATAGTTTTTGAGATTTGAGAGTTAAATATGCACACACGTACACCAAAAGTCGCCAAGCTTGGCGACTTTTGGCATAGTTCTTGAGGGAGGCACGTGACCGTGGTCGGGCCATTACCTAACTTATGTGGTAGGACGGTATTGTGCTTGAAATGGATGAATGCCCCTAAAATTGCCATTGACCGTAATGTATTGGAAATCTTTTGAGTGTTCCTGTAGCAGAACTGTAAATGATAAAGAAACTTTTCTAAATGGAGAAATTCATTTTCTAACTCTTTACAGCATATATCACTTCTGAGTCGTTTGAAATAGCCCAATACCTCTAAAAAACGCTTTGATGAATTTCGGCCCATAGAGCGTAATGTATTTCGAATCTTTTGGGCGGTTCTGTAGATAAACTATACAGTCGAATGGAACCGAAAGGGGAGGTGCACAACTAGATGTTACAACAATCCTAAATATAAAGTTTCAACATTCTAGGCCTAATAGTTTTTGAGATATGCGAGTTTAATGAATTTCGGACCATTGAGCGTAATGTATTTCGAATGTTTTGGGCGGTCCTGTAGATTAACTATCCAGTCGAATGGAACCAAAAGGGGAGGTGCACAACTAGATGTTACAACTATCCAAAATATGAAGTTTCGACATTCTACGCCTAATAGTTTTTGAGATATGCGAGTTTAATGAATTTCGGCCCATTGAGCGTAATGTATTTCGAATGTTTTGGGCGGTCCTGTAGATAAACTATCCGGTCGAATGGAACCAAAAGGGGAGGTGCACAACTAGATGTTACAACTATCCAAAATATGAAGTTTCGACATTCTACGCCTAATAGTTTTTGATTTAGGTTTTGATTTCAATGAATAGTTTTGATTTCAATGAATTTCGGCCCATAGAGCGTAATGTATTTCGAATCTTTTGGGCGGTCCTGTACATAAACTATACATTCGATTGCGACCAAAAGGGGAGGTGCACAACTAGATCATAGAACAATCCTAAATATCAAATCTCAACTTTCTACGACCAATAGTTTTTGAGATATGCGAGTTACATACATACGTACGTACGTACGTACGTACGTACAGACGGCATGGAAAAACTGACCGCAATAGACCCGCCGCTGGTCAAAATGAGTTGCAGACGCCTTAATATGATCGTGCATGCTAGCCTACGATGAGATGCATCGAAAAAATTCTTAAAATTAAATTTAGAGGTACTCAAAATCGGTTTTTTTGTCGAAATTTGGCCCCCAAAATTTTTCGGGATCACATTACTTCCTTATACTACGTACAAGGAAGTAAAAACTATTAGGCGTAGAATGTTGAAACTTTATATTTAGGATTGTTGTAAACATCTAGTTGTGCACCTCCCCTTTCGGTTCCATTCGACTGGATAGTTTATCTACAGAACCGCCTAAAAGATTCGAAATACATTACGCTCTATGGGCCGAAATTCATCAAAGCGTTTTTTAGAGGTATTGGGCTATTTCAAATGACTCAGAAGTGATATATGCTGTAAAGAGTTAGAAAATGAATTTCTCCATTAAAAAAAGTGTCTTTATCATTTACAGTTCTGTTACAGGAACACTCAAAAGATTTCCAATACATTAAGGTCAATGGCAGTTTTAGGGGCAGTCATCCATTTCAAGCACAATACCGTCCTACCACATAAGTTAGGTAATGGTCCGACCACGGTCACGTGCCTCCCTCAAGAAGAATGCCAAAAGTCGCCAAGCTTGGCAACTTTTGGTGTACGTGTGTGCATATTTAACTCTCAAATCTCAAAAATTATGAAATTTCGTATATAAGATTGTTGTAACATCTAGTTGTGCATCTCGATTTTTGGTTCCAATCTACTGGAGAGTTTATTTACAGGACCACCGAAAAGAATTTCAGTACTTTAATGTCTATGGACATCTTCAATATAATGCAATTGTAGACAGTCATTGTTTGGTACATGCCCAAAATCTCGCCGTCTGTCCTCGACCTTGGCGATTTTTGCCGAAAGGTCGCCAAATTTGGCGATACTCAGTCATTTGGTCCATGCCCAAAGTATCGCCATTTGTCATCGTTCTTGGCGAGTTTTGGCGAATTATCGCCAAATATGGCGATAATCTGTCTTTTTTGGTCCATGCTTAAAATATCGCCAAATTTGGCCCCAAAAATTATTTTGTATTTTGTATAACTCTAAAACTTTAACCCGTAGAATTTTGAACTTTTGTATTTAGAACTATATTATAATATCCAACTGTTTTCAATATCTTTTTTGACAGCAATCGACTGGGAATTTATTGACAGGGTGAGCCAAATGACTTTAAATACATTAAGGTGTATGGATGCATACAATTCTCTGAAAGTCCTTGGTCAATGACTACTTTGGCTATCCCCAAAATCTCGCAAACTATCTCAAGTTTGTCGGCTTTTGGTGAAATATTGCGAAATAATGTGTCAGAAGGAAATCTTTCAAATTGAACTCAGCTTGGCGATATCGAAGTATTTGGCTAGAAATCGCTAAACTTTATTGATATTTTATCTCTTTCAAACAAATAAGTTTAGAGGAAGTGCGTAGAAAACATTTTTGATTTAATAGACGTGCAAGGAAGTCATGTGTTGGACACATCAGATTTTTTTTATTAGTTTTACTATAAAAATGATGCAAAAAAAACTTTGCAACAGCTGAACGTATTTAAGAGAGTACGAGTATTGTAAGGTAGGCTTTTAAATGTAAATGTCAACGACGAATTTGGCCAGGAAGATTATAGCAGCACGTCAAGGCTAATTTGTTCAATCTTTTTTGTTTTTTGGTAGCAAACGGTTCTAACTAAAGCTACCCTGTCTGGAACTGCGTAGAGCCCATTCTGGTGGACGTGTAAACTTAGTAAATATGTTACATTGACCATTGGGAAAAGAAATCTGTAATAAAAATGAGTTCAGATTTCAATCGATAGAGGGAGCTTTTCATGCAGAAAGGACATTATGCAAATTTGGGCCTTTTTAAAAAGGCCAATAGTCAGTGCCGTATATTCATTCTTCATCATGTCGTATAGTTAAGGAAAAGTGACCTGTACTGCTCAAGTCGCTTTATCAGAACAGCAGTATAATTAATCAACAACGCTGCGAGAATGTCGGCACTTGGAAAGCTTACGGAAATAGCATATGTCTTAAAAGCGTTGGTATTCTAGCAGTACTGTTGATAAATTACTGGCAGTTCTGTTAAAACGATGACCACACGGCATTGACTACTAGCCTTTTTAAAACGCTCCAAATATGCATAATGTCCTTTCTACGTGAAAAGGGCCATCTATCAATTGAAAATATAACTTTTTTACTGTAGATTTCTTTACCTCGTAGTCCATATAACGCATTTAGCAAGTTTCAAAGAAATACGTTCACCAGAACAGGGTATATATAGTTACTAAACAGTGTAACTTTAATTATAACCATCCGATATGTAGTTTTTGGGCGATTCCACTCTAGATCTGTGATCTTTGAAATGGGTAGATAAAATTTTCATTCACCTTTAAGATTACAAAAATGAATATTAAGATTTGTAGTTAGAAAAAATAAGCTATTAGTATTACTACACTAGCTTTCAAATTAACATGTATTTTGTGATACCTGTGTGTTTTAAATACTAATATAAATTTATAGGTTGCATTGCAGTGAAAACTGGAATTAAGTGAATGGAATTTTATGTCACAGCCACTTAAAGGTCTAGATAAGTCATTACATAATTGTCTGGGAAGAGTATTTTCTTCTCAATTCAATACTCATCAGCGAGAATGTTTGACCCTGGGACTTATTTTTTGTGATGGCAAATGACACTTTTCGCTGTAACACACTGGACTCTGGAAAACTGTAAGCGTTTAAAAAGATATGGTTAAATCCACTAAAATCATGAAAATACGCGGAATGTGCGTTAGCTTTTGGGCTGTTGCCCACTGAGAATAGCTGCTACAATGAAGTTATCCCGCAAGTTGTTTTATTAATAGTCCTATTGTACCATTACACTTGTTAGTTGGACTCAAGTTTCTTAACCACAGGATCGGATATCTATCTTTAACATCAGTTCCTGTGGTAGCAGGACAGGTTCGGGTTCACGAAGACTAGGCAGACGACCCATTTGAGGTTACGAGGCCCGAACCTCCCATTACTACCTTTGCACTTGACAATGATAGGGTGACAGATTTAGTTCGTCTTGATGAGAGAGAAGACCCAACTTTCTTTCCGATTGTTATAAGTCTTACATTGCCTATCATTTTATACAATTTTATAAAAATTCAAAAAGACTCATATTTTATGTGCATTTCCCCGAGACATCTGCAGACCACAGTCAAATTTTCAGTTTTTCAGTTTTTCTATTCCTTTCTTATTTTTCTTTTCCCTTGGTTAAATTTTAGGATTAAAGATAAAAATAATATCAATGTCTTGATTAAATAATTATAATGCCTGAAATGTCTGTGGTAGCAGTATCGAAGTATTTAAAGAATTTAAAAAAATTTTGTGGGTAGTGCACTGCTCCTTCAATATTGCTGACTCTATTAATAGATTTATAGTACTCGCCGCTTAATAAACTCATATTTGTTCCGAGCTAAATTCATTTTAATGAGTGGCTATACATAGTAGCTAAAAATATCAGATAATCAATTACATTTAGTAGTATAGTATTAGCTTCTGTTAAAATATTTTATTCATTCAGCTAAAGAAAATTGTTTGAAATTCGATTTATTGATATATATTGCTAAACTGAGGCATTATAAGTTAATGGAGTATAAAGAAATTAAATTTAAGTACTGAATAAAAGCTTTAAAATGGAAATTGGTATACAAGAGAATTTTAAATGAATCGTTATAACTTAATGACCAAAAGCAATAAAAACCATATCGGTAAACTTCCTTTAAATGTGTAAACAATATTCAAATAGGAATACGCAATATTCATTATCAAACATCTTTGAAATATGAACATATGAACACATATCAACATATTTCAAAGACTTCATTTCCTAATATTTTCTAAAATGTGAAAAAAATATTTTAGAGATTGTCAGGTAACTAAGTTAAAGCAAATGCTACAAAACACACTAATGATAACTATACCTTAAAAAAAACTGTTTTCGGTTTTTTATTCATGTCACAATATATACAAAGCTATATATATCTCGTCCATCTTCATCATATTTTATAGCAGGTTACAGATTTCTAAAAATATCATTAATGACCTATTTATGAAGCTTTACCTTGGAGATATACGGGTTATTACACACTGTAAAAGTTGGCAATTGAAAAGGAAACTAGACAGCCAAGAGATAATTTTGAATTCTTGAACTATTTTTAAAATAATTCATCATCTGCATCATCAAAAATTAGCCCACTTTTCTCAGTCTTTTTATACAGTAGAATTAAAAATATCTTATACTGGCTATAAAATGACTGAAGTCGTCACAAAAGTGAAGTAAATGTTCTTATATTTTTATGAAAAATAAAAGTAATGCTTCTACAATATTTTAGGAAAAAATGAATCAATGTTTTAAACTTGGAAAATATAGCTATATTTATTTTTAGTTCCTTTTATTTTTAATCTAATTTACAAAATTGACCTTTTTTTTTCATCAATAAGAAGCTACTTTTTAATTACTTAATATTATCCTATTTAAAAAATACATTGTTATTAATTAGAAGAAGAGCTTAGAAATTTTAGAAAATTATATAGTTTTTACAACATGAATAGTAATGACTCTAAAATATTATTGAACGCTGTTAAAAAAGAAAAAAAAACACCGAGGCTGTCTACTTTTGTATCGTGCATTGGTTTCCTATGAATGTAATAAACTATAGTTCACATGAATTCACAATTACAGTGCAACACGAATTAAGAGTCAGCTTTTAGTTTTAAATTTTACAAGCGAGAACTTTGTGTTTAAAATTGATTTGATATTATAATATTTCACTAATTAGTTTTAACTGCATTAGAAAATTTATTTTCTGGAGAAAAAGCCATTTTTTTTCTCAACATCATTTATAAAAGTGCAACATAGAATCGAATTTATTAACTTAAATCTTACTTCACTTATTAAGTAGAAGCGGCAAATAAATTTTTCTTTTTGCTCCTTAGTAAACCGTCTTAGTCACCTGAAAAATAAAACATAAATTAAATGGGAAAAAAGAACATTCTTTGAATGTTGAGAATATTTGTTAATCATATCTTTAAATAATCCATGTCATTTAAAGTTTTCAGGTAGACTTCAGTAAGATAACTTATTTAAATGCTTACAGGCGTGACTTTCTAATTTGCATGATAAATTATGCTTTATTCACGAAATGATACATTTGCCAGATAATAACTTGCTTAAAAATGCTAAAGTATTAAATTTAACAATTATTATATATGTTACTTTGCATCAAAATATATCTAAAAAATAAATTATACTTTAAGATAATAGGGTCAGGGGGGGGTAATTACGACCAGCGGAATTTTTAAAAAATCTATAGATGATAAACTAAGTATCAGACATACAATTTAGCTTTGAATAACACATCATGCAAGAAAGTGCTGGTCATATTTATTTGTCACATGAGAAGATTCAAAACAATGGTGATGTGAAATGACTCGAAACGTTGTCATTGGTGTCATCTGGTCATTGACTTAAAAAATCGGATGATTGCGTAGTTGTTAAAATATATTTAAAAAATTTATGTTAGTTGTGCCTACGATTACTTAATTTTTTTAATGATTATGATTAGTTGCTGTTGAATTTGTAAAAATGC
Source organism: Cheiracanthium punctorium (assembly GCA_038373885.1). Taxonomy (NCBI): domain Eukaryota; kingdom Metazoa; phylum Arthropoda; class Arachnida; order Araneae; family Cheiracanthiidae; genus Cheiracanthium; species Cheiracanthium punctorium. The sequence goes on along the minus strand of JAWZYV010013146.1, from coordinate 105,601 downwards.
AGTCTTATGGATCTCAATGAAACCAAATTTTCTAAAACTCAGTAACAATGAAATCCTATAAAAATATTCCTAAGATTTATAAATTATCATTTTGTAAGAGATTAAAGTCGATTTTAATCATTTTTACGCCGATTATAGAGGGATTTTCATCTCTTCCTTAAGCTTCTGAATCCGCTAAGAAGCCAAATGCTTCCGGATCAGAGAGGAACCTAAAACTAGGAGATCCGAAAGCTGGTCTACCGACATGCCTAATGTCTAGATCTTTATGAAGAATACGTCGCAAAGTAACAATGATTGTATTTAATTTTTAATTACCCATTCATTTTTTATGACTTTTTTAATGGTCCATGATAATTTAAAGGCAAGAAAAGCGCTCCGTGTACTTCACCATACCTCTTGAAAAAATTCGTTCTGGATTTTTTTAACTTAAAAGTACTTCACTTTTACCTTCTCCCTAATACACAAAACAATAAACCTCTTAGATTTTTTTTCAACAATAAACAAAATGTTCCTAAACGCAGCAAACTTCTAACAGGAAAATGCGCAAAACTTTCTGCAATATTGCAACTTCCCTGAAAAATCACTCTCTAAAAAACCTAGTAACAATCGAATAGGCCTGTGTTTGCTCAGAGTAGTATTTGCTCTGTACGTACGAATCATTAAAGTAGCAGTTTTTATGCGATTAAAAAAAAATTGAAAGAAGCTGATATCTTCCCACTTATCTTGCTCCTGATGTTTTTCCCTGCTGTTTGCTAGAATATGAAGTTCACACTTACCATTTCAAGAGAAGATTTCATTGAGCTAACTTCAGACTGCAATGTCTGACATCGTGCTTTCGATCTGTCGAGAGTGTCGAGAACATCGCTGATGTTCCTGTTGATATCTTCGTACTGATGGCTCAGCGTCTGGAACGGAAACAATGAGATGCTTAATTGGAACTTCTATTAAAGGCTTGCATTGTAAAAAAATTGAATTTTCGCAAAAGCTTTTGTAATATTTAGTGTGTATAGGATTAAAGTCAAGTGTCGTTCGTCACAGTATGTCGAAAAGACTGTATAGCCTTTCGGATGAGTCGACTAGTTATTAAAATCTTTTATGGGGATGACTAAGAAAATAATTTATCTAAGCCAAATACATAGAAAATTTTGAGAATAAACAACTTGATAAATCATTTAAGTTAATAAATACAAAAAGAAAAACTTATAACTGGACAAACATTCATAACTAGAAAAACATTCATAATACGTCCGTATATTTCATAATTTAAGAAAACTGTTGGTAAACCTTTATTAACCTAAAATTCACAGTTTTAAATAATCAGTTACTAATGTTTGATAAGGTCAATGAAATTTAATTGTTGATATGTATGTATTGCATTCACTTTCTAATCCTACAAAAACAAGGATACGTATTAATAAAATAAATAAATGTTAAAAAAAAAAAAACATAAATGTTACTTATAACACGATACGATCGTTTCAACCAAAATTCTTTCGGTCTTCATCAGTCAAGGCCCTTCGCCTGATGAAGACCAAAAGAATTTTCGGTCGAAACGATCGTATCGTGTTATAAGACACATTTTATGTGTGTTTTTTTCACAAAATTTTTATTTATTTTAACACCAGTATTTTGAGTGTTTTTTCGAAGGATATTAAGGTGTATAAAAAGTTTCATTTCTTTAATAATGTAGTAGCGAAAAAATCAGCTTAAAAATAATCTCTTAAGTGACTTTAATGATTATTTGGACTAACAAAGAAACTACACAAACATGTCATTCTTGAAAATGTAAAAATAAATACAAGCTGTGTCCGAAAAATTCGATGAATGGTGTAATAAAATAAATGAAACGAGAGTTACAAGTAAAATATGTTTGCTGCTTTTCAAAAATTATCAGCATTAGCTCCGACGCACTTTTGACATCAGTTGTATAGCTGCTGGAAACTGTCAGAAAATGCTTTTCGTGGAATCGCTCCAAGTACCGTTGCCACATGTTCTTGGATCTGTTGTCGTTGCCATATGTTGTCAAGGAAAGCGTAGGACTTTCAAGAGCTCTTTGTGGGCAGTGGGAGAGTGGGGAGGGGGGGGGGAACAAGGAGTCTTCCGGTTCTAGATCTGAATAATACGAAGGATGTAAAAGAATTGACTCCAGACGCCTTCGTCAGTTTGCTTTCTGTCTCTAAAGCGTTAAAAGCACTGAAAAACACACTTTTACTCGCTGATTCCACACCATACACTGTCATTATCATTTATGTGTCTCCGTCGCCGTTTCGAATAATTTGTAGCACAACTTGATATTCAGACTTCGCTCTATTTCGCAATGACATGCCTTTTTACATTGACTGTATCAAATTGATGATAGCACGCATTTCCATTTAATTGCCGTCATTTGGGCGCTAGGGGGTGTTAGTTACCATATCTTTCAGTATGTGTGAGTGATCACAACATCCTAAAAAGGGCAGTTTTAAAAATATGACACTATTCCCCGAAATTTTCAGACGCACCTTGTATTTTTAAATTATTCATATTAAAAGTAAGGGAAAAAAACAATGTTTCGACTATTAAAGCAATTATCATGATCATAAAAATTTGGAGAAATTTACAATATTTGGGGACGATTTGAAGCTAAGGGGTTTGAAACAATTATTCAAATGCTAGAGTGGAGAACAAATGATACGTCAGCTTGAATTTTGTTTTCACATCCACTTATTCACGAACAGTACAATATTAAAAAATTTGGGAGTATACATCCTATATGCGGTTTCATTTATTAAATCTTTGAATGTGGTTGCATTTTAATGTAGCTATCTTTTCTTGCCACATTATTAATAATATAATTCAATGATATCATTTAAAACATACACGATATTTTTAAATGGACCTCACTTTTGAAAGTTTTGCAACGCAGTTCTGCGTTCAAAGTATTTTTTTCCCTTGTAAATACAAGCCACAGATATTTATCGTTTATAAAAGCTTATATTACAGATTGTGGGAAGACAGCCTAATATTTTTCAATCTCTGGAGCAATCACTTTATCAAAAGACTCATGTGGGGGACCTGTGGCCAAGACAGTGGCGGATTATTGAAAGTTTGTCGGGGGGGGGCAGTTAGTTATAAGATTGACATATACATCCATTTTATGGAAGTAAAGTAGGATTTTTTACATTAATTTCTTTTTTCTCGGGGGGGGCGGTCGCCCCTACGCCCCCCCCCTTTAATCCAACCTGTGGCCAAGAGGTCCTGCGCAAATGAATCCGACAACAGCCCACGAGCGGTGGGGTCTGGAGTTCGAGTGCTGATAACGCATGGTTATCATTTTCTTCTTCTCGTGTGTTTGTACTTCTGTTGTTTTGTTCTGTGAATGTTAATGGCTTTTATTTGGAATTAAATAATTGTCAAAAGAAAATATCAAGGCACAAGACTACTTCGAGACTTCAGTCAAATATCCCGAGAAAAACTCTCTATAAATGAACAAACAAGACCCGTCTAGCCTGCAAATTTTCTTCCCCCGCCCCAAGGAAAAAATATAATATTAACTTTTACGAGAATAAATTATTTGGTCATTTGAACCACCTTTTCAATTTATTTACAATTGAATGTTTGTAAGACAAAATTACACCGAAATCTGAAAGCCATCTGCTTACCGAAAGTTGCTTCGCTTGCTTCCTGATAGAGTTGTGCAGTTCTTCGTTGTACTTGGCGGTATCGTCCACGACCATAGCAACCTCAGCCAGCTCGGTCTGTAGCTTGTTCCTGGAGGTCACGACTTCGTTCTTTATCTTAGACTCGGCCTCAGACATCCATCGGCTCACCTCGTCCAATTGGCTCTGAATTTTAGAGCTGAAAAAACAAAACCGGAAAGTGAGAAATTCTCCATATTCATCATCGTTATCATTCCATATTTCAGTGAATTTCGGCAATGCACGATGCAGCAATTTTTTTTTTTTTTTGAACATCAATAAAATAAAATATTCATTTAACCCTCTAATCTTCTAGAAAAACGACAAAAGAACAAAGTTGTTTGCACTTCACATCAGGCATCATTTCATTAAATCCAGGCGTAACCTGTTCATACCCATCGTTGCAAACTTTCTGCGTAACCTCTGGGGGCACAGAGGTACAAGTGCCCCCACACACATAATTGATCTACAAAACAATGCATTCTGAAAAGTTTTCCCAAACGTTGAAAAAAAAATCCACTGTTCTTATTCTTAAATATGATATATGTCCCCGTCCCCAGAAAAAATAATCGGGCACGCTACGCAAATAGTTGCAAAGACGCAAAGACGTACCCTTTCTTCTGCACCAGCGTTGTTTCCTGGTATTGCTTTTGGTATGCTCCGTTGTAAGACAGCGTTAAGGAAGAGTAACGCTGTAAGACTAAAGCTGGGAATCAACTAGGAGTACAGAAGGAAATTCTATCCTTTGCGTCTTTGAACAATGGGAGCAAACAAGTTAATTAATTATTTATTTTTTATCAGTATGACCTGCTCACATGAAAAGTCATGCGCACACTACTTGGTTCAGGCAATTTTAACAATATAATAAAAAATAAATTTGCTTAAAAGCAACTGTAATTAAGTAAAAAGTTTTCTACGTGCTACATTCAAACTTTAAAAGTAATTAAGGATACTCTTTAGTTTTATAACAGAAAAGAATCTGTAATGTTGATATTGTAAATTTTGTTCTCTCATGCAAATGCTGGTTCACAGCAAGGCAGAGCCTGACTTGTCTATAACATTTTTCTGCCCTTGAAACTTTTCAAATTTTGTGGCCCTATATACAGCTGAATCACTATGTTGATATGATTATAATGGTCAGAACTTAATATTTTGCCCTGTATTTTGCATGTAGTACCCAGGACACGAGACTCAAGGGCACGTCTGATATTCAGGGCTTGAAGTGGGGTTTTAAGTGACAGATACCGGGAAGGTGGGAAGGTCACAGAAGGATAATGATTTCTCTCACGTCACATTCGGCAGTTCTTATTGGCTACATGCGTATTAAGGGGAACTTTGCAGCCTAAACTATCCAGTTGACCCTTTGAGGCGCAACCCTTTCCCAATACTGAAAAAAGGGCATCCGTTGCCAACGCTCGACTTAACTACCAGCAAGATGGCAACGGCTGCCCTTTTTTCAGCATTGGGCAATATATCCAGCTGTTCTCGCATCCTTCCATTTTTCAGAAGATGTCAGTGCTGTTAAAAAGAATCTTGACAATTTTTTTACTGGAAATGACATGCTAAAAAGTAAAGGATTCTCGTGGAGCTATGTTACCCGCAACTATTTTTATAGAAATCCAATCTATTCTTCGTGACTGGCAACAGTCAAAACGTCGGAGTTGGGTGATCCCAGAGCGGAATCACTGTGCGTTAAAGGGTTAAAAAGGTTTTTCTAACCCCTCATTACCGACAGGACCGCGCCGCCCAAGTGTGCAATGTGTGCGGTGCACACAGGCGCCCCTTATGCTAGGAAAACTGTAACGCATTCTTAAGTCTGTGGTAAAACTGTCAGCACCTTTTATTAAAATTCAATCTTTGACGGTGGAAGTTAAAATTGGGAATGTTTCAATAATTTACTTTCATTTGAATTAACCCAATATTTCTTTATACTTACTATGCTGTAGTGATTAAACATTACCTATGAAATGAAAGAGCAGCGGTTGTCATCGCCGTTTCCGCTTACGAACAGCCGAACTCAAGTGACTACCAATGGATAGTCGTATGAGGGGCAGTATATCGAATTTTCTAAACTTTCGGAAAAATAAACAACTATGTAAATCATCAATGTTTACGGATGACGTAATAAAGAACCAGCCCTCTCATTGGCAAAGTATTTTGGAAAAAACGTTCCTACAAATGAGAATATTAAAAATTTTATAACTTTTTGAATTGGTTGATTAGTTATCGTAGCTCATTCAGTATCTACAGTTTTAAATACCCGAAAGCTAAACTTGCCACGAAAGCTGTTGAACATCAAGGCTATTTGGACTACTTTCTCCGCATTTTTAGTAGTCGCCAAGACTTATTTCGAGCCCTGCTGCGAATTAAATATGTTTGTTGAAAAAGTAGGTAATTTAGTTCATTATTTGGTTAAAAATTTACTTTTCTAGTATCTAACAAATAATATTACGCTTTTTACGATCAAACAGTATCAAAAATAAAGTGTTCTTTTGGTGTGGTTGGAAAAAATTTTTAAACTCCATTTTCTTTTTGAGGGGGGGAGGGTGGTAGGTAAGTGGGCAGGTAATAAACCCTGAGGAGCGCTTCATTTCTTTCGCACACAGGCGCTGGCCATGGTCGGCGCGTCACTACCGACCAAAAGACGCTTTGCCCTTGACCTACATATCATTGATCGGCCTGCAGGTAATGACCTCTGATACAGTATGATGGAAAGTTGAAAGCCGAAAAAAATATCATCGGCTATAATATAAATATAACATTCTTTTGTTGTTTTAGCCCCTATAAGCTTCAAAAGCATTGATAAAATAAAGCAGAAAATAGCAATGCTACTTTTAAAAAAGTAATAAGCAAACACAATTTAATAAAGAAAAATAAAAACGAGGAAGAAAGAAACTGTCTGTATAAAATTCTCCTTGTGTAATAGCTCGTTATTCTCAAGTATTTAACTAAACACACTTACATTCTTCAAGCACAGTTTATTGAATTTTAAGTATGCTTTTATAACTTATCCTTGAAAAACTAGCGTTACAGTTATATAACATGAAAGCTAAACCAACCCGATAACATTATACTGAAATCCATGCTTTTCCTTTGCCATCAGGATTCATAAACTGAATGTAGTAAGCTTTTCTTTACTTTTTCGACCTTACACGCGTCCTTCAAGAGATAGTAATGAAGTTGTTCCTTTTTTAAGTTATTTTTGGAAGTAGTTAGAGGACAATTTCCTTATTGGAAGAAACTTTGAAAATGAATGCATTTAAGTGAACAAATTTTAAATACTGTTTGCAAAACTTTCAACTCATTGCTAATACCATAAAATGTTTCGCCTATTAAAAAAATTAAATATTTTGCAATGTGGTATAAGAGGAAGAACAAAATCGGTGTACAGTTTATTTATTTCTTTATTTTAGCACTGCTAGAAAATTTTCCGTAGCACCTATAAAATAGCATTAATAATTGATTTTGGGAAAAAAAAAACTAAGAATTTTCACTTTACTATGTTATGTTAGGAAATGAATTTCAAAAAGTTGTTACCTTACTCTCCTCTCATCATTTTAATGTCACCTAAAACTTTGGTATTGTACGTATAACATATTAGCAAAGTTTTTCAGCATTTTGAAATCAAAATTTATGAAATCCAAATTTTTGAAGTAAAATTAAGGTACATCCTTTGCTCAGTAACTCTTTAACCCTTTAACGCGCAGTCTTCCCGCTCTGGGAACACCAAACTCTGACGTTTTCCCTGTTGCCAGTCCCGAAGAATAGATTTGATTTCTATAAAAATAGTTGCGGGTGACATAGCTCCACGAGAATCCTTTACTTTTTAGCACGTCATTTCCCGTTAAAAATTTTACGATTATTTTTAATGGTACTGAAATCTGCTGAAAAATGGAAGAATGCGAGAACAGCTGGATAGATTGCCCAATGCTGACAAAAGGGCAGCCGTTGCCATCGCTCGACTTAACTACTAGAAAGATGGCGGACGATCGAAACGTTCATCGCGTGCCACAGATCTAGAGACCCTTTTTTGACGACAGCTGGCTGTGCCGGCACAGCCGACGCGCGGTGCGAAGTGAAAAACCACCGAGCGCTTTTACTGCAAAAACATAGGGTTAAATGGTCCACAGCCAAATGTGTCGGAAAACATCTTTAGCTCTGTGGGGCCAGATGGGCGATTCGATCGACCGACATGTTTTGTGGTAGTTAATTCGACGGTAACGGCTACACAGCGGCTTTTTCTGCGCTGGGAAGTTTATCCAGTTGATCGTCTATATTAACGTAAAAATGCTTGCGCTTAAAGGGTTAAGTAAGTCTTTGAACTTTTTATCGAAATAAAAAAAAATCTCAAAACGCGGTAATATTTTTAAACAGCAAAAAATTTTTTTTAAGTTTCATAAAGTTACACAATTAACTATCTCAAAAAGTCTGTAATTAAGACCTCTGTTAGCACTAACTGAATAGCAGATAAGCAAGAGTAATGCATGACCTTTGAGGAGTTGGCAAGCTCTCCTTTAGAACAAAAGATGTTCAGTAAAAATGGCGTTTGTAACATTCTTTCCTCAATAAGCTCTTGTTACAAAAAAATGCTAGCTAAAATAAAACCACCCCACGCAATTCTTGCAGCAAAGCAAACTAGGTTTAACCACAGACGATCTTGGGTTACCACACTTTATTTGGTCGCACTTCTTATGAAGGCTATGCACAAAAAAATGAAAAATCAACTTAATATAGTCTTCATTCGAAAATCTCTAAATTTAGTGAAATTTAATAAATGACACAAACAAACGTAATAATGACACAAACAAAGAAACAGGTATGGATCAGACAAGAAATTTTAAGGCTGTTCTTTTTGGAAATCATGCAACTTTTCAACAGGTTTTTAAAGATTTTTATTGCGCTAGGGACTCGGAAAAATTTAGAATGTCTCTTTATAAGTTGTGCTGTGAACTGTTACAAACAATGAACCTATAAGAATTACGAAAAACTCGGGATAAAATGCTAGACATACGGAATTTCGCAATATTTCCTAGAACAGACAACTACTCAGCCCATTTCTGGAGGCCATTTTCGTGCTTATGAATGTTTCTGAAAGTTGCATGAGACATACAGTTGTATTAGTATTAGTCCACAGTGCATTGGGTGAAGAAATATTTTTAATTTTTTCGAGTGTTTAATATCATTGTTTATTTTTAAGCTGTTCAAAATTTCTTTGTCGACGTTCGCTTTTCAAAAGGAACGCCTTTAAAGGGATGGTACGCTGTAAAAGACGACATTTTACTCTATTTATCCCGCGAGGATGAAATGCTTTTGCATTATAATGCATATGCATGCCCCATTTATGATTAACAACCTAATTTATAAATTATAGTATATATTTACAGTACAATATTACAGTATACATTTCAATTTAAATTTTTAATTAAAAATTGTGAATTAAAAAATGCTCCATGCGCATTACCTTTTTTTCTGTAATTTTTCCAAAAAGGTACTTTAAGAATGTAATCAACAATTTAGCTTTTGACTTTAAGAATATGAGCATAATAATTTTTAACTATAAATTTTTTAATGATGATATCCGCATTCAAATTCTTTTAATTAAGTTTTTCTTAATTAAAAGAATTTTTCACATTCCGTTCCGTTTTAGAAACTGAAGCGATCCAAAATTGGATACGCATATTATTTCTATAGGATATTTTTAGTAGCTACTTTCAGTTTTATGAAAATAGGTCAGAAATTAATGCGCACGGAGAATTTTCTATGGATGCAAATCTCCTAAAATGACTTGGAAAAATGCCTTTAAAAGTTCTCATTTTCTGATTAAATAATAAGCATTTAAAACAGTTTTGGATTGTTTTGCAGTCTTAAAATCATGCAAAAAGAATTTTTGTCGTAGCCAATATTGTAAAACAGCTACTTGAAAACAAAAATAGGTTAAAAATCTAGATTTTTCAGCCGATTTCTTCGTTCACCATTTCCCAATCTTCACCAGTCGAAGATTTTAAAGATATCCTACCTTTTCTTTTGAGGATCTAAATTGCATAGAGGTTGAATAAAGGGAGGTGGCATCAGCTATCTTCAGCATTGAACAAAATGAAGTAACCGTGAGGGAAGATCTTCAACTTTATCAGGCTGTCCGGTGTCCATACTTAGACGAAAGCATTTAGTTGGTCCTTTTAATTAACAGTGAAAGATGCACGATTTCACGGAGTAATAGGACTTTTTCTCTTGCTGTTAAAAGCAAAATAACATTTTTATACTTTCGCGATATCTATATAATAGTATGTACTGATTGTACAGTAACCCCCCCCCCATAACACGGAGGGAAAGTTGTGAATATTTTCCTATAGCACGTTGTAAAAGAATCGTACAGGGCGGTAAAAAAAAAAATGAGACAAACATTTCTGTATTATCTGTTAACAGTTATGATGCTGATCCTGTGTTTGTGACTTGTACAACACGGGTTCATATAACACGGAACCTATCTACCGTTTTATGGGGGTAAGGGGGGGGGGCTCTACTGTATTTAAAATTAAAATGAATGGTCTAAGTAATATAGCGGTTCGGTTACAGTTTTGGCTTCACTGTCAGATAGCTGATGCCAATTAAACATATTCATTGTGGGTGTAACTCAGTGATCATAGCGTACGTTTGTCGTGTGACTGTTAGACAGCGTATTGAGGTCCTGACATCACGAATTTCCAGAGAGTTGGAATTTGAAAATTAGCAGAGTCATTTCGCTCGTGACGCTTCAGTCTTATTTGTTTGTTTGCTAGCCATAAGAGGACAACTCATTTAGGTTGGAGCTACATGCGTCCTCCCTGAAATTTCCCACCAATATTTGGATTCTCATAAAAAGGTGTAAATTCTGAATATTGGCACCTCTCGGAAACAGCTGGTGACCACCGTGGGGGACTTTCGGAAGGTAATTTCTTGATGCAGTTTCAAACTCGTGGCATCCAAATGACGTCAATCTCACAAGTGATTTGAAAACGATCAGCTGAGAAATAACATGCATGGAAGCAAACCGGTCCATGGCGGCTGATTTTGGGTTATTTGAATCTGATAGTTTTCCGCAGTTATTTCGCCTGTAAGGTAATTTTTATGTCAAATTTTTAGCTTGCTTCCATTTCTAATGTCATTTTAAACAACAATGACGACAAAATGACTTGGATTTCACACTCTTTTTAAAAACAATAAGTGCTGAGCTAAGGCTACTATATACCGAGCTGGCTCTTTACCGCTTTACTAGTTTCCAACCGCGTGTTTTCAGAGGAATGAAATCATGAGGAAGCAAATACCTGGCGCGTTTATCGTCTGAAATGGCGAGTAAATTGATTTCGTCGATATTTGTACCAGCACAGCAGCTAGCGCAAAGGTCTTTTTCCCCCCGACAAAATATCGACAGAAAATACAGCAGTAAAAGAAAAAAAAAAAAAAACGCTAACGGCTGTGCCGGTATAAATATAGACGAAATCAATTTACTGGCCATTTCAGACGATAACCGCACCAAGTATTTATTTATTTTTCCAATGGCCGGCCGCTGCCTTGGAAGGCTTTGGCCACAACGGGCCGGAATTGTTGCCCACTTTATTATGGAGGCACCTAGTAGGTGGACCAACGTCGCCCCCTATGAAGGGACGGACAAATGACAACCACGCTCATTCGGGAGTCGAACCCCGACCGCCGGGAGTTGAACCCGAACACCAAGTATTTATCGCCTCATGGTTTCGTTTCTCTAGGACCACGTGGTTGGAAACAAACAAAGCGGGGATGATTCAGCCAGTATTAAAGCAGCTCTATTCGGAGCAACTCCCCTCATATGTGTATATGATGTGTGATATAAGACCATAGATATATAGGAATCTCTAGATTGAGCATAACGGGAGAAAACTTCTTGCCTTCAAACGGTGCAAAAATACTCTCTTATATCTAAATATTTCCCCTCGAATTAATTTATTTTTCTAAAATAACGCAATTAATGTTCCATTTTACATTGACGGCAGCCATGATAGTGGCATAAATAAGGCATCAAAAAGTACACGATTAAGAGCATTAGATGCTTCATATAGGTACTTCTAAATCTATGTATAAGACAGGAAATATATCGTAAATCATTTTTGTAGAGCTCTTTTAATAGACTCTGAATCATTCCCGCTTTGTTTGTTTCCCAGCCACGTGGTTTGATATGACAATGAAAACGATAACGGTGCCAAGTATTTGCCTCCTCGTGGTTTCGTTTCGCTAAAACCATGTGGTTAGGAAACAAACAAAGCGGTAACGAGCCAGCTCGATATATAGTAGACTAAATTTTTCGTGATATGAAAGGATGTAAGGTGTTACAAAAGTAGTCTTAATGTACAAATATCCCATTTTTACTTTAATGCGTTTAATGGAAAATAGGAAGCAAACTAATTTTGCGCCATACTAATTGTTTGCATTGCTTGTTTTTAGGATATGCTTTACTGTTTATAAATTACTGTACGGAATAAAAATAATAAAACACAGAATATTTTGTATTTAAAATTTTTATTTTGTATTAAATGGTTTGCAATCAGATTTGTTCAGCTAGTTGGCCAACATATCTACAAAACGAAATCTATGGTTGACAGTATCGTATATTAACATATGTATCCTCTTCTTTCTCGCTCCCTCTTAGATTCGGTGGCCTTCCCTCCTTCTCCTGATTTTGCTCCTCATGACGGAATCTATCAAACGTAAAAATGGGATCTTAGTAGCACGAAATTTCAAGCGAAATATAAATATAGTTTTCAAAACCATTTAACAGTGTTAAACAAAATATAAAAAACATGGTATAAATCTTAAGACTACTTTAATTATATAGTTTCACTTTTTATCGCACATTATTAATTTTTTTTAATTACTTTTGAATTTGTGTATTTAATAAATTTTGTTTTAAATTTGTAGTATGTAAATAGGCGATCTGGTAAGATGGTTTTCGCACGGTCAGTTATCATTTGTAAACATTGTATGGAATACTTTTGGTTGTGCTCGTAAATATTTCCTTGTGGGTAGAAAAACTTTAGAAGGCATTCTTCGTACATCGTTTTCAAACTGTAATGAGGTTGACGTACTTTTTATTTCACGAATTTGAATTTCTTTAAATATCACAGGTTAAAACAAAACCATAACTCTTGAAAACACAATATTTGACGAAAGATTTTTTTAACCCTTTCAGACTTGATCAAATAATCGCACTCAAATAGACAAAGATGAATATTTTGATAATAATAAATATTAAATTCGTAATAAAATAAATAAAATAAAAAATCATGCTTTTTAAATTCCCTTAAAATGTGCAAAACTGTTTTCAACTTAAAATTATTACTATTTACTTAGTAATACTCTTTCAAAATTTGGGGACACCTGGTCTGGAAGGGTTAAAGTAGACTCGATTTTCACTCAAGGTATTGAAATTGCTTTACACACCACCTTACTGTCAGTAAATTGGAGTCTAAAAATTTGCCGAATTACATAGCTCGTAAAGAAATGTTCCGCTACACGAAGATTGCTGTGAGCTATTGCGCCATTCAGCAAATCGGAATCTTTCCAATATGCAAAAAGTTTCCGCAAACGCAGCCGCAAAGAGATCCCGCATGATTTCAAATAAGGTATACTTGAAATGTAATTCTGGTGTTACAAAACACATGGAAAACTCTCTTAAATATGGCGCCGATTTGCGAGGGTTTTTTACCCATTGGAACTTTCTTAGAAAGGATTACAAATTGCGACATGAGAAATTGACAGTCATGCATTCTAAATGCTGGAGAACAACGGAATACTCGTTGCATCACTTCCACAATAACTGAATTGCAAAAAACCATGGACGTATCTTGCGAAGGTTTCTGGATTTGCGTACGCAAACTTTTTCACAACAGTTTAAATGCAAATGTAAATGTAATGTCCTCATAAAGCGTAATTTTTAATTCGTGACTTTAAAATGACGCAGATGTAACTATCAAATTAAAATCGTAAGTTGGGAATAACCTGCCATTTTTAAGAAATCTGATTGTCTTAACGAAATTCTCTGTAACAATGTTCGCTTTTAACTAATTGCTGTTTGATAGATATCCATTGCTAACGCAAACGCAAAAATTACATCACTAATCACACGATTCCGTAATCATTTATAAATTTTTGGCTTTTTTCATAAATTGCTGAATTGTGTATTTTTTAACATTTATGTATAGATCTTAATCCGTAATCTGATATTTAGAATAGTTTTTTTTTGTGGCAGCGGAAGATAGAAATACAATATTTTGAATAAATTTGTGTTATGTTTTCTTTGACAAAGTTAACTTGATTATTATAGGTTAGGATTTTTCGTTATTTGCATAGTTATCTGCACCGCTAATTTATTATAGTGACTCTATTCTCACTAAATTAACCTATTTCAAAGTTATTTGAGATTTTCTGTATTGCAGAAGGTTAATACAAAAAAAAGGGGGGGAGAATCACTAAATTGCTTGAAGCACGGTGTTTTCGGAATTTTTTTGAAAAAATACGTATGTTTTTATAATTTTTAAAGCCATTTCAGCATTTATAAGATTCATTTACTGAACATATGAAATTTTACTGAATGATAAAATCCGTTTCACAGTATGGTATTTGAAAGATATTTTGTCATTAAAGAACTTCTCGAGCTTTCCAGAAAATCTGATGAATTTATCGAAAAAGTATTTTCTAAGCCTGTAGTTGATGAAAACTTTTTTGAAAATACGAAGAAGAAACTTTTTGAGATTTTGAACAGCGGAGATTCTGAAAAAAATATTCCTCCCAGTACAAAAAAAGCGAAAGACAGACTTATAACTGAGCGGAAATCCCCACTGAGCCCACTTTTAGAATATAAATCTCATGTTCATGATAAAAATCAGAATATAGAAATGCATGAAGATGTTTCTTGCAAGACACAAATATTTTCAGAGAATAGGGAAAAAAGTGAAAGTAGTGATTCTGGAACTGTTTTGATTTCATTTTCTGATGCGGAAGAAAGACCAATAGAGCCTTCACGAAAAGTAGAAAATGAGAAGCTGGTCCAGAACGAAGAGTTAAGTGAAGTAGATAGGCTGTTAGCATTAGATTTTGGAGAATGTAAAGTGCCAGTATCTGGAGAGGGATCTAATGCACTTTGTAGTAAAACGTTTAATGTGAAATCCTGCGATGATTCAAACTTTGATGAGGACGAATGTATTAGAGTAACACCTGGTTTGAAAATTCAGAATTTTGTGACGGGTTTAAAGTTTTTTACAAAACAAAACAAACTTGTAGAATCCACGCCAAAAAATACTAAAGAGCTACCAGAATTAGGCAGAGTGTTGCGTAGCAAACGTCGTACCAGATCTTTTCAGAAATATTGCTCATCGATGGGTATTTCCCTTGATGGTTCTTTCAATGTACAGTCAAAAACATCAGGAAATAGCGAGAGTATTGCTAATCAGACGTATGTAATCATTTCAGGATCTACAGATGAAAATACTGCTGACGAAAATACTGTAGAATATAGTAGGATTTCGGAAAATGGAAAATTTATAATTAACGTAAATAATGGAGTAGTAGCATCTGAAAATACCGATAGTGTTGCTAGTAAAGCGTATCTAATAAATTCTGCTTTCAGTTACGAAAATACTGACAGAGCGGTTTCTGAAAACAAGAAACTGGTAGATAATAATGCAATATTATCGTCCCCCATGTGTAACATACAAATAAGCGGATATAATATTGAGAGAAAACGAAAACGGAGCAGTGATGAATTACATGAAAATATTATACCAGAAAAGGGAAGAGGTCCCTTTAATAAAGACATGTCGTTTCTGCCGAATAAGCGTAAAAAGCCAAATGGATCTGGAAGTTCGAATTTGATTGATTTTTCAGATGAAAAATTATCCAATATGTTTATATCTTCTCCACTGAAATCTTTAACATATCAGCTTGATAGCGTGAACTGTTCTGATGACAAAACTGATGTTATAAAAGGTTTCCATGACAAGAGGGAGGCACATTTTCATGAATCTAATAACAGCGCGAGTGACATTACAGACTCATTCAGAAAGATAGTTAGAAAATCGGTAAATTCTCGAAACGATTCTAATTTATCTAAAAACGGTAAAAATAAATGTTGTATTCCCATTCAGTGTTTCAAAGGTTCAGAAAACGAAAGGATTATGCATCAAAATGATTTTAGAATCCGACGCAACAAGCGTAATAGTAAAAAAAGGCAATCACCGGGCAGAAAGTATAAAGGATTTTCAGACAGGGCAGAAAATTACATAACTAAAGGAGCTTCAGAACAAACTCAAAGCAATTCAGCTTCCGAATGTAATATAAAAAGTACCGTTCGAGTCTCTAGAACTGATTCTCCTTTGGAATCCATTTCGAATTGCAATCGCACATCCTTAAAAGACAAACAGAATGCGAAACGTAAACAACGAGAAATCAGAGAACTGAAAATAAGGGAAAGAAAAAAATATCTGGAGAGAGAACGAGAGGAAAGAATTCGTTTAACTGAAGAAAAGTCAAAGCAGAGGTTGCAGCAGCATGAGGAAATGCTCAGACAAAAAATGATCAAATTTAAAAATAAACGCCAACGCCTGAACACGAAAAAAAGTATTTCATCTACCTCTTCAAAAGACAGCGATGAGGGTAAAACAAAGAATGGTAGCGACTTTAGTTGTAACACTGAAGACACTGGCCAAAAGTTATCTAAAGAAAGCAGTGGTTATAATGACGTGTCACTTAAAAATCTTGCTCCCACTTCTTTAGAAGGTAAGATTGGATTAGGTCCAGAAGTTTCGGGGAATCAGAAATCTATTCTTGTGGATTTCGAAAAGACACCTGTAGAATTTTTTGCTTCGTCTGACGTTACTGAGGCTGAAAAAGAAATGATGCCAGTAAGTCAGGATATCACGAAAATAAAAAGTGTTGGAGAATTTCAATGCATCACGCAACATGGCTCGTTTCATCAGCAATCATCTTATGACAAATTTACGATGAATTCTTCCCCAAAAATAAATCACGTATTTGTTCCACTTGAAAGTAGTGATTCTTTTAATTCATCCAACAAGAAAAGTAAAAAGGACAAAGAAAATTCAGCAAAAAAGGAACCTAAAGTGACTCATTTAAAAACGTTCAATCACATCAAAGCTTTATCCAAGCAGATATTCAGCAAAAGTACATCCAAAGAGAAAATAAGTCCATATTTTTTACGTTCAGGGAAGAAAGTTTATCCAAACAAACCTTTAAAAGAACTCGTACACAGAACCAATGACACGCAGGAAAGTTCCTGCGAAGCTGCACAAATCTCGAATCCTGTAAAACAAGAATTGTGCTATGCAAAAAAGTCTAAGATGATAAAATCTAAAACTCATTTTAAAGTATCATCTTCTTGTAAAACACCTGTGGATTACAAGACATCTATTCAATCCAGTCAGGTCAAGCGATACTATACAGATCCTACAAAAGTAATTAAAGCTTCTAAAAAGTCACATAGGAAAGAGCAAGAATTAAAATCGTACAAGTTATCAGGTATGCACGAAAATAGCTTCGATGAATCTAAAATTGACTACAAAAAAATTCCTTTGTGGGCGACTGGCGTACATCTAAAGCAAGCATTAATACAACAGCACTATAATCCTCTGGATCCAGAAGAAATTTTTGGAGATATATCAAAGCAGGCTATTAACTTGACTGCTATTTTCAACATAGACAAAGAAGAATACCATCGAAGAACCAGCTCTGAAAAATGGAGTGCAAATACCACCCCAATTTAAGATCTGTTAATGGTACACATACTTGATTTAATTAACATAATTTATCCAAACGTGAACAGCAGCAACGAAACACTTTTTGGCATCGAATTTACATGGTTTTCAGTGAACTTCGTTTTTAATATGTTTTTGTAGTAATCAAATTTTCCGTTTCAGTTACCAAGTTGGTTATATAAGTTTTCTATGCTAACAAATGGATGAAAAAATAAAACTGCCAAACACTGCTTCATTAAAATGTTTTATTATACCATTCATACTTTTGAATTTAGCACGTTAAAATTTTCAAGCTGTCATTTATGTTTTAGATAAAAGTGTAAATTTATTTTAGTTGTGGGTGTGTCCGGTACTTACTGAGTATTTAGAAACCAACAGATCGGCGATTTGCTGATTTGTATTTCTCAATCATATCAGTATATCAGTTTGGCTTGTTGGTCACAATCACTTGACACTGTTACTTTTTAGCTTTAAGAATTCTTAAGTGTTATTTCCACGTGCAAATACTGTTTCCCCAGCTTAAGCGCGCCCGTGGACGCAAACTGAACGAATCCAGTGTCAAAATAGGAGGAGGATACAAACAGACGGAGATATTAACAAGTTTTGGATAGTTTAGGTGTTAAAGGAAAACGATAATCACATACGATTAATTTTGTTTTCAATAACAGGAAATTATTGATGATGGTTTGATACTTAAAAATTACTTTTCTTCGCTTTCTTAAACAAGTAAATTACCCCATTCTAAGTTTTAATTCGTCCTTCGTAGCTGGGCGCTTTTAACGTGATGAAACAGCGTAAAAAAATTATTTGTTTTAAGTTTTTTTGCAGGAAACGTTATCTACCAAAACCCTCCTAAACATTCAAAATAAATAAAAATCTATACGTAACAATTTCGGGTTGTACCAATTCAAAACAAAACTTTTACCGCCATTACTCCAAAAACGATTACAGGGCCCCACCATGACCGAGTGGATAAGGCACTGAACATGGTAGACCGCTAAAGTGTAAGAGTCCCGCCTTCGGGCCTACCGCGACCACTGTCAATCCTACCGCGGCCTATTGTCCATCTAACAGTCTGAAGTTTTGGTCGGTTTTCTCCAGATGTAACTTGAATAGGTGTTAGAAACCCTTTAAAATTCATCCGAACAACATTCCCTCAACGTAGGCAGATGCCCCTCGTGTAAGCTTGACATAACACCAAAACACCAAAAAAAGACTACAAGATATATTAAAAAAAAAGTAATAAAATTCAAACCGTTGGTACGATCTGCTTGAAATATTTCATAATTACGTGAAAAATATTAAAAAAAAAACAATCTTCACGACTTTAAAGTCCCAAAATCCAACCGTTTCCCGATTTTTTTTGTATTTTTCACATTTCCCACAATTCGATGGTGCAACGATAGCGAAAAAGGTGAGATACTGTAAGTGAGATCTACGTCATTTTGATGTCACGAATTTAGAATGCGGTTGAAATTCAATTAGGATAATCAGGCTTCAAAGTGAAAACTACGTCACGGGCAAGTTAATTTCGTAAATGGAAAGTTTTATTGAAATTGGATTTATCTTCGTGGCATAGTGTCATCAGTATATCACTTTGTCACTGACAAAGTGATATACTGATGACACTAAGCACAACACTAGTGTCGCGCTAAAACACAAGACCATTAATCTTCATAAATCCTCAAAGTTCGTGTATTTTTTTTTTTTTTTTTTTTTTTTTTTTTGTGAGCGTCTAGCATCAAGAAATTTCCCTGCGCATTTAGAATGACGTTGACTCGACGGTCAGATGTCCTTCCACAGAAACGTCACAACGTTAAATCGCATTGAAGCCACAACGTGAATTATTGAGTAGTGATATTTTCAGAGTGGTGACTTTATTGGAAACACTGCGAGTAGAGCGTTGAAGTCTGTCACGGTAGTCACAAAGAACCCACTCTGTGCGACATGCCATTTTAAATTGACGTTAAATAGCACGCGTGCAATTAAGACCTATGATGGTATTTCACTCATATAAGTACTTTGGAACACAAAATTTTATCCATATGGAGCTATTTTCTTCGTTTCCTGTTCAAATTAATTGCATTAGCTGATTTAATTAATTACATTAGCAAATCTAATGCGGATACCAGTAACCAACGTGGAAAAATTATTATTGTACGAAGTAAGGGAAGTATTTGCAATCGCGAAATCTGCAATCTGAAAAGACCATGAATTCATTTGGATTGGTTTTAAGCTGACGTCTGTTCATGCATACGGACATACGAACGTGATATCCGTTGAAAGCATCGATTCTCTCATGACCTCTCTACTATGGCCCATTTAACTTTCGATTCCAATTAAAATATAGCATACTGTTTCACAATACAATCTGATGATCATTTGTCTTCACAAACCTCATCACAGAATATTGTTAGAGCATACATCATTTACATTTGTTACGAGTCTTAGAAAGCGTTGTTGAGAATTCAGACGTTGCCGCTACCAATGGAAACCAAGTTGCAGTTGATCAAGAGCATGGTTTTATTTCAAAAATTCTCAGAAAACGAGCAAACTAGACACCAGTGTTTCCCTGCCATTGGTCTGCGGACCGATGACGGTCCAGGAGACATGACTGCCTGTCCAAGTGTGTCAAGTTAATTATAAATAATCAGCTGAAAATGTTATTCCAGCTCAAAAGTATACTTTTGCAACACTTGATTTAATAAATAAAATACATCCTACTATATAGTTACACTGATCCCTGACTCACTGATTGTGTAACAATTCCGCTCAACCACTCCAAGATAAAACTTTTAACACCATTACTCGAAAGAGATTGAAAAGTTAAGCACAAAAAACGTAATAAAATCTGCACCGTTTGTACCATGCGCTTGAAATTTTTCATAATTATGTATAAAAATAAAGAAAATAATCTCCGCTACTTGAAAAATCTGAAAATCCACCGTTGCCTGATTTTCAAGGGATTTTTCTTTATTTTCAGCTCTATTGTATTTCCGAAAGTAAAAAAAGTGAATCATTTGCGTGACTAAATTAGTTGTCGCGAGCGGTAATGACGTCATATAGAAGTCACGGTTATCAAGCTTTGAAGGGAAATTGCGATTCTAATTTGGTTAAAATAGTTTTTCAAGATTACCCAGTTTCTTTTTTTTTTTTTTTCACAAATAAAATGATTTCCTCTGCATGGAACATTGATATACCAGGGGATGTTCCGAGCGAAACGAAATCTTTCGAATGCGAAAAGATTTCGAACGCTTTTATAAAAAAATGCAATTCCGATTTCGGTATGTAATAAAAATTGAATATGAAGTTATTTATTTTAAGTGGACAAAGATTAAATATGTTGAGTGTAGACATATTTTTGTGGAATGTTTTTTCCTAGCCCCCGTTGTAGTTGCCTCCACAACGGGCTTTGTCTTCTAGTTATCTCAGAATAATAATATGTAGTACTCTAATCCCGTTTTACAGTTTGAAGCCGACTAGGCAGTTATCACCTATGTGTCCCCTCTCATGAGCGCATTTATGGTGTGTTAGCTTAACCCTTTCCCAATGCTGAAAATAAGGCAGCCGTTGCCATCGCTTGACTTAAGTACCAGCAAGATGGCGGACGATCGTAACGTTCATCGCGTGCCACAGATCAAGAGACCCTTTTTTTGACGACAGCTGGCTGTCACAGACAGCTGTCGTCAAAAAAGGGTCTCAAAAAAGGGTCCCCACAAAATGTTTAGACCATTAAATATTCAACCACTGACTTGGATATAGGACGATCCTCGACGTATTCTAAAAGAGCTAAATAAAATTTGCCTGTAAGATGGCACTGTGAATCGCAGTCATTAAGTTTATGGTGTGCGCATGCGTGTGTTAGCAGTTGATTGCATCATGATTCGTCGCTGTGGCTAATCATTAAACGGGGTCGAGTAGTTTCGTTTGAGAGGTTGACGCTATTTGCCTCCCTAGTAGCACAACTAGTTCAAAAAACGTTCAACTTACGTTGGAAACACGTTTTTTGACGTTAAAAAACGTGTTTTAAACGTATTTCGGACTAATTGTGCTATTAGGGCATGTCTGCTGCTAGTCGATGATCGTCCCATATTCAAGTCCGTGCATTCAACATAACTTACAAACTCCCATCCATTCGAAATCTTCTCCATACAATATAAATCAAAATGGTCGCTCGTTGCTGTGGCGCTGTCTGATTAAAAGAAAGCGGTCAGTTTCACTGCCAATCGCTCTGAGAAGCTGGGACTAATTTTCGGAAGGGTATTCGGGGCAAGCGCTCTGCCCCTCCCCCCAAATTACCTTTTAAAAAATTTGCAAATTTTTATTTTAATTTATAACAAGAGAAACTAATTCATGAAATATAGTTGTAAAAATAAATACTTTTTTACAGTCTCATACCGTTAACACTATATCCACAATTTTCTTCAGCTAAACGGTATTGTCTCATTCGATTATTCAGCGCAAACCTATCATTTAGGCCTATTTAGCGATGTATGCTGAACGCGAGGAAACCATAGAGCCGATTTTCAATCGGAACATATAAAAGGAAATAGCTTCCTAGGTGGAGCAAAGTGAATCCCATTCCACTATAAATAAATGCTCTGTTATAAGCATTTTGGGAAAATAAATACAAAAATATTGTAAAACATGTTACTTGAAAATTATGCAATAAAATGAATGATTGAAAATTAAATAATATAATTGAAATATTATTATCCTACATAATATTATCATCGAACTATTGCATTTCATTGTGCATCTTGATCAAATAATCATTTTTATGCTGTAACTAACATCCATCTTTGTATGGTTTAATATGAAAGATGCTTTTTAGAGTACGGGAATGCACCCAGAAAAAAATTTCGGGGAGCGCCCAAACGGTGGGAAAGGCAAATTTTTTCATAAAAGACGTACCATTATTATTTTATTAACAAATATCGAAATTTCGGTGAATCGAGTGCCGAGCACCCTGGGTACAGCTTTGGTAGGGTATAAGAAAGTTCTTGTACGAGCCCCCCCCCCTCCCAATGAAGCTGTTGCCCTGGTCCCCCATCTCTGCAAATCGGTCCCTGCTGAAAAGTAAGATGAGCGAAAAATAGGAGAACGGAATCTGTTAGATCCACCTTTCATAGACCGCAAAAGAAGCTCTAAAAATAGCTATGGAAGAAGGACGTTTGGAGATTCGAGGTTTTGAACACACGGACATTTGCATTTATATTAATTTATTAGTATAGATAGATTCCCGAAAATAAAGCTCTCAAAACACACACTCTTTTTTTAATCGATAATCCTTCCAACCCCTTGAACTGAAGATAGGAGTCAGGAAAATCGCCATCTTCCAGATCTATCTACGCCCCACAGACTTTGTCGTAGTAGTGATGCAAAAAAATAAATAAATAAAAATAAAGAAAGAAAAAGACCATGTCTATTCTAGATATCACATCCATAAAATAGACATATAAAGACACCGTACATGAATGTAAATTTGTGGGACAATTTCAAAGCGATCTGTGCCGAACTTTCGGAGATTGGAGGTTATGGACAAACAAATATTTTTTTTTATGTACATAGAGTGTGGCGTTTTAACGCTGATTTCTAGAATTTGTTTATAGTATATTGCAATTACTACATTTTTTAATTGTTTCAATATGCCAAATCGTTTACTATCTCAATCGTTCTGCATTGAAAAAAGGTGTTCTTAAACAGTTCTCTTTCGCATGTTTTTAAATAATCCGATTGTTCTAAGGAAGAAATTAGTAGAATTTCTTAAATTCAAATATTTACTTACTGCATTATAATTTACAGCATAACTTTCAAAATTTGTTACAAATGAATATATTTAATAAAAGAAAGAGTAGTTTTCTGTGGGTGTCCCGCTAAAACTCCGCAACAGCTAGCTCAGCCCCATGGGGGTTGGTTGGTACTGTAACCTCAATCCATGAAGGTTTCGGTTTAGAGCTGCAGAGGTCGGATTCGAAGATATAGGAATCAAAAGAAGTCATCACACCAGAGGACTTCTAAAGTGAAGTCGTTGAATCGAGTACCGAAATGGGCGAGACTAGCCAGAATGTTCAAGAATGCTGCAAAATGTTCTTCTAATAGTGAATGCTAATAGTGAATTCTTCTAATATTGGTGAAGCAGTTGGGAGTCGAGTTTAAACACATTGAAGAAAAGTTTGGAAGTTCGAGAACGCTGAAGAATGTTCTAAGATGTTCTAGAATGCTTTAGAACAGAGGTGGCGAATCGTGGTGCATGCGCCAAACTTGGGGGTATTGGATGATTTCATATAGCGTATTTCATCCTTCTGCCTACTTATTGTTTTGAGACAATAAACTCAATTTGTAGACGTAAGGAAATAAAAAGGAGCTTGAGTTGTTTGGCGCATCTGAACTTCTCTATGAAAACATTTGACACATGATATGCAAAAGATTGGCCGCCACTGTTCTAGAATATCCCAGAAGGTTCTGAATCTTCAAAGCCGCTTTCGATGCGTTTTCACGGACGAAATGCTTGCCTATATCCCTTTCTCATCATGCTAATCAATCGAGTTTTCATTCTGGTGAAGTCTACTTCCAGGGTGAAATCTCAAATTGCAATTGATTTCTTCCACCGAGTAATTTAAAATTTTAAACCAAAAATGTATTGTTGTAATTAATTTACGATTTTTCGAAAATTATTTGAAATTCGACTTACACATTTAAAATATTCTCAATTTCCCGAAATATTTTCATAAAAAGTGTTTTTTTTTTTTAAATAAGTTTATTCTCCCCGTTTGAAGAACAGTGACATTCAACATGTTCGGAAGAAAATTCATTCGACTCCTAATTTCATTACAAAAAGTTCTGAAAGACCGGGGAGAGGAGTAAAAGGAAAACTGATTGAAATGTACTCTAGCACACGTCTTGAGGACGATATTTTTTAATGGCAGGAAATGTTTTGTTTAAGGTTAAATGAGAAAAAAAAAGAGTTTATTATCATTGAAGTTAAAGAGGACGAGAAGTCTATTTTTCTTATAATCCACGCCAATAGAAATAATTAGAAATGAAATGAAATAAATAGATAAATATAATAAGAAATTGTGAGAAAAAAGTTTCCGTTTGAAGATTTTAGCATTTTTGCATGTACAATGCTCTGATAGTTGACTGTACAACGATAATATTCGATAAAGGAAAAAAAATATATATATATATATATATATATATGTATAAATTAATCGTTAAAAAAAAGCTCAGAAGTTACCAAACTTTGTTAAAAAAAAGATTATGGGTCCTGATCTCTAACAAATGAGTTTCAAGCTGACAACTATTCACAGAAATAGGCAATTAACTCATCTGTTCCATCAAGAATCGGATTTCTCTTGATGGTAGTCGTTGACACTGAAGAAATGAGAAAAACTGTTTTGAAGAATTGCAAATCTACCATTATTCCTACAAGAAGCGCTTACTATCATACTTTTAAACTCATATTGTTACATTCCACTGAACCGTATTAATATCAATGTACTTTAATCATTAAGGTATTGGCTTTATTAGCTTGATTTTTCTTAAAAACTCCATTTATCTTCATTCGAAATGTTATTCAACTTATTTGCAATTAATTAACTTTATCAAAGAGTATTTAATAGTAGATAAAAATTCATATAGAGAAAATTCTGACGGTTGTATGTGCGGAAAAGAACTTTATTTTATGTTCAAATTCTCGACGCTTTTCCTTCAATTTAAAATAGAACCTGAAATCTGAAATCTGAGATACATGCTTATTAATTCAACATACTCACCATTTGTCTACGTATGAGCTGTAATTGTACTTGGTGGTCGTGCTCAGGTCTAAGGCATCAACATTCTTGGTTGTCGTTTTTGTCGTTGTAGTCGCATATCTTTTGTAGTCATCGGCGTAGTTGTAGCTGTACAGGTCATCGGCGGTCCTGTAAGTGTAGCTGCTGTATGGCGTCGACTTGTAGTAATACGAGTGGAAAGGCGTATGGTAAATATAAGTGGTCAGCGGAACCCAGCTCTCGGTTGTGGTGGTCGTCACTTTTGTGGTCTTTTTCAAGTCGTTGTCGATGTCCGAGTACCTCGAGGGCAAGGTCATGTATTCGGTATCGGTGGAGAATCTCAACGGACGACTCTTGTATTCGAGGGGCTCGTCCAGAAGGGGTGAAGACTTGGTGGTGACTCTCTTCCTGGGTTCTGGGCTGGTGGCTCGCAAGTGATCGTAGTAGCCGCCGCGTGTGTAGGGTGTATCATTCAGAGGGGCGTACAGATCGTTGGTAGTGGACCCCTTGACCTTTGGGGCCTGGACCTTTTCCACTGCCGGTGCCCCTCCGTGGAGGTGTGACCCGGCGAAGGTGTGCATCCTCAGGTCTCTCCTGTCGGACCTTAGGTTGGTTTTGGACAGGGTGTTCCTGTAATTCCTCTCGACATCGTCGTACAGGGATTTACCGAAGCTGTAGTTGTCGCCGTACATGTTTGACATGGGCCTGTGGTGAACCATAGTAAATTAACTTTCGGTATCCTACGAAATTTAAAGTTGGAGAGTTCGATCTGTAAAAGGTCACAAGGCTGCGTGGAAATCAACCGGTGCTAGAGAGAAGGGGATATAGAATAAAACGGAACAAAGTGGTGAGGAAACTACTAATCGCGACTCTTCCCACGCAAAGCAGGCAGTCCCCAGGTGGTTTATTTTAAGATCCTCCTCAGATTTTACCGAGGCCTTGAATAACACTTTCAAACGCTTGGTATGCGTCCAACCGCCAAAGAGACAGCGTCGTTCCACCAGCTGTGGCGGATTTGTCAGACTCTAAAATCGGCTAGTTCAGGTCCCGATCTTCCAAGGTTGTTCTGTAAACAAATGTCTTGCCGTTTTGCACTGCCTCAAAACCGAAAAACTTAATGTGATGATTTTTTCCCTGTCTGTTTCACAAAAGTGGCATTGAAGTGATGATTTCGCACATTTAGATTAATAGCGAAACTTGCGACGCTAATAAGATAGGATCTTGATGTTAGTAGGGTAGATCTTGACAAAGGATGAATTGACTTAAACTCTTCACTTAACGCTTCTCACCCTGGTATATTCTTTTAAATGAAAGTAAAAGAACAATCACATATATTCAACAAGAGAGGAAGACGTTAAAATAATATTATTGCGGTAAACACACGTTTCTCGGAAAAAAAAGGTGTAACACTTAACTTCTCACCTGGATTTAAGTGAGAAAACGTTTCCTGTTTCATTTCTCTTGTTTTTGAATATGTACACTGACAGTCGTTTCTCCATTACATTTTTTGGAGCACTGCAGTTTCTGGCAGTAAAAATCCATGAAAGATAACGAATGTAATGGAAAGGTATATTTACCGCTATTCACTAGATTTTACGACCAATCCTTATTTTAAAAATTCATTATGCGAAACATATCTAATTAAGGAAAAAAATAGGTAGCACACATTTATAAAAGTATATAGTTCAAGTAAGTTTATTACAATCGAAAATTATTTATCAAATACCTAATAAATATCTATGCCCGAGGAATCACTATCGTATTTACTTCAGCAGTTCTCTACATCTCTCTGACTCTGATAGCATCATGGGTAAATATATACATACATACATACATACATATATATATATGTGTGTGTGTGTGTGTGTTAGTTTTCAAAATTTCGAATTTCGGAAGATATTTTGAAGGTTGTGTAACTTTTTTGTCTCGAATCTCATCTAAAAAATGACTAAATGGAATGGAATGAAAAATGTTGCAGCGTTTTAAAAATCTTTTAATTTTCTTCAAATATGAAAGATTATGCTGTTCTGAACTTTAATTTAGGCTAACATTAATAGTTTATCTGATAAACAGCCAAAATTTACATTCTATTGTATGGGAAGACTGCAATAAAGTGCATGCAAAATGCATTCCTTGTAAGGATTCTTTTAATTGCTCTGATAAAAGAACTGTTCAAGCTAAACACCTTCAATCGCGTAATAATTTTGTGTATGGCAGAACCATTCATAAAATCTACAACGCGATGATTATTTAAAGCAGTTAAAGTACGGACTGACGGATGGACAGAAAAATCAAAATACCAAACACTTTTCGACTTTATTGGAAAATTTAAAAAAAAGTCGGACACACACGAAAAAACAGTCATTTGTTTACAAGACGTTTACAAAGCTGGTTCAGTTAGTTCTTCACGAATGACATTTTGAAACGGTGAATATACCACTTATATTAGTATTTTAACTGAAGTCAAAGACAGTAAAAAGTTAATAGCTCAGCATACTCTATAGCAATATTTTAAATACACAGAATCATGGTCTGTAAAATTTGGACATACTAAAAAGGTCATTTACAAGACTTTTACAAAGATGGTTCAGTTAGTCCTTTATGAATGAAGTTTTGAAAATTTTAAGATGGCATTTATTTTAGTATTTCCCCTAAAGTCAACGATGTAAAAAGACAGTATTGAATTTTTTTAAATACAAACGTCTGGAAAATTTACTATTATTTGCACAAAACTTATGGAAAATTTAAGATAACACTTCATATAAAAGCGATAAAGACTTTTTTCACTTTATTTTGTATCCAACTTGTAAAAGAAAAGCAGGCGTTTGAACTGAATTCATCGGTTAACTGATGAAAATTTTAGTTAATATTTGTAAAACTGCTCATCAGGTTTTAATTCCTTTCATTGTCATTAGATGACTTCTGTGAATGTTTCTGGTGCTTGGAATTTAAACCGGAAAACAACCGTTTATTTTTATCTCAGAAATCCTTTGGAGATGGCTGGCTCGTTAAGCATTTCATTGTTTCTAAGAAAGAGCAAAAGAACGAATCTATTTCTTACTTGTTCACTTTCATCTGCTACGAGAGGGTAAGAGGCAGATGTCGAAATATCCCCTTTCTTGTTATAAAATTGCTGGAAAGTTAAGGATTTGTTATGATATCCTAAAATGTTGTTTTCCACAAAAAAGTGAAACTTATGTTTTCACTTTTTTCAAAGTTTTCAAAGAAATTCTTTTAAAGTTCGTTTGTGTTGTTATGGCAAAGCTAAGCATGGACTATCTGCCCTGGACGGGGTGGGTGCAGCGGTCGGTGGACTTTCTAAGGGGTTATAATGCGTATTCACGTTACATCTGGAGAAAACCGGCCAAAACTCCAGACAGTTAGATCAGCTGCCGCGCAACGGGCCCCAACCATAACCTCTAATAAACCAGGCCTGCTCACTGAAAACAGGAAGTGGCAAGATGGCGCATTCCGTAGTCCCAAATTCCATAGTTCTTGAGAGGTTAAGAGTAACTTCGCTGGAAACATTATTTAAACTTCTGTTTTCTAACTAATGTTAACCATGAACTTCGCTTTATTCACATGTTTACATCTAGTTTCGGACATCATGTGTTTTACTCTTAATTTGGTAGAACATTTACTTTAAACATATTTCTATTTAAATTTAATATTAATTTTTAGTGCATTTCAAGGGTGAACCTTCCACGAAAATAGCAATGTGTCTGATAGAGCTATGATTCTACAAATTTCATGAATACAATACAATACAATAAAAATGATTTCGTAAGTACTTAAATATAATATGTTTATTTCCTTGCAAAACATTTTTTCTTTGGTGCATGTATGATTTTCCTATAGCTTAATGCCACAACACACACTGTGAGTACCACTATGTATGATAAATTTACGGATAAACAAGCGATAAAGAGTGTATTGGTGTATAAAATAACTTTGAAAGAAGAATAATTCATATCTGGGTGTAATAAGATTTAAATTTGAAACTTTTGAAAGAATAAATTTATTTTTCCTGGAGTAATCTTAAATAGATTATGTGACAATATCACTTAAAGCTTCTGTACGTGTTATAGTAAATTAACATATATTTTTGTTAGTTTGAAAAAAAAATCTTGAAATGAGAATTGTATTTTTTTGCACCCAAAAGGGTATTTTTTCTACTCAATTGTAGTAGAAGTTTGCATTTTGACTATTTAAACTGGTATGCAATAAGAAAAATTGTTTAATATGCAAATATCTTTTTCTCTTTCAAGAAAAGGGTGAAATTTTGCTAATTAAATATCGATATTTATGGACTAAGTATATTCTATAAAATAGTAATACTTTTAGTAATTTAAACCACAAATTAATATGCTTTAGAGGATTTTTCCAATATATTGTAGCTAAATTTAATGTAAATCTGATTATTTTTTTCTTCTACATAAGAAAGTTACTATTGAGCTAAATAAATTCACACTTAAAAAGACGTTGAATTTGATGTAATACATTTATAAAATGGATAATTTCTTTCAAATTAAAGTGGCAAGTTCTTATGAAGAATTTTTCTACTTTTATAAAGGCAGTTTCATGTGAATGAATATTTTATTTACTGTTCAAAAAGAAAAGGTTGAGTACTATTTTGGTCAAAACTCATTCAAATGAACGCAGAGCACTGGACTTCGGAATCGGCCATTTTGCATTGCTGTGGAGGCCGTTATTATCGAAAGTGAATCCCGAACCCGGCAGCTTCACACTTCAGGCGACTACTGTTTCGAGTGTCGTATCCACTCGGCCATGGCTGGGCCCTTCTTAAAAATGTACAATTAAAGTAAAAAGAACAGGGTGCCTCAAAACACACTTACTGAGCTTCAACTGTGTTCATATAAAGCACATGGCATATGAAAGAATACTGATTGCAGTGCATATAAAGTGGAATTTACAACAGGATTTTATTTTGATTTTCTTCATTTGATGAGTTATAATGTGTGTAAAATAAATAGATTTGAATTTTTTTTTTTCTGTGAAACGGTCATTTTAGTATTTTTGAAAAAAAAATGTATGTTTTTTTATGAACGTTGTACATACGCATTTTCTTGAAAAATGAGTACGTCAAAGAAATTTCAGCAAAATCTCCCTATAATGAAATTTTTAATTGAACGCGAAACACCGGGTTCAACGAGGATGGTGAATTCATGGAGCTTTTGAACTTTATTTAAATTTTAAAAGTGCAGTATTGGATATGTAATTACATGTAGGGATGGACGAGAGACGATTTTTTTGCGAGACGAGACAGTTATTTACAGCATTTTCTGCGAGACGGGGCCAATATTTTTAACATTACGATATAGGGATTTTGCGAGACGAGACAAAGCTTTTAGCTTGTTTTGAGAGACGCAAGACCCCAATTTTCCGTTTCGCGTCCACCCCTAATTACATGTAATTGAACATTTCTAAAACCTTTATAATATTTACTCAAATATCTGCATAAATATTTCTTCTCTGTAGAACAAATTTATCTGCGGAATTCAAATCGAATTTTTTCGTACTTAGACTAGGTATCTTTAGGGTAAGGGCACCAGTAAGTGACACTTTAAGCAATAATAAACATTAACTAGTAATTGCTAATTGCTAAAACTATCTAGAAACAAAATTTTTGTTTTCAAAACTTAAATAAACTTTGAAAATTCATGTATAGTTTATTACAGAATATTGGAAATTTCTATTTTTTTCTGTATTTTATATGTTGTCATAGTGGCGACACCAGTAATTGACACCGAGAACAAAATTTTTAAAATTTGGATTAGTTTTTTGAGCTTTTCAGAAAATTCGTTTAAAATGTCTAAACATTTGTTTGTCTATCACATATATAAACCTTTGAAGGGAATGAAATAAAATTTAGCATCATCATAGGTGGCCACTTAAACTATAGGTGTCAAAGTATTTCTTTTTTTTTTTAAATAGATTTTGAAATTTTGCAAAAATAGAGAAAGTGTTTGTTCCTGAAAAATTGTAATGGAATAGAATTCAATTTGAAATTTTGTTATGTGGGTTAATGTGTAAACTATAGATGCCAAAATTGTTTCAAACATTTCAAATATTTTGAGATTTTGTAAAAATCCTGTAAATATTTGGTCTCGTATCTCTCAAAAACAGTTTTAGAGAATGGAATGAAATTTAGTAATATGATGATCCGTACCGACCAAATCAATAAATGCTTGATTTTATTTATTTTACTCTTTGTGTTTGAATAATTTTTAAAACTTTGCAAAATTTCATTTTTTTTAATGGAATCGCTATAATTAATATATTAGTTAGCTGTTAAATTTTTATCCGGAATTAATATATTAGTTAGCTGTTAAATTTTTAAAATTTCTTCGATATTTTTAATGTTTATTTGCTGTTCTAGATTTTTTGAAAATTGCGCAGTTTTCTGGAGGGGCAATATTAAAATATCTGTAGTGAATCAAACAAAATTTAGTTACAGGAGCGGAATGACCTCTTGATATTAAAAGCTTTTCTACTAAAATAGAACGTTAATTTTGAATATAAAGTATTTTCTCCATTGAGAATTTCACTCAGCACCTATTGCCTAGCCTGTAATTATTTAACTATAGACAGAAGTTATACTTTTTTTTCTATGCCTTTGCCAATACGCTACTTCTGTTCTTTGTTCTCCTATAATGCTCACGAAAAGTCGAGATTTTTGGAAACCTCCATTACATACTAACCTGTCAACGACGGGTACATCTAATAATCCGGTACAATTCAATTTAAAGTAATTTCTAAAAAGAAATATGCTTTAAATAGAAAATCAAGATGGCGGACGATCGAAACGCTCATCGCGTGCCACAGAGACCCCTTTTTTGAAAAGGGTCTCTAGATCTGTGGCACGCGATGAACGTTTCGATCGTCCGCCATCTTGCTGGTACTTAAGTCGAGCGATGGCAACGGCTGGCCTTTTCTCAGCATTTGGGCAACCTATCCAGCTGCTCTCGCATTCTTCCATTTTTCAGCAGATGTCAGTGCTGTTATAAATAATCGTGACCATTTTTTTACGAGAAATGACGTGCTAAAAAGTATAGGATTCTCGTGGAGCTATGTCACCCTCAACTATTTTTATAGAAATCAAATTCATTCTTCGTGACTGGCAACAGTCAAAACGTCAGAGTTTGGTGTTCCCAGGGCGGGAACACTGCGCGTTAAAGGGTTAAAGCGCGTTACCACCTTTTTGGGATAACCTGTAAATTAAAATTATCTAATAATAACCTTCTCAATAGCTATTCACTGCATTTACAAGAAATTTCCTGACAGCACAGCAAACTTGCATCAAACTTGCAGTAAGCTTGATTTATCAAGTCAATAAGCTTGAATTAAGCTTGAAAATTTCAAGCGTGTAAGCTTAATGCAAGCTTGAATCAAGTGTTCTAGTTTACACTTGCCCAGCTTGCATTAAGCTTGACATTTCAAGCTTGAATCAAGCTTGACATAGCAAGCTTAATTTCAAGCTTATGAAATTTTCCAAAAAATAATTTCCTAAATACACAGGGCGCCGAACTCGCTCCACATATTTTACTTTGCCACGCATTTCCCCCTCTACGCTGAAATTTCAATTTAATTTAATCTGTTTCCATCGAGTGTTCGTGGCTGGAATAGAACCCGGCACCTTTGGGTTAGCAGTCGAGCACGCTATCGAATCAGCCACTAAGCCTTGTGCAACTATCACTAAAGTTTGAAGTGACTTATCACGCTGTTTTCTCGCCAGATTGATAAGTGGGCGATGCGTTATTTGTTTTTTTTTTCCATGGGATGCATCAAAATTAAAATAATGTAATGTGTGATTTAGAGACTCTACTAATAGGGAAATAAACATAATATAAACTTAAGAGCAGCACACGTTTTAAAACTTTCAGCACCGCAACACTCATGAGCAATACTGCTGCCCAAAATCGAGACAAACGACTGATTTTGAAATCAATTTCGTAGTATAATTGTATTTTATTTTGAAGAATTTCCATATTTGGAAATATAGAATCTTTTTTTTTTAATTCTATGGTGAACCAACCATAAAGTGAAGTATATTAACTAACTAAATTGTGTTAATTATATTAAAATTTATTTTTAGGTCTAATTAATTTGTTAATGGAATTACTAATGTTGATTAGATGTAAATAAAACTAAAACTCCACTCGTGTTACACTTCACAGGGGCTTATCCCATTCATTCCTTCCCCTTGCGTGTTCTAATGTCCAGGTTTTGTGCGTAATAAACAGAGCCCGATCAAGACAGCTGTGGGCCCTGGACAGAAGAAAAAAATTGGGCCCCTTTCAATAACCCCCCCCCCTCAAAAAAAAAGATTATGATCGGTTCATACTGAAAGCTTTTTAAATATCTTACCCATTCTTAAAACAAATTTTGTGTTAAGAATGGATTTACTTACTTAACACAAATTTTGTGTTAAGTAATCTGAAACCAAAGAAACAGATAGTTAAACGTTACTTCGAAATGCTATATCACAGTTGCTAACATGTATGAAATACAAACACTTTAGTCATTTTTGTAAATATTTCTTAAAATAACAAATAATTGAGAAATTTTGGTATTTTTTAACGCTAAAAATTCTCTTTACAAATGTGGTTAGTTATTTTCCTACATATTGGTATGCTATATCGATATAGAGCATTTCTAAGAATTAAAAATAAGTTTAAATTAATTTATACAAATGTAAATTTGAATTATTTTCATTGTTCATACTTTATAATTAAAAGTATTATTTAACTTCTGAATTTTTTTTTATCCTTTGTAATTTTATTTTAAAACTATAAAAGTGTAAGATGTAAGATTTTTGGGCCCTAAAATCTGTAGGCCCTGGGCAGTTGCCCCGTTTGCCCTGCCGGTAATATGGCACTGGTAATAAAATAAAACACATCTTTTACGAACTTTCAGCAAATTTGAGAAACGCTAGAATATTAATGTCCATTCTCTTTCACAGATGGCGCCATCACTGAATACTGCAAGCTAAAATCAAGCTAAAGTCAAGCTTGTATTAATACGTCAAATTCAAGGAAATGTCACGCTTGATTTAAGCTTATGTGCTGTCTGGGTTTATGTAATTATCACGAACTTAGCTAAAACACCAATAACTCAGATAAGTGTCAATTACTGGTGAAATTCATTTTTTCTTACCCTATAATTGACACCCCATCTTAAATAAATAAATAAATTTATTTCTTAAAAAAATCTCTACATATTTACTTTATGTGCTATTATCTAATACAGTTCCGTGTATATTGATTTCTAAAAAGAAATGTACTTCAAATAGAAACGGGTTGATAATGAACTAATCTTAATTTCAGGATTAAGCCAGCTACTGACTGAGAATCAGAGTTTTTTTCAGCACTCAATTTAAAATCTCAATTTCTGATACCTAGAATACTCTGGAGGTAAAAAAAAATTGCATAATGCCTAAAAGGGTACTAATTAGATCCATTTGATAACAGTTCGGAAATAACAGCTTATTATAATAAATTATCGGACAAAGTATCAATTACTAGTGCAGTGTCAATTACTGGTGCACCTACCCTTTTGGTATCTCAAGTAAACGTAACATTTTCATGGTTTTTCCTTAAAATATTCAAATATATACTTAAAAAAAGTCTTAAAGTGTTAAAATTTAATTATTAGTGAGAAAGCAGCACGAGTTTGGTAAATTGAGTATTGTGAATCAACAGTCAATCTTTTTTTCTCCCCCCTTTCTTCTTTCTTGTGATGTGACATTGATCATGGATTTACCTTGCTTTGTGTATGTGAGAAAGTCCTTGAGATGAAGCAAAAATGTAATTATTTGTGGAAATGTGGTGTTATGAATTAAGAATTGTTGATATCACGGGTACACTGAACGTGACGGCAGCACCAAGGCAACAAGACTTGTTTGAATATCAGACTCTTAAGAGACTTGTAAAGTCTGATATGCTGATTTTTTTTTTTTTTCAGGCGCGTGATGAAATATTTCTTAAGATGACAGGATAAAAGTTTAATAGGATGTTAGCACAAATGACAATACTTAAAAAAGGTGGTGGATTATCATGAATTTCTGGTTCAGCCTGGTGTATCAGCTTCTGAAGATAGAATGAATCTTTCGTGGTATGATCTTTCATTTTGAATGAGGATATATATAGAATGAATACTTTTTTATGTTAATTTCCTAACATGTATAACGCATTTTTGCTTCGATAAGATTATGTGCTTAATGTACAGCTGATAACATTGATCAACTTCCCCTTGATTAAATAATACGTATGTGAGCTCACGAGAAAATGAATCCGATTGACAAAACATCAAGCGTTCACTTTTTTCATGCTTACAGTTTTATGGAGCTATTTTTGTTAAAATAATGATTGATATCCTTACGGGGATAGACTATTCTGGTAACGTTCTTCCGTACACAGATCAAAAAGTAAATAAGTATGTGCAAATAAAGAAGAATGCAACTTGAATAGAGCTTTACCGTTCAACAGATACTTTTCCATACATGAAAATCCAAAAATTTGTTTTCATGTTTGAATTTTTTGCCGTATATAATCTTCATTATTAGACTGACAGCCTTGAAATTTCGCTCACATGCAGAGAAAATATTATGAATTTTAGAAAAACCGTTAAATGTATAAAATTCCTTAAAATTTTTTACTTTGACCAAATTTTAGTTTTTTTTTAAATTCTAATTTGGAGACATTTTATAGAAAGCATCTCGGACATTGTTGTACCAAACTTAAAATTCATTCCATCTAGTCTTTCAAGAAGCACTTGACAATTCCCTGTTATAAATATCAATTTCTTCTTTGAGTGTGTGTCGGCTATCTCACGGAACAAATTGCTTCGTCTAGACGGTTGTCACATTTGTTTATCAACTTTGTGACTGTATAAACAGTAATATTTCAAACCATGAAGTTGGCAACTGTTTCAAAGCGATTAAGTAGGGGGAAAGGAGAGCGCTGTATGTGAGGTTAGTTTCACCACAGAATTAGCAACATTTGAATTTTCTTTTAACTTTGTCTTATTTCATCACTTTCAAAAGTGGGTTTTCACATTGTAAGAAATAATTTACATGTCAGTTTTCACAAAAAGTTATTTAAGAAATAAGAAAAATCGTTAAATACAAGTAAATTTTAGAGCTTTTTTTGTCAATTTTATCACAAGAAATTGTATTAGATTTACGTTTATAATTCAGTATTTTTCTATCAATCTATTTTTTTTTCCTGTTTAGAGATCATCTGCATATTTATTCATAATTTAAATTGCAGAATTTCAATACTAACTATCTTTTTTTTTACATTATTCCCGCACTCGAATTACTGAAAAACTTCATGTTTGGTGGCTCTCACAATAATTTGATAAAGAATTAGAAAACTTAAACTTGACAGAGTAGAAAATAACAGAATCTAACAAACTCGTGGCTCCTACTTCAAATACATTACCCATACCTTTAAAACTCTAATGCTCATATTATATTACTCAATATTATGCAATTAAAGGTTATTTTAGAGTATTTTTAACCATTCTGATTCAAGAGAATGTAAATGTCAATATATTTCTATTTATGAATTTATGAAATACTATTTTATTCATAATTAACCTGTGGAAAAGTATAAAAATGTGTAAATTATTTTGAGCTTTTATAAATGTATAAGCTCTAATAATATTAGGTTGTAACGAAAGTTTCCCGCCACCGCAAACTTCGTCAGCACACAGTTCTCGTTGGCGTATTTGCTCATATTTTGTCAAACGATTTTTGGCATTTGAAAGAAAGAGGTTTACTTTATAACACTGTGTTGTGAAATCTGTAAAAAATATAGTTATCATTAAGTATAAGGTGTCTCAAATAGAACTATCACTCTAGAGGATTAGAACCATCATTGACTTCCAGTTGTGTTGCAAAAAGTCAGCTACATAATATCAACGAATTATGAGTACAGCTTTAAGTACTATTGTTGTATCATGTGACACTGTGCAGGTTTGGTACCGAAAGTTCAAAAACAGTTATCTAAGGAGTTAGAAGTTAGTATTTCAGATAGATATGGCGGAAAACTTTCGTTACAACCTGATAGTATGTAAAATCATTGACGGCTCCTCCATTTGAGCACATGAGCTCAAATGGAGGAGCTTTATTTTTATCGTGAACCCCCAGAGGAAAAACTAAAAAATAGACACATTAACAAATTAAATTTAAAAGAAAAACATTAAGTGCACTTCTAGATTTTTGTGAATTTAAAACGTGAGTTTTACTCTCCCCCCACCCCCACTATTGTTAAATAAGCTTATTATAGCTAACTCACTGTATCGGGGGTTACTACCGCATAATATTCCGCCGATCGCATGTGCGATCGGCCAAATGGCCTTCTGAACCGCTCTCTGAGAAAAGACGTGGAGAGAGTAGCGGGAGAAGTAAGGTGCTGCTGATATCACTCCGTTCGCATATTTTTACTGTGCTCACGGACAATTTTTTGCCGTTATCTCTTCCGGATTCTCCCTTGGTTTGTTATGCTCGTTTGGTTATTCCATTTTTTCCATTTGCTTATTCTTTTCTTTATTTTTATCATTTTTCACAACAGTACTTTTTACGAACTAGTGTAAATAATTAAGATGGGAGTAAAATAAATGTTTGAGCTAAAGCAATTGCATATTATCCTTATTATCAATATTATCCTTTGAAATAAAAAATCAAAGCAATATTTTTGCTAAAACATATCTTGGTGAAATGTAAGACCAAAGATTACTGTTTTCTTTCAGTTGCATGCATTGCTTTCCTTTAACTGCTGGAAATGCAAAATATTTTAACTTGTAAGGTGCGTCGTATCTGCATATTTAATTTTCGAAATTAATTTTGTGAACCTCCATTTAAATAACCCACGAGCCGCCACTGTGCAAAGTAATGCAGAGGGTGTTTACACATTTTTAGAACGATTTCGATAAAGAATAAGAAAAAAAGTAAATGTTTCAGAATAAAAATTTTGGGCATCAGCTTATTATTTGAAATGAGAAATATTGTCTGCAACTTTGAAATTTATTCTTCTTTCAAAATGTGATATGTAAACAAGCTGTGGATTGAAGATATGTTTTCGCGCTTTCCGAAGAGAAATATTCTTATTCCATAATTTAAAAAAGTTGTGAAATGCACTGTATTAAAATTTCTAAGTGCAAAATAAGCAACATTATTAATCGGAAAGGTAAAAACCGTCAATCATTATTTCTACATGGAAAGAAGACTCCAAACGAAAATCCGAAAAAAGTATCTACAGTTTCAAATGTTTCTAAAGTGAAATCGCTGGTAACAAGAGAAAATCCGCCAGCACAGAGATCAATTGCAAAGTCTTTAGATACATCTGTAGCAACAATAAATAAAATAATAAACCAAGATTTACAACTTAAAAATGCTAAAAAACATAATGTTCACCAGCTTTTGCCGAGACATGTGGCTCAATCAAGTCATACTTCGAAAACTACCACTGCATTGCTTGAAAAAATTAATACTGATACAGTTATTGCATATATAACTTTTCAACATATTCCTGCGAAGTCCCCTGACATTTCCCCTATGGACTATTGTGCCTTTGGTCTGTTAAAAAGAGCTCTTTCTAAACGCAAACAAACCATGATAGATGGACTCTGGAAAGTAGTGGAAGAGGAATGGAAAGCAATAACCCTGGAAATTTTAAGAATAGCTCTTCTATCATGGAAATCACCATGCAGACTTATAGTCCAGAAAAAAGGCTATCAGATCGAACATTTTAAAAAAATGTCTGTACATTTTAAACATTAATTAAACGGCCCCGAAATCGTTCAAAAAATGTGTAAACACCCTCTGTAATAATAATGAAGAAACAACGTGTATCCATCAGTTCAAAATGGTTTGATTAAAATTAACCAGTGAAAAAAATTATAAAAATATATATAACTATTAGTGTGTAAAATAATAATCATAATACTGACAAAACAGCGTGTATCCATTGGTTTAAAATGATTTAGACTTTATAAAGTTAGAATTTTTTGCAAAAGATAATTCATTTCGCAGCGCTTTTTAATTAATAGGCAATTTGTTGAAATCTATTGAAAATGCGTACTTTGCCTTTTTTTAAGATACTGAATTTAATTTTAGACAAAAGGAAAAAATATGAGTTTTTAAAACTGAGATTCTTTCGTTGTGTATACAGTTGATCGCATAAAATAAAATTAATTGTAACAATAATAAAATGCATTTATTAGAATAGAATGTTACTATTCTTCAGTTTGTATATTTAAACCTGAAAGCTAGTCTATGTTTGAATTTTCATTTTCGTTTTTTTAATTTCAAAATGAATGCATCTACATAATTCTCGAGTTTAATGCATTTTACAGTGCAAAAATTAACCAGGAAGATTGGAGTGAGGAGGGGGGGGGGAGGAGGAATGATTGGTCTCAAATTAATGTTTATTAACTTAGACGAAACGAAAAAATTTCCTTGGAGTTTTTAAAACTGAGATTCTTTTGTACCTCTATCGTACTGCAGAATAGTATAGTATGATTTTAATGAAAATTAATATTCAATTTCTGCCAGGTAAATGCGTTTCAACACATTAAACATCTAAAATACCCAAAAGCGAAATTTTTGTTGTTTTATTTTTGAAAAACTGAATAGCAGCATTAGTAATTTTTAAATATTTAATTGAATATTGTTCATGTTTTTAACTAACCTTTTCTTTTTCGAACCGTTCAGGAAAGTTATTATACATAAGATAATCTATTTTGTTTCAAAAGAAATTAAGTCTTATCTATCAGATTATTCAAACCAATAAATTCATTTTTATGACGGAATTAACTTATGAAATGTATACATTAAGTACATTTGTGAGTTCGTTATTGAGTTTTTAATTTAAACTTTTTCAGTCGTTATAAAACTTAAGAGTGTAGAAAAGCATGTCAAAGCCAAGTTTTGCAATTTCTTTTCCTTACTCAGTAATCAGAAATTGGTGAAACTTTTGTCTTAGTAGGTCAGTCAGTGGATTCGTATTTACGTTTGCTTGCCACTAAAGCAAGTGGTCAAATATTTAATGCTAAGTGTAGGTTTGTTTTAAAAAACTGAATATTTTCTCACCGAACTAATTAAGAAGAAAAATCATATGTCAAAGAGAATTTAAATGTACGAATACCAATAAATATTCGAAATTGCTAGTCATTTTAGTATAAAGATGTTTATAGACATAGGTATTTGTAAAATATGCCTGTTGAATTTCAAAACCTCAGAAGTAGAGGTTTGTTTATTTGTTTGTTTAAAAAAAAAGTTGATATTTGTTTTCTATATGCAATTGTACAATTTTAACTACAGTAAAATTTCTATGTCATATTGTATTTATCTTTAAAAATAATCATGAACATAAATTACTTATGGATAAATTAGGATATAAATTATTTTTAAGGTGTTACTAAGATTCTGCTTGAATGTTACAGTAATAGAGCTTTCTTCACTTCGCAATAACCTAGCCTATCAGTGTCATTAAAACTACAGAAGCCTTTTGTACCTCAGTTGACGAGAAGATTGGATTCAGAGTTTTTAATTCAAAGAGAGCTTCAATGCTTAATAATCACTACAATAATGACTATTTCATTTTATACAGACTTGGTGTGTATCCTCAGCACATGAGAATCCAATAAGATTCCTTAAATGCCGTGACAGGAGGAATTTCATTCAAATTGTAATTTGCACTGCATCGGAGTGCATTTGTTCTTCACGTAGGAGCAGTATGCGAAAATTCCGCTAATTCCCGTATTCAGATCTGCTGTTGAAAAGGTTAGGTGGTCACAGCGGACAGTGGCTACAGCGACACGTGAGGGGAGCTGGGTGGTCAGAGCGGACATTCTTGCACCTATTGTGTTCTTTCCCTAATCAGTCACATGTCATCTATTATGTAGTTTTGAGCTTTGCACCTGCTGTTATATTACATTTCGCTATCTTTAAAATCTATTCGCACTATAATATCTTAACAATTTAATATAAATACACTGCTGGCCACCCAAATTGCAACACCAAGAAAAACAAGAGATATCACAACAAAATTTATTGTGTAGATAACATGTTGACCAAGTAACAAATGATTAAATTTACAGCATTCTATGAAGCGTGGTTCCTGCCAAAATCAGTACCCAGAGTAGCCGCCGTTGTTGGAGATCACAGCTGCCACACGCCTCGGCATTGATTCAAAGAGACTTTGAATGTGTTCTTGGGGTACAGCAGACCAAGCAGCTTCCACACGTTGCCAAAGTTGATCTGGTGTGACAGCTGGGGATGAACTCTGGGTCAGTCGTTGAGCAACCATGGACCACATGTTTTCTATCGGCGAAAGATCCGGAGAGCGCGCCGGCCAGGGAAGCAATTCAATCTGGTGATTGACGAAGAACCCTTGGACAATGCGTGCCACGTGTGGCCGTGCATTATCCTGCTGAAATATGGCTGTTGGCAAGCCCTGAAGGTAAGAAAGGACAACTGGCTCCAACACCTCGGAGATGTAGCGCTGGCTGGTTAAAGTACCGGCAATGCGTACTAGAGGAGTGCGAGAGAGATATCCGATACCGCCCCATACCATAATACCCGGTGCAGGACCAGTGTGACGGTGCATAATGCAGCTGTTCAGCATCCTCTCTCCACGGTGTCTCCAGACTCGAATCCGACCGTCGTGGTGTTGCATACAGAAGCGTGACTCGTCAGTAAAGAGAATTTCATTCCATTCTGTCGTCCACATCCTTCTTTCATCGCACCATTGGCGGCGGAGACGTCTGTGGTTCCGCGTCAGAGGTAGACAAAGCAACGGACGTCTTGCGGACAGACCATTCTGCTGTAAACGACGTCGAATGGTACGCGCAGACACTGGATGATGCGTTACAGACTGAATCTGCTGTGATATGGTTCGTGATGTGACTGAGCGGTCCGTCACTGCCATGCGTACAATCTGCCTGTCATCACGTGACGTGGTGCACTGAGGTCGATGCGGTCGATCACGTCTGTCCGTCGTACCCTCCTGCACCCAACGATCACATATCCGCATCACAGTTGTTTGGTTTCGTCCAATACGACGACCGATTTCCCTGAAAGATAACCCACAATCTCGGTATGCCACTATCCTTCCTCTGTCAAACTCGGATACTTGATCAAAAGATGATCGTTGTTTCCTACGAGGCATAATTTATCGTTTTTTTGAAAAAAAAGCAAGAAAAACACAATTGCTGTACTTGAAACCGTCGAAATCTCCAAGCCTTAAATAGCGCTTTGAGGTGGCGCCACAGGCGCGCTTGATGTGCGTCTGCGCTGAAATTCTAATCATTTGCATATCTCACCTCAGCTAATGCATGTTGTAAATTTCATATTATTTGCATGCTTCCTTCAGGGTGTTGCATTTACGATGGCCAGCAGTGTAATTAAATTTGATGGGCAAATATGTTCATCCTTGTAATTCGATAATCGAGTGCAAAAACAGAAAACTTCGGGAAAAAAAACAAAAAAAAAAAACAAAAAAAAAAAAAAAAAAAAAACACGTTATCCCACGTGTAAGAGATTTGACACTTAAAATACTGTTTTAAATTATATTTGCGATTTTTAAAAGTATTTATTTAGTTATTTATCTGTCCCCTTTATCTGTTCTAAGATGGGAAAAAATGTGTCCGCTCTCACCACGATGAGTTTCGGAGTGTCCGCTCTGACCACGAAATCTAATGTGTCCGCTCTGGCCACGACCGCTGTAGCCACGCCACCGTTGAACCCCATCGGTGTATTGTTTGTTCTCAGACTTTTATTAACGCTTTCCAACATAATTGAAAAGTGTTTATAATTTCGGTTTGTCTGTTAGAGTTGAGTTCGGGCTCATTTTTTGAAGCCCGAGCCCGAGGACTTTCAATCCGAGCCCGCCCGAGCCCGAGCAATATCATTT
The DNA here is from genome assembly GCA_038373885.1 of Cheiracanthium punctorium. Lineage (NCBI taxonomy): Eukaryota > Metazoa > Arthropoda > Arachnida > Araneae > Cheiracanthiidae > Cheiracanthium > Cheiracanthium punctorium. The sequence continues at coordinate 62,429 of JAWZYV010013146.1, read as the reverse complement.
AAGTCGTAGCCCGAGCCCGAAATTTCAGCTAAAGATAAATAAAATTCAGTTACTTCGTTGATACATTACGATAAATTTTGCCGTTTGTGCAAATTTATAAAGTTTTGCTGTAAGACAAATATAGTTGCAAACTCTTAATGTACTTTCTAATTCTTTATATTCATGTTTATCAAATAATAACAATAATGCTTCAATTTTCATCAAAATTCCGTTGAGTACTCACATCAGTGTTAAACATTCGTATGTACTTAGATATATTAGATACAGAAAAATACAAGTTATAAATCTCGTATAGTGACATTAAAAAATGTTATATTTAGAACACGTCCAGAAAAGAGAATTTGCGTAATAAATTTAAGAAATTTGCATATTTGCATAGAATTACATAAGAATATATTATTGAATAAGAATTTAGTTGATAGGAAAAAAATTACTTTTAAAAACTATTTTATGATACGATGTCAATATATACATTTAACTAAGAAAGACCAGTAAATAATGAGGCCAAAATTTTGAATTAACAGCATTTTAACACACATACGCAAATAAAATAGCACAACACACCATTTAGTAAATTATGTGAAAAAGCTAGCTTTTTACCCATCAATTATTTTATTGCAAGTCCTAGCATCACATAGGTACGTTTATTTTTCCGATGAATCGCTTTTTAAAATCCGTTTCAGGGAGTATGCTCAATAAAGGAGACATTTTTCACGAGCCCGAGCCCGAACGCAATCGTGAATTACAGGGCCCGAGCTCGGGCTGAGCCCGTCTCTTCTCTATTGTCTGTCCGTCCGAGCTCTAACTCCCGTAAATATGTATCGATTTCTACAATATTTATGTATGTTATTCCTATGCACTGTTGTTACCTGGTTATTGAAAATGGTGCATGCAGAATTTATAGTTCTTCTACAGCACGGGGTTATATAAAGAAAATAAACGTTGATAAATTTAATATATTTTCAGTTGTTTCATTATTTTATTGCATAATAAATATTAAAAAATTTCTTTGAAGATATCTCCTGCGTTAGGATTTTTACAAGACGCATCGAACACTATGTAAGAAGTTAAATATATGTAAATATATGACATTTGGAGAATACAAAATAAATGCCGTCCATCTCTCCCGGAATTACCCTATATTTGAGTAAAATTATTTCATATTGATGTATGTAATAATGATTGAATTGTTTTTAAATTACAGGTTTGTGAAATATTTGCTCATTGCTCTCCCACTTTCGGCTCACCGATAGAGGTCGCCTTTTCTTTTACTGTCTGTTTTTAATGCGTAATAGAATCTAGATCGCGAGCACCGCGAAGCTTTACTGTTGATATTTTATGTGTTCTTAAGTGTTGTAAGTAAAAAATGTTTGTCTTGATATTGTGTCTTGCTTTGACGCAATAAGATTGCCTTAATTCTCTATTTGACCCAGAAAGGCGAAATATATACATTTAAAAGGTTTATCCCTTTGAGCCAGTTGTACTAATCATAGAGCATATGAAGAAGTAAAAATTTTCTCAGAAAGCCGGTTGTTCTGTTAATAGTACACGATAAAACTTCATGAGATAAATATACATTTAAAAGAGGAAAAAATATCTTCCTGACTAAAAGCAAAATTCGGACCCGAAAAAGTTAAGATTAACACTTTGGAGCAAGGTGAATTTTATTTAGAAAAATAACTGCTATATAATAAACTCTTCGTTTAATGGCACACAGCATTAGAGCAGTATCTAAGTAAAGTATCGCTCGTGGCAGACAAACTGTGTTCTTTCTCTTAGCAAGATCGACACCTTGCTAAGCGATCACTTCATTTGTGTGGTAATTCCAAAAATTATTTTAGAATGATCATTTGCATCTATTACCCGAATTGCATTCGGCTACTCGCGTTGTCTTTCTCCCTGCCCAGGAAATGCCGGAAAATGTTTCTGCATCTGCTCCAAAAGGCTACGAGGGTTTACATTCTGCTACACTTCCCTTCTTTCACCCATCCTATATTACTCTTTATCTTGAGTGAAATTCGAAAAATTGTTAAGTCGTTTCATTATTCCAATCAGTCGTCTGGATTGTCAATCTCACGGAACACGAATGGAAAGAATAAGAAAAGAAAGAGCCGAATCTTCTCCTTTGCACGCTTGACGACAAATTGACAAAGGTGCTGAATGAAAACACACACTCCCCCTCGCGCGGTTACTTCTCCTGCCCTCGATAATCCCTTCTCAATGGAGCTTGAGCAGCGAGCATGGACAAGACGAGGAGCAATGCGATATGAGTGTTTACATTCTTAGTTTTTTAATTTCTCCTGCTCTTTGCCTTTGAAGTTGGCTGAATGTAAGCATATTGGTTTCTGTCGTGAGAGTTCATTATGCAAATGAAAGAAAACTATAGATGTCCTTAGACCTATGTTCTAAGGACAGTGATTTAAAATAAATATTTTAGTCTGTTACTCACTTTAACCTGTTCGCTTCCATAGTTGAAAACGCTGCCGTGCAACTCGCGCCTGGAAGCACCAATGGGTACAGAAGGGAGACTCGCATCACTGCAGTGATGGCCGCGAACAGGTTAACCCTTTGACGCGCAACCCTTTCCCCGCAACTTCAAATCTATTCTTCGTGACTGGCAACAGTCAAAACGTCAGAGTTTGGTGTTCCCAGAGCGGGAACACTGCGCGTTAAAGGGTTAATGCCTCTTTCGTTTCGTCAATCTCGCAACGTAAATATACGCCCCCTTCAAATATCGCTCATTTCACGCGTCCTACCTGCACTTAACTAGATACGCCAATGTATAGCATGGTTTGAAATAATGTAAATAGATATGAACACATAGAGACGCATGACTTTATTAGCTGATGTAAAAGTACACAGTCGAGGTGGTGGTCACATTCTGTACAAAACAATGGTCTCGGCCAGCACTTGAAAAAGTGAGTCAACGTTACGAGGAGACATGAATCTCTGGAAATTGTTTGAAGACAATCACAATTTTACGTTCTTACTCCAATTCAGATTGGTGAATACAATCTGAAGTGTTTCTGCAAAAGGAAAAACAGTAAAACATTTGTTATTTTCTGATAAAGTAAAGCATTTTGCTGTTTGAAAGAAATTATATCTTCATTATCATTCATCATTAAATAATTGATATTTAATCTGGTGATTTAAATGACTATGATTTTAATTTGATGGTGATTAGAATTAATAAATTGTGTTGAGCAGTAATACGATATCCCCATAATAAATTATAATGTTTAGATAAGATTGCGGAGTTACCTTTTTACATTGTAGACCTGAACATTTGAAAGTGCATACAATCACTCTTGGATGCGTGCTTCAAGTGATCGTATTGTAGTTTCTAATTTGTTAAAGGCCGTCGTTGTTACTTTGTTAAAATGAACAATAACTTATACAGACTAATTTTATCGTTTTATGATTAATAAAATAAAGTGTATTTTATATATAACATTTTTTAGTAATAGCTATATATTGTTCTAAAACTCTTATAAACTAAATAGAAGTATGAGTTGAGTTACCAGAATAACATGACTCGAGAGGTGGAGCATTGGGGGCACATACCCCACGAACTTTGTCTGTAAGTCTTTTGATTTAAATCATATTTTTTTCTTTTAATTCTCTCTCTGACCCCAAAATTTTTGATCACACTACGCTTATATAAGTTTTTTTTTTCTTTTTTTCTGAATGTGTTTTAAGTATAATACTTTCTACCATTATTAGGAAACCAACGTTTCTTTTAAAATCTAGTATATCAAAATAAAAACAAGTGTTTGAAACTGGTGCCACCATTAAACGGAATTTTTTTTAATGAAAATTGAAACTTTTTAATTATTACGATTCAATAAGTTTGAATGTAAAGAAAAACTAAAAAGTACTTTAACACTGCTTAGATATGTGCATTTCATTTGCACAAAGAAGAAAAATTCACGATGTTCTAGTAATAATAATAGTCTTATTTCGTAATTATCTTAAATTTTGGGATCTGGATAGAGCTCTGATTTTAATTATATCTCTTCTGCTTCAAAAAATGAGCTCTAAACCATCTCTAGTATGGGTTGATCAATTTTAGGAATTGCGCTGACAGTTCTCGATAAAATCTAATAATTTTACTATTAACCAGATCGCTCATTTTCAAACAAAGTAAATATTTTTAATTCCACTTTCAAGAAAAAGAAATCTTTATTTTAGTCTTTATGCAAATTCCTAGGTAAAATTAACAAAATAGATGCATAATTTTCAGTAACTTCAGAGAAGCAATTTTTGCTTCGAGTCATTGTTATCTCAATCGTAAGAATAATTCAAAAAAACAAGTAAATAGCCATTTTGTGAGTAAGATTATATAACTTTGTACGAAGCAAGGTAAAACATATCACTGCATGCATTAGAGGAACACAAGGTCACTTGCTCTCTTCGTCGTCAGGTATTCATCAGTAAATATCAATTTCCCTGTCTGTACAAGTAAATACCTGCAGGTATTTATTTTTACTAGCTGTATAAATAAAGTTACTTGTAATTTCCCCAAAATGAACGCGAAAGAACACCAAATATCTTTATCTATTCATAATAAATTTTTATATAAAAAGGAGTGTGAAAAGTTTAAAGACAATTCAGTGTAATGAATATGATGTTACGATATCGGCATTAGTTATGATAGATAATTGAGAGAGTGAACGTATAAAGCAGGGTTTCCAAACTGTGCTCCGTGAGGTACTATAAGTGTTCGTTGCGAAGATAGCGAGTGTTCCGCGAAAATAATTCCTCTTGCTTCAGCCTCCAATTCACAAGACTTAACCCTTTACGGTCGCTATGTCTACTCTCCTTAGCCATCAAAGCCGTCTTACTGTTCCAGTCGTATGTCTGCTCTCAGTCACCACAGAACATTTCAACGAAACTTGCCCCTCTGCGACAGGTCCCCTTTCTGCTTGGTAGCTTTGGGTTCTCGTAATGTATTTCACTGGGAAAAACCCGATTTTTAACATTCAAGCAAAGTGTTAAATTCAAGTTTTGGGAAAATTTTTAATGGACTTGGTTAAGTAAACCTTCCACTTTGATTTTCTAGCTCTTTTGAAATGCATAACGAAAGCTCGTCGGAGAAAGGCTAGTCTCGTGAAATTAATTCTAACCAGTAGGACACCTATCTCCAAATTTAAATGATTGCAAAGGGTTAAACTTACTCAAGGTACTTCACCAAAATTGAAAGACCTTTAAACTGCTCCACCAGAGAAAAAATTTTAGAAACCCTGCTAAAACCTTCAACTCGTAAATTTCTGGTACCACCGGCTATCGAAAAGGCATTTTTTCCCAACTGCAGCTTTACATTCATCCCACTGTGGCATTTACCCTTTCCAAAGCCACTTAAAAAAAAAAAATTATTTCATGAAAGTTTTCCCCACGGATATCTTCGTACAGTTTGGTGAATATTTAGCTGTTTCGTGGAGACAGCTCCTTCTGCCACTTTGAAGTTCGGTGAGTTTTATTTTACCATTATGTGTATTTCGTAAAAAGTTAACTCATTTTATTTAGCCATAATACCAGTTTCTGAATGTATTTTACTCTTTTTTAAGTTCCAAAATGTGAAACTTTTCGTTTTGATGGGCCCTTTATATTCTAAAATTATTAATTAAAAATCATTTCTACATGATTTAGTATTATAGGTTCAATGAAGTTACAAAAATCAAAACTACTGTAACCAATTATGGTCAGCGTTTCAGTTTGTTATACACGGGATTCACTATACAATAAGCCACTGTTAGTACATTTTCGTACTAAATTGACTTGTTAAAGACCCATTTTTTTACAATTTTGCTACGTTTTGACCGCACATTTTTCAGCAATTACAAGTCACTAAATGACTCATGCTACACTACAAGTTATGAATAGTAGTTATTTACCTGTGTTTTTCTTACCAAAAGTTTTATTTCTGGAAATGCCAATCATCAGCAGCATTTCTGTGAAACAAAGTTAAACCATTTTAATATCATTTAGTTTTTCACAGAGCCACAATACTGTAAACATCATAATTGTTCCACATTTGTTTATTGTGAACATCATAATCTCGTCAACTTAGCAATCAATATCGGCGAGATAAATATAAGAATAAACTCAAACCATAAATAATAGCACTTTACATGGCATTATTACAATAAAATACCTTATCTAATACTCACTGAATAACAGTTTATTTGTTAAAAAATAGCCCGTTTCTAATAAATATATTAGTTTAAAATTGTTTTTGCATAATGAACTAAAGTACTGGATTATAAAATTTGAGCAAAAAATACCTTTTTGCTTAGTAATATTATTAATATACAGTCATAATGTTACACATTAAACTCCTAAAATTATGTCAAGCTAATAATCATTTAAGTGTTGTACTTTTAAATAAGAAAAACGTGGCATGGATTTTCCCTAAACGATATGGACACCCTTTAATGTATTAAGGTATAGGCGAATTTTTTGCTTCATATGTTACTTCAAAATTTAAGAAGAAACATTAACATAATAAACATGAAAACTTTCACTCTTTTGTTTTCTTTTTTTAGAGATTTATAAAATACTTATATATATAATAAGTATAGTACTGTAAAAGCTTATCCAGTCCTGAAAGTTATCACATTTAAACACATATATCATGCTTGAAAGGAAAGAGTAAAGGGTTATGTTGTTTTTCTAAAATATTTTAAAAAACATGCATTTTTAAGTCATGTAAAATAATCCAAACGTATTACATAAAAAATTCAATAAATTTATATTTTGGACAAAAAGACTTCTTGCCATATTCCTTTTCCAATCTCTTTTTCAACTAACTTAAATAATACCGTGTTTCGTCAAATACAATGAATTTTCTAATATTTTCCAGAATAATTTTATGAAACATAGAGCTGCTTTTGTTTATGAAATTTTCAATTTATCATAGTTTCTTACAATTGTTTTAATATTTTTAGCCACCTGGTTTAACTTGTAAGTCGTTCAACAATAATTATTTGAATATTTCCTGTAAAAAAATCCGGAATACTTATAAAATCATTTTTACGACATAATTAGTTTAATTATAACTCTTTTCGATATTTTTATGCGCAATTAAAAGCAGATCATAATAAAGGAAGAAAAGTCAAATACTGTAAAGATTGTAATCGGGGTTTCTATAACAAATCCGCCAAACGCTGTTAATTATACTGATGGATAAAAATCCCAACACTACGAAAATGACACTGTAGTGATGAAATTTCGACAGTACATTTTTCTAGTATTGTCGAAATTTAACCGGTGTAACAGCAAGAATTTTGAATGCAAGCATGCAAACATGCATGCATTGTATCGTACAGGTCTCGAATGACAGTTTGTGGGATGGCGTTCTATACCTATAGCACCCGATTTGTCAAATCAGCATCAGTTAATGATGGTTGTGGATGATACTGAAGTTGTTGTCCAATGATGTATCATACGTGATCGATTGGAGAAAGATCTGTTCCTCTAGAAAGCCGAGGCAACATGCCGACACTCTAGAGCATGTTGGGTAACAACAGCGGTGCCAGGATGACCGTTATCCTGTTGGTAAATATCCCTATGAATGCTGTTCATGAATGGCAGTACAACAGCCTGATTGAATCACCAGGTTGGCGAACAAATTCGTAATCAGGGTGTGTAGTATTACCACATGAATGGTCCTGCTGTCATTGAAACTTGCTCTCCAGACCATAACGTCTGGAGTAGATCCACTCTGTCTAAGTCGTAGACAGGTGGGTTGCAGCCGTTCCCCTGGCCCACTTTTAACCAACACACAGCCATCACTGGCACCAAGGCAGAACCGGCTTGGCTTTCATTTGAAAACCCGACAGACCTCCAGTTCGATCTACATGATGCTTTAGATTGGCACCACTGACGTTGCAGACAGCAGTGGTTTGGAGATAGTGGAATTCAATACGTTACAAGGCATCTGGCTCAGAGCTGTCCTTGAAGTAACCAAGTTGTTACAACTCGTTGTGCCATTGTGGTGCTAACTGCAGTCCGAATTTCTGCTGCAGACGCAGTACGAGGAGTCACAGCCTTACACCAAATACGTCGGTCTTTTCCTCTCAGTAGTGCCAAGTGGCAGCTCGAAACCCAGTCATTTTGATACCGCACTTTCCCGTGATCACTGCTGAACATCATGCCCAGTGGATATATTCCTACCAAGTCTTCCTGCAATATCACGGAAAGGAAGTCCACCTTTTCATAGCCTTATTATAGGACCTGGTTCAACCTAAAAGAGCTGTCGTTCGTGCCCTCTTCGTCTTCTTAAAGACATTCTTGACTAACATCAATTCACTACGTCAAATCTCAGCTATAAAAAAAGCTCATGAACTTTACAGCGCGTACTTAAAGCAAACCTGATTTGCATCTTCATAGTGATGCTACTAGAGCCACACTTATGCGGCTAGCGCGAAATCTGAATGGACGTTATCTTTCAGATGTATAAACACGTCTATCAAATTTCGTTTATCTAGCACAACTCCCTCTTGGTGTTGTGATTATTTTTTCAGTCTGTGTATCTCTTAATTATCATCATCTCGTTTCATTTCTTATTTAATTTCTCATGAAGAAACAGTCATAGAATACGACGGATTGAAAAAATGTGGTTTTAACTGAGGGGATGGAAAGGCATTTTAAAAAATATAATAAATCTGATGTGGACACCACATGACATTTTTGCAGGCCTATTAAATCGTAAATATTTTCGGTGCACTTCATCTAAACTTATTTCATTTGAAAGAGATAATTACTGCAACTAAGGGTTATCGATTTCTAGAAAAATATTTGAGATATCACCAAGCTGGGTTCAGTTTCAAAGATTTATTTTTGGCAGTTAATTTACCGATATTTCGCCAAAGACCGCCAAGCTTGAGATAATTTATGAGATTTTGGGCATAGCCGAAATAGTGTTTGACCACATACTTGCAATGAATTGAAGGTACTCGGATGTATTGAAAATCTTTAGATGACCCTGTAAATAAACTACCCAGTCGATTACAATCAAAAAAGATATGCACAATTAGGTGTTAATGGATAAAAGTTTTAGAGTTATGTGAAATACGCAGTTACTTTTGGCTCCAACTGGCGATATTTCTGCAAAACTCGCCATGGTCGATGACAGTTGACGGGATTTCGGGCTTGTCCGAAACAACTATAGACTACAGACATAATATGCTGAAAGTGAAATAGACCTTAACGTATTTAAAATCTTTTGGGTGGTCCTGTAAATAAACTATCGAGTGATTGAAACCAGAAAGGGAGGTGCACAACTGGATGTTACAGCAATCCTAACTATGCAATTTCAACATTCTACGACTAATAGTTTTGAGATATGCCAATTAAGCACGTACAGACGTCAGACTGCGGTTTGTCAAAATGAATCGTACATGCATATACCACCATACATATATGCGCACGTTGGGATGTCTCTCAGAAACTCTTCGAAGTAAATTTAAAGATAGTCAAAATCGATTTTTTTAATCAAAATCCGCATACCGAAATTTTACGCCATCACTATTTCTTTTAGTTCGTACAAGGAAGAAAAAAGGCTCAAGAGGCTAAAAAAAAAAGCTAATAAAAACGCTGCGACATGTGAAACCTTCCCAGTAAATAAAATATGTATGTCAAGGTCACAAGGCTAATTTCTCCCTTTATATGTACAAAAATGCTTTCAAAATGGCCGAAACAGTTTCGGCAGTTTTGAGAAAACTGTTCTTGAAAAAATGGACTTAAATTTAAAATTGATTGCTTTAGATTGGATAACCGGCACCGATATTTTTCCCTCTTTTTTTTTTTTTTTTTTTTGGGGGGGGGGGGGATTAATTAATTTTTTTTTTTAAATAAAACATATTCTTATCTTCTAATAACTAATATTTTTATTCTTTTTTCTGTGGTGCATGTATATATTTCAATTCTTAGTGCAATTTTAATTTCAAAATCCGTCATATTTTTCATTTCCCATTTTCAAAATTTCTTTCTGCAATTCTTTATTACTTATTCAGTGTAAATTATTTGTGTAAAATTTTATTTATTTGATAGGATTACAAGAATTTGAGTAGCATATCATTTTATAAAAATGCAAACTATTTAAATAGGTGTAAAATTTTATATTATCACAGTGGCAAGGTTCTTCCGTGTGCGGATGGTGAAGCTGTTTGTAGATAAGGAAGGGTAGACCATTTCTACCATTCGAAGCGATTGTATTGTGGTATACTTGCATTATAGGAGTTATTTTACATAACTTTATTTTAAAGGTAAATTTTAGTGAACTGATGAATTTGAAGATAAATAGAGTGTTCCTACATTTAAAATATTTACATAAATAAATATCCTGTTTCGTTGGAAGTGTATGGAGAGATTTTTAAATTTGATCATCTTGTACTATAAACCTGAAACATGGCTTGCTTCATAATATAATTATGCCATGAATTGTACTGTCATTTTCTCCCCTCCATCCCCCCCCAAAAAAAAAGAAAAAGAAAAGAAAGAAGTATAGATACAGATAGACATCACAATGCATACTTTAAAATATAAAATTTGCTAAATTATTTAAGGATCTCATACTTTGAAGGTATTTCTTTTTAATGTTCTTTTTTTCCTACGTTTTTGTACATTTTTAATTTAGCTAAATTTAAACAAGTTTTTATATGCAACCTAAGTTTCAGTTGTTACCGGGCATTCTGAATAGTCATTAATCTTCAAAACAAGATAAAAGAACATTATTAAAGCTTTTTGCGAATATAAATAAAAACTGTTTGTTTATATTAACTTTTGTTAACTAAAGTCGTGCTTTTTAGGATGTTGTGAGTAGAAAAGGCGAGAAAAAGATCAATTATAGTTTCTTTCAAAATCTTGGGAAGGAAAAACAGGAATTCGATGCCATACTTTCTCACAATTTTTATTTTTCAGACTAAAAGTATTTTCAATTTGTTTGGATACTATATGTGTGTCTGATAAAGAACTATATTAACTTTTCAATTCATACATTGTTTTTTACAGTTATTCAAATTTATAATTACTCAGAAATTTCGCATGGTCATTTTTTTTCTATTAATATGTTATTTTTTGTGCCCTTTATTAATGTATCTTCAATGATTGAAAGAATTCCTATCTTTTATTAGTTTATCATATTTCGACTAAATCTAATGAATCATTCACATTTAATTCCGTTCTACGATTTTCTGCATTTAGATTGCAATTCTTTCATTAAGTCTGTCCTCCCCCCAAAAAAGAAAGGTCCATCTGCAGAAAGTTTTAAAAAATAATTACCCCGTGCTTATTCCTCTATTTCTAAAAAATAATCTAAATAAAATGTAAATAAACAAATTTAAAGAAAATGAGTGTTTGCAGAAAGCTTTGGATAATTGCAAAAAATTTTTACTTTGAATTAGTTCTCTTAGTAGCTCATAGAGAGCAGCACCATTTTCTTTCTTTTTTTTTGTAATCAGTATATTGTTTACTTTACTGGTTATAGATGGCAGCACCATATATTCTTCAGAGAATTGTGTGATATATGTAATTTTACAAAGTTTTAATTATTTCATCTTTTGAACACCAGTTTCTTTTTAATGTTTTTTTGTTACAGATCATGTTTGTAATTTGATTATAATGTAACATTTTATAAATAACTATAATTAAGTACAGAGTTTATTACATTAAAATAGTTGAATGAGCTCCACGAGCTTTCACATTTGAAGGGTCCAGCTATGTGGGGAGATGAAGGGGAAGGGGGGGGGGGTAAAGTAATATTTGATTGATGAAAAATTTCACTATAAATAATTTGTAAAAAAATTTTGTCACTTTACAAATTTTTAATCTTTATTGTAACTTTTTATTACCCTGTAAAAAAAGAGTTTACAGGTGGATATTCGGCCAAAATTAGCATTTTTGTGTAGGCTAAGGGGGGTGCAAACCTCAAACCCCTCCCTCTCGCCCTTATCAACGTCCTTGATGAGCTCTAAGAAGTTAAAATGGTATAAAATACAGCTTTTTCACTTTCAAAAGAGTTAAAAATGACTGTCACCCTCAATTTTATGCAAATTTTTAAATGTTCTTTTACTAAAGTCAAGTCAGGTATTCATTTAATAAGGGTTACAGCCTTGAAATCTTTCGGTTTAATATAAACTGTTATTTGATGAATTCATTTTGCTTTCTGATATTTGCTTTTTTATATAAAAACTTTTGGAAAACAAGTGTTACTGCGCATTTTTCATTTGTTTAAAAAAATTTGTACAATAAATATTTGTGTTGAAATTTCATTTGAAAATTTAAGTAAAGTATCGTAATATTATTGTGTGTGTATGAAGAGTTTATCAATATATTTCATATAAAAATATTTATTAAAAGCAATATTTATTATTTCGGCTGATTTAAGTATAACGATTCATAGTTTTTAATTCAAAAAAATTTAAAATGCTACACTTCGAAGGAACTAAACTTGCTTCACTGTCTTGCTAACATATTAAAATAAACTAATTCCGCCAGATACTCTTAAAAATTACAATGATCCTTCAGAAGTTTCACTGCACGCTGTAATAAACGAAAAAACTGTACCTTTTATGAAACCTTCGGAAAAAATTTTTAGACCTAGAATTACACAACAAAATTTTTCGAAGAGTGACACATTTTACAAGGTTTTCTATTTTAATAATTTTTTCTAAACATTTTGTAACTGCTACAGGTTTATTCTTTATGGCAGTGTATGTTTCAGCTGGAAAGATACACCCAAACACAGCATACCGTCGCTGCCAAACCAATATCTGCAATTTTCAAAAAGTATAACTTTGAGATATTGAATTAAAACATAAAATTTTATATGAAGCAGATTTTTGAAAACTAAATTAAAGTTATACTTTTTTTTAGGTATTCAAATATAATAATGTAATTTATTATTAGAAAATTTTTATTTGATAATATTCTGGCTGATGCACATGGAAAAATTCTTTAGGGACCACAATTCACCATATAATGATCAGAGTGACATAGCAGTCTTTTTATGCGAAAATTTGGTTAGTAAACTAGTCATAATAGTCAAAATGTCGAAATCTCCAAAAAGTGCACATAGCAGATGTGTTGTGTTGTGTTGTGGGATTGAACTCAAATATTTGCTAATTTTAATGCTTGGTGCAGTGTTTTACACCTATACAGGGTGTCCCAAAATCAGTGTCCTAACCTTTTATTCCTTAAATATAGATCATAGATATACACAATAAATTACAAAGTTACGCAAAATAAGGTGCAGAAATTTATAGTATCAATCGAAATTTTTTGAAGATTGAATCTAAATGAATATAAAATTTAAATTTTTACACTGACCCGGTACTAAAAAGAATCGTAATTATTAAAATGGGCCTAATACATTACTTAGGTAATGAACAAAATTCCAGACATTTGTCATAGAAAGCCCCAGAGACATGAAAATTAATATATGTTGAATTAAACCATTTTTTAATGGCACTGGAAAAGAAATTACATCGAGAGATCGCTTCCAGTGACTGTACACAAATTACGGAAGAAAACAATTGTTCCATAAATACATAGTATATTTGCTATTATTGGTGTTGCAAAGCCCCTTACTAATTTTTTTAATGTATCTGAACCTTTTTATGATGACAGGCTGAAATTTTTAAAATCACCTTATTAATGTATGGGGAACATATTACATATTGGGAATTTTTTGTACAGGGCCCTGTAAAAATTAAAATTTTGCATTCATTAAGATTTGATGCTCTGAAAATTTTAATCGATACCATAAAATTATGCACCTTCCTTTGCGTAACTTTGTAATGTACTATATATTTTCATGATAAATATTTAATGCATAAAAGCCTAGGTCAGTGTTCTTGGAACACCCTGTATATCTGTACATAAACACATGAAATTTTTTGCAGCTATGAATATTACATCAATTAATATTTTTTCTGAATTTTTTCTAATATTTACACGCTTCTTTTAAAAACATGTGTTATGATAGTCAAAATTAGCAGTGAAATTTCAGAAAGTCAGATGTTTATTCAATAAAGGTAAACAATAATATTTTGAATAAAGTTATTATTTTGTAAATGTTACTATTATTTATCACTATGTTGTGACCTTTGATTTAAATAAACCGTTATAGCTTTTTTTCTATTAATTTTACTTTCATTAATGCTAATTTAATGGTCAAATTATTAAATTTTTGATGAAATTTCTTCTAATGTCAGTCTAATTGCGTTTCCAAAAACACACCTATTTATAAAAATTTCATCATTTCTGAACAATTCTTATGTTATTCAACTGTTTATGTTGTAACTTTTGAATAAATAAATTTTATTAAAAAATTCCTTTATTTAAGTTCATTACTTCGCAAAATTGATAGCTTATAAGTTCAAACGATTAATTTTTCCATTTACTTTTCATTTTAATAGCGTATTCATTGTTTGTTGGTTTTTATTATTGCATATTTTCTAAAGAAATCAGGAATAACAGATTTTGTAATAATAGAATCCAGTTTAAAACAATCCAATATTGTCTTAACAAAACCTTTGAGATTTGTTGCCAAGATATAAATAACACTAGAAAATATTTCAATGCCATGCGCATGCGCAAGTAGTGTTACTGAAATTACAGTTTTTGCATTTGCCCCTCTGTTTTGGAACTTTTGTTACAACTCCCTCTATTTTAAAAAACGTATATTTTATAGATAAAAATAAAGTAGTAAATGAAATTAGAAAGGAGGGGTGGAGCGGGGAATAAAAACAGAAAAAAAAAAAAATTCTTGTGCAGTATTGTTGAATATTAGGTGAGTTTTCAATTTTTATTTTCTATTTTCATGATCTTTAATCTAATATACATCTTAAAGTTTAAATTACAGGATGATGCTCTCTTTTTTAGATAAATAAATTTTAAAGTGAGTCTCCAAAAGTTTTTCTAAATCAAAATAATAATATGTTGTCCTTTTTTTTAAGTCTGTGAAAATAATTTTTCAAGGTCGGAAATTTTTGTAATTTAATATTTCAAGCATGTAACATTAAACTATAAATTAAATGCTAATGTTTCACGAAAAACCAAAACTTTTTTTTTCTTTTTAAAGTTTTGGGAAGTTTTGGTTTTTTCTGTTTTATTCTACTTTCTTGTTTCAGTGTTTTTGTTATTTTGTGCATTTTATCTTGTATGTTGTTAGGATAATGTCCTAATCGCCTGCTGCATTAAAAAAAATGCTCTTGTTCAGTGTTACAGATATATATATATATATATATTTAAAAAAAGCTTTTATGTCAGATTTCTTTAAGATCGGATTACTTTCACATTAATTTTTCTTTCTTCTTACGTTTGAGCAAAACTCTGAAGAGAAAAAAAAAATTCCAGTAAGTGAACACATTACATTTGTTTTGGTAGGAAGCCAAAACTCACTATCTAACTTGCATCATCATAAGCATTCATATTTTAAAAAAGTATAAAAAAAGCAGAAAATGAAGACTGAAAAGACGAAGGTGTTAGTTGAATTTGTTTCATAAACGATCTTAGAATTTATGCGTAGAAATATTAATTCTATTTCGATATACGATTACACTATTTACAAAATATCACATCTAAACGATAACTTCAAGCATGATTTTGAATGTAAGAAAGAAAGTCATATTTTTTAAATAGATAAAAATTTAAAATAAGGGAGAATGAAAGTTGTAACTTTACATTTTTGAATTTTTATCTAGAACTACAGAAAAAAAAAAAAAAACTAAATTGATCAAGCTACAAGTTTTGCCTTTTACACTTCATAGATAAAAATACTTTTAAAAATTGTAATCTGTACATGTGTTTTTTATTTCATAAAAAATTTCCTCTTTAAACGCGTCTTTAAATTTAAAGAAGCAAACATGCAGTCATGTAAGCCCATGCTATAGATTGCACCATGCATTTTAAAATACTCCCTAAAATTTGCACACAAAAAAAAGTATGCCTCCAAATATTTCTTATTATTTTCTTATCACTCTTCAACTTTTTCTTTTCTTTTTTTTTTATTGTTGTTGTTGTGAAAATATCATTTTAACTTCATTTTTTTCTTAAATAACAAAAATAAATTGCGACTTATTTGAAATTGTTCAATTTCATGTTCACATGCAAAGAAAAGAATAAAAATATTTCGATCTTAAAATAAATATAATTTTATACAATAAATATTAATAACAAAGTATAAAAATTTGTCAAATTTTAAATGCATCAGAATTCTTTACATTGTTTGAAATATATTTTTGAAAATAATGTACATTGGAGGAAGATATAAAAAAAGATTTGTTTATTTAAAATTTTTCTTTCTGAATAGCTTCTGAACATTTTTCATTTTCTTTCATTCTGTTCTTTTTCTGAACGTATACATAAAAATTTATATAAACAAAAGAAATTTAACATATTAAACAATTTAAGATAAAAGTGTACTGAACGTTCTCTGATTCACGTCAAGCATTCAGGATTCACAGAGGTCAACAGATAGCAGAAGATGGCATCACTCAGTTCATACTCAGGAAAAAAGAAAGAAGATGAAAATAGCGTTCACTGCTAAAAGAGTCAGTTTGAAACACAGTCACAGACAGTCAAAAATCAACCAATCAATCACGTACAGGTTTCAGGTACTTGCTGGTATCCCTAAAGGGCACACGACAGAAGGGATGCACAAGAGGAAAAAAAAAGTTACGGTTGTCCACACTCTGTTCTTTAAACTACGGGATTGTTCTCACAATATTAGTGGAACATGCATTTTGGAGGTCTCGGAGGAACATGCTACATGGAACAAAAAATTAAAAACTTCTTGTAAGGACGGTTTCACCTTTAGGGCCCTGCCACTTCGCCAAACAATCCAAATTATACCTCTCTCTCTTAGCCTCTCTTCCGCGTGGACCTTTCCTCCTCAACAAAACGTGATTAGTTACTTAAAACGGGATGTCCATACCGTGGTATGTGGGAAAATACCTGCTGGAGATTCTCTGTCTGGACGGTACCTCTGGTGCCCGGGGCTTGAGGAGGTTCCTGCCGTAGCCGAAGGAGATGGGGGCGTAGAGGTCGTGCTGGGCCAGTGGTATCTTCGGCAGGGGCGCCGGCTCGGGCGGCAGGTACTGTGGTAGGATGGTGTATTCCCTCGGTCGATCCAGGGAGTTGACGACGGGGACGTACAGCCCGGTTCCGTACCTGTAGTTGTCGTGGTACATGAGGAGGAGAGGCTTGCGCCAGCGGCAATATCCGTCCATTATTTTGTTTTCGAAATCGGGTTTCTCGCAGGGTAAATTGACTGGGCTATTCTTCGTCGTCCGACGGTTGGTTTCGAACTAAAGCGATCTCCAGATCTTCGTCTCCCTGATGTCCCAGAATCCTTCCCGGCGAAAAGAGAGGGGGGAAAAGCCTTACTCTGCACTTTGGACCTATTTTAAGTCCTCCCCGTCCTTGGCTCAGATGAGCGGGCACGTTTTCACGTTTTGTTTCTTTTTGAGAGGTTGTCTCGTGCTCTTTCTCTCTATAGAAAGCAACCAACTCTGGCAGAGTTAATGGAACAAGTGCTTCTCCTGTTGCCAGTGCTCCACAAACATAGAGATATATTGATTTTTTGCATTCAGCTTTCTTTCTTTCTTTTTTCCCCTATTTACCTTTTGGAATTACTTTTTTTTATCGGTTTCGTAATGCTTTTAGAGTACATGAACTTTATCTTCATTTTTAGATTACATAAGAGATGACCAAATTGCTACCCGAAAACTTCCTTTACTCCAGCCCTGTTAATTCATCCATTTATTTTCGAAACATAATTATGAAAGTGGAAAGTTATAAAATTTAGTCTGATATTTTTTTTAACTTGCGCTGAATCTACAATAAGTTACAGAACAAAAGAAGTGATCTAGACCAGTGTTTCCAACCACTGCTCCTGGGAACGGCACCGGTCCGCCAGACTTTACTTCCGGTTCACATATGTGAAATTTATTAAAAAAATAATCCGCAGCAAATGTCCTGCTAATTAAAAGTTATATTTGATTAACATTTGATTCTATAAATCAAATACGTGCTTAAATAATAATAATTATTTTTGGATGACACAGGTCCGCTAAATATTTTTTTTTTTTTCTTATTTTGCCAATCCTCAGTTGTAAAAGGTTGGAAAGCACTGATCTAGACAGTGAGCTTTTTTTTCAAACTATGCATATGAACTGGATAGAATTGGGTTCTGTGCCACACTGTTGTTTTATACTCAGGATTCCTGATTAGAGGGGATTTAAATGGCTGATAGACACATTTATAGTGTGATGTGATAATATACAGTAGTTCATTCACAGCCGAATGTTGGTGTTTCAACCATTCGGATATGCAAAAAAGCATATTAGATAGAAGGAAAACTGTTTAGAGCATATATGGGCAACATCCGGAGTGGCTTTTGATCCGGTCCGCGGAACATATATCAAAACCCCATATAAATCTCAACACTTATACGGCCCGCGACTTCCATTACTATCCTAAAGTTTGGTTTGCTACTTTTCAAAGTCTGGC
Organism: Cheiracanthium punctorium; assembly: GCA_038373885.1. Lineage (NCBI taxonomy): Eukaryota > Metazoa > Arthropoda > Arachnida > Araneae > Cheiracanthiidae > Cheiracanthium > Cheiracanthium punctorium. The sequence goes on along the minus strand of JAWZYV010013146.1, from coordinate 43,913 downwards.
CGTACCCGGTTGGTTCAGAGAGCATATCATTACATGCACATTTGGTAAATGTGTGATGGGTGCTGGTAACATACTAATGCATTCTATTATTTAAGCATTTATTGTTACAAAAAAAAAACATTTTATAAAACAAAACAAAATGAATTTGCTTATTTCTATAACTGCAAAGTCCATTCTTTTAATTGATAAAAAATTTGTGCTTACGTCAAGAAAGCAAATCATCTTTTCTGGAAGAGAATTACTCTTTTAATCAATCACAAAGACTATTACATTAGTACATGCTATTAGCCTAAGAATGCTTCGTAGAAATTACTTCGAGGAATTTGCATTCAAATTACTAGCCAGTAAGTGAAAATCAAGAGCCGTGACAATGTTTTTTATGGATGGATGCGAAATGAAAACGGGACAAAACACAACTTGTATCTCATGAGATTTTCGTAGTCTCGCAGAGTTTGAATTCTTCATCCGATTCTGTTAAAACAATACAGAAAATGTAAGCACAATTTTATTTCATAGAGTCATAATAACATAATGCAATATGTAATGCAACATATGTCATGCTAACATAAACTATGTAATTTCATCCCGTTTGTTAAAACGAAGTCAAATGTGCATGTATTTTTCTTTGATTCTTGAATCGAGAATTTTTTTTAATTTATTGCATAGTGTACATCAGGGCTCGAAATAAGATTTTAAAGCTGGCATCAAAAAATGCTCTGATTTTTATAAGCTGGCAGTAAAAATTGTTCAGCTCACGGCAAAATCTAAAATTTTCATAGCAATAAATTGTAGCAGATTTTTTTTTTCTCTGCTTAAAAAAAATGAGTTTCTTAGAAACAACAACAGCTTCACTTTTCTTTTAAGCATTCTGCACTTTCATATGCAGCCTTAAAATGCATCTGAGATACTAAGAAACAACCAATTATTAAAGTTTTAAATATTTGCGGCTAAACTTGCGGAAATTGATAATCGCGCCTACTTGAGTTAACCTCACGGCATTTACCGTGGTTGCCGCAACTTATTTCATATCCTGCTCTGCTAAGTACGTGAGTATTAAGTTAAAAAAATTCTATCGGATGGACTGGTATGTGAATATTTCTGTACATCCCTTTACAGTCGGCTCTAAAACAGAACGGCTGTCCAAAAATTTTTTCATTCAGATTAATATTATTTGAGATGAACTTATTTCGGAAAGATAAACAACGAAACTCCACGCGTCAATTTGCGAGATTGAGAAATTCGAAATAAGTCCTCTGTGATATGTGAACCTAAATTGTGTCTTTCAAGGAAAGGCAAGAACGAATTAAATTTTTTGTTTGTTTTTGTCTCTAGCATATTCGTTTTCATTCGCCCTCTTTTAATGATTCTGAATGACTTCTTGTCTTTATTTCACGTCGTATCAGTAATTAAGAGGCCTTCTGCTATGGCTTTTTTTTTGTATTTTTACAAAGTGAAAACTAAAAAACTTTAAAAAACACTTGGTACGTAGAAGGACAGTAAGAATAAAATAATTCTTGAAAATTTTTATTAATTACATTTCATTATAGCCACTTCATTTGGTACGTGAAAAATCACTACCAAATACTTCATTAAGTCAGCTTACATGATGACTGCACGCTGAAAAGGGGTTAGGTTTGTCTTGAATTTACAGCTTTCCAATCACTTTATAACCCTATCAAGCCAATGAAGATGAATATGAGCATTAGTGTCTTTTCAGACATGATAGGTGGTCACTTAACTTAAATTCTAGGTTTCCAATTTTTAAAAAAATCTGATGTGTCCAACACATGACTTCCTTGCACGTCCATTAGATCAAAAATATTTTCGAATCACTTCCTCTAAATTTATTTGTTTGAAAGAGATAAAATATCAATAATAGTAAGGTTTAGCAATTTCTAGCCAAATATTTCGATATCGCCAAGCTGAGTTCAATTTGAAGGATTTCCTTCTGACACTTTATTTGGCGATATTTCACCAAAAGCCGACAAACTTGAGATAGTCAGCGAGATTTTGGGGATAGCCAAAGTAGTCAGTGAGCACAGACCTTCAATGAATTGAATGCATCTATACACCTCAATGTATTCAAAGTCATTTGGCTCACCATGTAAATAAATTCTCAGTCGATTGCTGTCAAAAAAGATATTGAAAACAGTTAGATATTACAATAGTTCTAAATACAAAGTTAAAAAATCTACGGGTTAAAGTTTTAGAGTTATACAAAATAGGAAATAATTTTTGGCGCCAAATTTGCGATATTTCGGCGAAACTCGTCAATGTCGACGACATTTGGCGAGATATTAAGCATGGACCAACAATGACAGATTATCACCAAATTTGGCGATATTTCGCCAAAACTCGCCAAGAACGATGACAAATGGCGATACTTTGGGCATGGACCAAATGACTGACTATCGCCAAATTTGGCGACATTTCGCCAAAACTCGCCAAGGTCGAGGACAGACGGCGAGATTTTGGGCATGTACCAAACAATGACTGTCTACAGTTGTATTATAATGAAGATGTCCATAGACATTAAGGTACTGAAATTCTTTTCGGTGGTCCTGTAAATAAACTCTCCAGTAGATTGGAACCAAAAATCGAGATGCACAACTAGATGTTACAACATTCTTATATATGAAATTTCATAATAGTTTTTGAGATTTGAGAGTTAAATATGCACACACGTACACCAAAAGTCTCCAAGCTTGGCGACTTTTGGCATAGTTCTTGAGGGAGGCACGTGACCGTGGTCGGACCATTACCTAACTTATGTGGTAGGACGGTATTGTGCTTGAAATGGATGAATGCCCCTAAAATTGCTCTTGACCGTAATGTATTGGAAATCTTTTGAGTGTTCCTGTAGCAGAATTATAAATGATAAAGACACTTTTTTTAATAGAGAAATTCATTTTCTAACTCTTTACAGCATATATCACTTCTGAGTCGTTTGAAATAGCCCAATACCTCTAAAAAACGCTTTGTTGAATTTCGGCCCATAGAGCGTAATGTATTTCGAATCTTTTGGGCGGTCCTGTAGATAAACTATTCAGTCGAATGGAACCGAAAGGGGAGGTGCACAACTAGATGTTACAACAATCCTAAATATATAGTTTCAACATTCAACGCCTAATAGCTTTTGAGTTAGGCGAGTTTAATGAATTTCGGCCCATACAGCGTAATGTATTTCGAATCTTTTGGGCGGTCCTGTACATAAACTATCCATTCGATTGCCACCAAAAGGGGAGGTGCACAACTAGATCATAGAACAATCCTAAATATCAAATCTCAACATTCTACGACCAATAGTTTTTGAGATATGCGAGTTACATACATACGTACGTACGTACAGACGGCATGGAAAAACTGGCCACAGTAGACTCGCCACTGGTCAAAATGAGTTGCAGACGCGTTAATATGATCGTGCATGCTAACCTACGATGAGATGCATCGAAAAAATTTTTAAAATTCAATTTAGAGGTAGTCAAAATCGGTTTTTATGTCGAAATTTGGCCCCCAAAATTTTTCGGGATCACATTACTTCCTTATACTACGTACAAGGAAGTAAAAATGTTGATTAGATTTTGAGATTTTGCGAAAATTATTTCAAAAAATAAAATATTCTTTATTTATTCTTTATTCTATATTCAAAAATGTAAATATTCTTTCGAAAACCACATTATAACGACGAAAGCGAATGAAATGAAATTACTTAGTTACTCTGTAAATCAGTATTTTTACTTCCTTGTACGTAGTATAAGGAAGTAATGTGATCCCGAAAAATTTTGGGGGCCAAATTTCGACAAAAAACCCAATTTTGACTACCTCTAAATTGAATTTTAAATTTTTTTTCGATGCATCTCATCGTAGGCTAGCATGCACGATCATATTAACGCGTCTGCAACTCATTTTGACCAGCGGCGAGTTTATTGTGGTCAGTTTTTCCATGCCGTCTGTACGTACGTACGTACGTATGAATGTAACTCGCATGTCTCAAAAACTATGGGTCGTAGAATGTTGAGATTTTATATTTAGGATTGTTCTATGATCTAGTTGTGCACCTCCTCTTTTGGTCGCAATCGAATGAATAGTTTATGTACAGGACCGCCCAAAAGATTCGAAATACATTACGCTCTATGGGCCGAAAATCATTAAACTCGCATATCTCAAAAACTATTAGGCGTAGAATGTCGAAACTTCATATTTTGGATAGTTGTAACATCTAGCTGTGCACCTCCCCTTTTGGTTCCATTCGATTGGATAGTTTATCTACAGGACAGCCCAAAACATTCAAAATACATTACGCTCAATGGGCCGAAATTCATTAAACTCGCATATCTCAAAAACTATGAGGCGTAGAATGTTGAAACTTTATATTTAGGATTGTTGTAACATCTAGTTGTGCACCTCCCCTTTCGGTTCCATTCGACTGGATAGTTTATCTACAGAACCGCCTAAAAGATTCGAAATACATTACGCTCTATGGGCCGAAATTCATCAAAGCGTTTTTTAGAGGTATTGGGCTATTTCAAACAACTCAGAAGTGATATATGCTGTAAAGAGTTAGAAAATGAATTTCTCCATTAAAAAAAGTGTCTTTATTATTTACAGTTCTGCTACAGGAACACTCAAAAGATTTCCAATACATTCTGGTCAATGGAAATTTTAGGAGATTCATCCATTTCAAGCACAATACCGTCCTACCACATAAGTTAGGTAATGGTCCGACCACGGTCACGTGCCTCCCTCAAGTACTATGCCAAAAGTCACCAAGCTTGGCGACTTTTTTGTGTACGTGTGTGCATATTTAACTCTCAAATCTCAAAAACTATTATGAAATTTCATATATAAGATTGTTGTAACATCTAGTTGTGCATCTCGATTTTTGGTTAAAATCTATTGGAGAGTTTATTTACAGGACCACCGAAAAGAATTTTATTACTTTAATGTCTATGGACATCTTCAATATAATACAATTGTATACAGTCATTGTTTGGTACATGCCCAAAATCTCTCCGTCTGTCCTCGACCTTGGCGAGTTTTGCCGAAATGTCGCCAAATTTGGCGATAGTCAGTCATTTGGTCCATGCCCAAAGTATCGCCATTTGTCATCGTTCTTGGCGAGTTTTGGCGAAATATCGCCAAATTTGGTGATAATCTGTCATTGTTGGTCCATGCTTAATATCTCGCCAAATGTCGTCGACATTGACGAGTTTCGCCGAAATATCGCCAAATTTGGCGCCAAAAATTATTTCGTATTTTGTATAACTCTAAAACTTTGACCCGTAGAATTTTGAACTTTTGTATTTAGAACTATATTATAATATCTAACGGTTTTCAATATCTTTTTTGACAGCAATCGACTGGGAATTTATTTACAGGGTGAGCCAAATGACTTTAAATACATTAAAGTGTATGGATGCATTCAATTCATTGAAAGTCAGTGGTCAATGACTACTTTGGCTATCCCCAAAATCTCGCAAACTATCTCAAGTTTGTCGGCTTTTGGTGAAATATCGCCAAATAAAGTGTCAGAAAGAAATCTTTCAAATTGAACTCAGCTTGGCGATATCGAAATGTTTGGCTAGAAATCGCTATATCTTACTATTATTGATATTTTATATCTTTCAAACAAATAAGTTTAGAGGAAGTGCGTAAAAAATATTTTTGATTTAATGGACGTGCAAGGAAGTCATGTGTTGGACACATCAGATTTTTTTTTTAAAATACACAAAAGTTGTAACTTTGCTTTCTTTACTTTTTCCAGTTGCTACTCTCAGTCATTGTACTCCTACAAATCTGGCGAAAGTTCTGGCTTTTTGAACATTTGCATTAAGTACTAACCTGTCAACGACGGGTACTTCAGCTAGTCAGAAGTATATTTACGGTAAATATTATAAAGCGTCTCTTTAATTAGTATTGTGTGTAAGCTGTTTCAAGTTATAATACGTTTGAATAATATTTTCGCGTACGACAACATGGAATAGTTTTACTTGCTTGGTATAAATAAACGAGATTAATGTACAAAAGGGGAAAAAAAGAAAGAAGAAGAATCTTAAAATTATAAAAGTTGGCTTTCCGCTTGATTCAAGTACGTATAATTCTTGCATTTCAGGATTCAGCATTCTTTCGAATCCTCATTCTGACGCAAAGTCAAAAAATATTTCCAGCGAAAGAGAAAGGTTAAAACTGAAGTAGATTGCAACGCTTTGCCAAATTTAGATACCAAGCGTAATCACTACATCATGTTGAAAGAAATAATAATAAAAAAAATAAATAAAACATATCTAGCTCAAACACAAAACGTAGCTTTTGAATCATACTGCTCTAAGCCTCAGCAAAGAAAAATGAGGCAAAGGATTCTAGCGTTTTTTTCTTTCTTTCCTTGAGGTGGATGTTTTTAATCGCGTTGTATTTTTGATTTTTAGCATTCTATTTCTGTGACGTTGAGATTATGTAGTACAACCGATCGAGGAGAATAGAAAAAAACAAAACAAAGAAGGGGTGTATAAATGAATAAAACGTTTAGATGAGTCGGAACACGCAAACCAAACTTGTTCTCTTAATCTCCAAGTGCACAAGAAATGAATACTTAGGAGTGACATTTCACTCTAGCTAATGCTTAAAAATTAGCCAACCTCCAGAGTCGAAATTCTCTATTTGTGGGATTCATTCATATTTCACTAATAGTGGGATTTCCCAAAGATTGAAACCAAAAAAGTGACACCTAAGAGAGAGTGCCCGACTCTGAATAAAAAGTGACAGCATGCCATGCTAAAAAAGAGTGAGCCACTTCCGTTCTAACTGATTTATAACATTTAACATTTGATTTACATGATTTTTGACCATTAGTAAATGCTGGGAAATTGCGGATAAAATAGTGATTAAGTGACATTGATGGATTAGAGGAGTTTCTATGTCGTCAGGCGGAAGTGATGTCAGGAGTGAAGTTGTTATTTGCAGGATGTGCAGTCTGGTAGGAAATTTGGTTTTGGACTTTTTGGGGTTCGGAACTGCTTTTAAATAAATTTTAGTTAATCATAAGGAATGAAGGATTTAAATAATTTTACTGTTGCCATCTGTTATTAAATATATACAGAGGCGCCGACTTTACAAAATTTTTGTGGGTGCCTTAAAAGTCCGTGGGCGTAGGGGGGGGGGGGGAGTTGGGGGTTTGATAAGGACTAAAGATCTATGCGAGACGGGGTGAGAGAGACATTTGCAGTTTCTGTGCGAGACGAGACAGGACCATCTTTCATTATAATAGGGGGATTTTGCGAGACGAGACAAAGCTTTTAAGCTGTTTTGCGGCACGAGACAGGCCGATTTTTCATCTCACGTACATCCCTAATTAGAATCACACACAATCCCCCCCCCCTTTGATATGTCTCATGTCTGGAGCAGGAACGTAGAAAAGGGGAAGGCAGAAGGGGTGGTCCGTCCCCGTCGGCAAGCTAAAAACGACAGAGGTGGCAGAAGCAAGCCCGTTTTTTCGTATGAATATTTGCTTGAAAACTTGTCCCGCCTGAGTACCGGAGCCAAGGGAGGGGCGATGAGGAGGCTTCCCTTGAGCGCATTAAATTTGGAAATTTTAGTCAAGTTGCTAAGGGTTTTAACCCCCTTTTGGAGACATACTTAAAATTGTTCGCTCTCATCATTGGAAAGATGCAACGGAGAAGACTGCCATTTTTTTATCCGTGTTGCTTCGCTGGGCATTTGTCCACCGCGTTGCGTCTTAGCAACTATGACAGCAAACCAATTAAAATAGAGATTAACTAGGTGTTTCTGATGAAATTCCTCTAATGTCTGACGAAACTTTAGAATGTCCTTTAGAAAAATCTGCTTATGCTATAAATTTGCTTGTCATACGCAGATTCTCTGTCAAAATTCGAGGATTCCTGGCATATACCCCCTTTGCCCTTGTATTAATCAGATCTCAAAGAGGTGAGTTACACTAATTTCACTTTTAACTTTTAAGCTTTTCTTTTAGCGATAGAAATTTGATTGGTTTTAAAAGAATCATTTAATTTCGAAGCAAAAGAAAAATAATTATATTACAACGATTATTAAATTAAAAAAAAAAAAAAAAAACTATGCAAAAATAATATCACAATCAGTCAATTTTTTTTCATGTAAATTTGTTTTCAAATATAACAATTTAGGATCAGTTTATTCTTGTTTAATCTATCTCATCCCTGTCTGAAATCATCAGAGGTTTCAAAAAGCCCTATTCATAGTGTGTTTCTAAGCCCATTCATAGCTCATTCATTTCCCGGCTTTTTAACAATTTTGTACCTCTCTGAACAACTCTAGCTAAGCCCCTTGCCTATTTTCTTTTTCTTCTTTTTTTTAACGAATTTTAAAATTAAAAAATATATATATGTTTAAAATAAAACTAGATAGTTTCCTTAGAATGAATAAGTGCAAGCAATGTTTTCTATGTTGAAATATATGTTGGACCATATTAAAAAAGATTGGTAGTACCTTCAAAATTATTTAAATGCAAACAGAAATAAAAATGCAGAGCAAAAAATATTGTTTATGTTAGAGTTAATAATTATTCAAAAATATTTTGAACTAGCTGCGTGCCCGTTCTTCGCACGGTAGGAAACGAAAAATTTCCTCACATGTGTAATGCGAATTAATTCCAGTGATGTGGAATCTAGAAAAAGCAAAATTATTTCACTCTTGACTTAAAATTTGCGTCATATATGTAATAACCTGAGATCATTTACATATAATGACACACACACACAAAAAAAAAAAAAAAAACTATGTCATCATCATTCGGTATCAAAAAAAGTGAAAATGGACCGTTTGCAGTGAACTTCACTTTCAAAATGTCTTATTTCCTCAGGCATGCTGTCTTTTAGATTCACGTTTTAGCGTTAAATACCTCAGACACTACATGAAATGGACATTTTTTTTTTAAATACGTCACCCTCTCTTGCAACCCTTTACAAAAAGAAAAGAGATAAGAGATAAGGCTGCGCTATTTATATCAGTTTAATTTTTCTTCTCACAAATAAATCCAGTATTTATAAAAGGAAATCGAGCCAAGCAAAGAAATCGTCTGCTCGCGGGACCCGTTTTTATTTATTTTTTTCAACTGGCAATTTTAATCATTGTTACTGTATCCATGACAACCAAACCGCAAGATATCAAACCGAAACTCATAAGCAGGTACTTCTGAAATGAAAATCCTTCTTTACTTAAAAATTCGTAAAAATTCTCCTAATTTATATTTTCCCCCCGTTCTTCTTTTAAAAGTGGGCGAATTGTGTGCTCCGTCTTTTGCCCAAATATAAAAAAGTTACGACAGATAGAATTCAAGATGCAGCAGTTTTAAAAATATTTCTCGAAAGTCAGCGTCAAATTTAATTTTATTTGTAAAATTCCCAAAAATCTGCAAATTATGTTACACAGTCCGAACAAATAGTTTTTAAAAGAAAATTTTCTCCTCTATACGATGATGTAAATATCGTTTTCTTGCGAGCTCAATTACCGGCGTTATTATGTATTACGCAAGAAAAATCGCTAAAAATCGGACAAAACATAAAATAAAACATTTTCTAATTCGAATTTCGAAAAAATCGCTTCGAGGTGTGTCCAGACCCGTCTTGGAGAATTTCCGTACAAAATTGGGTAGGTCTACGATCACCCGTTTCGGAGCTACGCGAGACACAGACAGACAGACAGACAGACAAACGGACAGTTTACACTCTGTTTTATATATATAGATTGTTGGTCATATTTGTGGCCACTATTTTGTACCTAATAAATCAAGATAAAATAAAAATTAAATATTTCAAGAGAAATTTTATGGATTATCTATCATTTTTTATATACCGATAACCTCCAGGCATGATTTTGAGCATCCTCCTGAAGTAAAAATATTTTACCCAATACCCTTAAGGGATAGTACCTTTAAACTTCTAAAAAATCAATTTTTCAAAAATAATTTTAAAAAATAGTTCAAATAGTTAGGAATATATTAAAACAAACCGCATCAAAATCGAACGAAAATTACGCCCGCAGCAATTAAAAGCAATAAAGCTAACATGGACTTTTCCTATAAACGCAGTGTAAAGAAACTTGATTTTCTCAGTTTCTGATTTTTGCACTTTCCCACAAGATTAAAAAAAAAGTTATTAATGGAAAGTTGTGAAATTTTACATATATGTTGTATGTATATATACTTATTCTGTGAACCTCGGATTTCATAATGGGACCAATATATTTTATTTTATAACATGATAAATCTTAAAAATTTCAATAATTTTAAAATTCTGTCAATCATCATATTATAAAATAAAATATTTTGGTCCTATAATGAAATCTGAGGTTCAGTGAATAAGGATCTATAGGTACAACCTATACGTAAAATTTCATAACTTTCCATTCATAATTTTTTATAAAATCTTGTGGGAAAGTGTAAAAATCAGAAACTGAGAAAATCAAGTTTCTTTACAGTACGTTTAAAGGCAAAGCCCATGTTAGCTTTTTTGCTTTTAATTACTGCGGGCATAATTTTTGTTCGATTTTGCTGCGGTTTGTTTTAAAATATTCCTGACTATCTGAATTATTTTTTAAAATTATTTTTGAAAAATCAATTTTTTGGACTTTTAAAGGTACTTCCCCTTAAGTGGTCAAATTTGCAAAATTACGAACGGCATACATTTCAGTCATAGGTGTTCATGCGCCTATGATTTCAGTATAATTTTAGAAACAGCATTCTGCTACACCAAAGCAAATAGTACTATAAACTTACTTTCACTTTGTCAAATTGTGTGGACCGAACTGTGTTGACAGTGTTGTCGGGGCAGACTGATATGGTAATCAAGGAAGTCATCGCATCGGGGCGCCATTTCGAACTCAGAAACAGAGCAATTTGATCTAGAGCACAACAAGAGGAGCCTTTTTTACGTTTGCACTTACAGGTGGAAGCCATGTACCGTAAGGCCGATCCTGACAGCTTTTTAAAAAATAGCTAAACACTGAAAACATTTAAAAACAAGAAAAGTAAATTCACACTAGAATAAAGTGACACGAACCTTTATACAGAAGTTCCAACCTCATCCAATTAATACCAAAGCTCCGACTTTTTTGATGAAGGTTCATTTTTTTTTTTTTTGGGGGGGGGGCTTTAGAGACATATCAGAGGTGCTTGTGAACAGACCTTGATGTTTTCTATTTACAACAAAAACAATTAAGCCTACTCCACTCGTTTCGGAACCCTGCTGCAGTTTCATCAGAACGATCCCAAAACAGTGGCGGCCCGTGGTCAAAACTGTTAGTGCAGCCGGAAGCATATGACCCCCCGCCCTTCCTCCGGACAGAAGTGAAAAATCTTTGTTACTGAATTCGAAAGCTGCCCTCCCCGAGGGAAAAAAAAAGAAATTACATAAAAAATGTAAGAGATCCTATTTTACTTCTATAAAATGGACATACATTTCAACCAGCCGCTCTCATCCTCAAAATTGCATTAATCCATGTCTGATTCGAAGTTTCCTTAGAATTTTCTTTTGTAATGATAACTTGAGAAGAAAAGAAAAAAAAAAGAAAACTTACTAATTTTTTATAAGTCAAATAAATCCTCCTTTCCTTTAAACTTGCGAATCGGTCAGTGATGTCCTCATAAAAAGGCGTTGTTTTAATTCAAATATCAATAATTTTAAAAGCTCTTTAAAATTTCCCATGTTTAAAGAATTTTCTCGCTCGCCATGTCCTCTAAATGCCAGTTCTTGCTTACTTAAAAACAATACTGCTTTGATGAGTAATTGTCCATTCATAAGCGACTATTCAGGCTTACCTTCTTGATAAATTCAGCAATATAAAGTCGAGAGTTTTCCTTTAATGCGTCAGCAATTTAGGCCCCACTTCTTATCAACTCCTTAATTTTTAAGGAATTTTTTAAATGTTCGATTGAGCTTTCATCTGTTTTACATGCTCGTGTGATGGTGGTTAATCCTTCATATCCAGTACCATTCCAAAACTGCCACATAGCCACGAAAATAGTGCATATCATGATGACTGGAAGCTACGATCATGCTGAGAAGAATCTGCTTTTTTCTTATGAAGGGACAATTTTGGTGTCGGTCTATTTTCTTTCAGTGGTTGTCGTTTATCATCTTCTTTCCATATGTTAAACGGAGTTTCAAGCAAGACGCAAACTGGATCATTACGGGGCTCCACTTTTCAAAACGGTTAAATCATAAATTCCAATAATACATGGAAACACTAACAAATAAAGCTAAAAACTTTCAACCTTCCCAGACAAAAAAAAATTGTTGCTTCCGTTATAATAGGCTAGAACATATATTCTCTGTGTCTTACCCCCTCCCTCACCCCTCGTCCGAGCCAATCAGTTAGTCGAATTCACAAGTGCAGCCGTCGTTAGAAAATCTTTCATCAGCTCTATCTTAGCTACATACTCCCTATGCCGGAGAGACTGCTTACATAGTCGTTGCCATGGCAACGGTGCTGCCAATTTCCTTATCAGCTCTGAGGGCTGTACCAAGACTCACAGTTGAATTGCGGGAAGATTAAATGGCTTTTTTTTCTGAATGAGCGATCCGGCAATTACTATAATACGTTTCTTTTTTTTTTTTTTTTTTTTGAGATTTTTTTAATTTACCATAGGAATTCCATAATTCTAATCTCGATTTAAGAAAGTTAGTAGAATAAATTATTTTAAAGTATGTGCTGATAATTTCAAGTGCAGCCAGGCAGTACTTGCTGTATCCCACGAGCCGCCACTGTCCGAAAACATTTTCAGAAAAGCAGTGAGTCTTTCACCTCCAGCGTTTCCTTTACTGCTTAAACCCAGACAGCACATAAGCTTAAATCAAGCTTGAGATTTGGCTTGGCAATGCAAGGTTGGCTTAAGCTGGATTTTCACTTGCAAAGTGCGGTGATGGCGCCATCTGTTAAAGAGGATGGAAACTAATTGTCTAGCGTCCTCAAATTAATTGAAAGTTCGTAAAAGATGTGTTTTAACGGGGATGGGTTTTTTTATTACCAGTGCCATATTACCGGCAGGGCAAACAGGGCAACTGCCCAGGGCCTACAGATTTTAGGGCCCAAAAATCTTACATCTTACACTTTTGTAATTTTAAAATAAAATTACAAAGGATAAAAAAAAAAATTCAGAAGTTAAATAATTTTTTTAATTATAAAGTATGAACAATGAAAATAATTCAAATTTACATTTGTATAAATTAATTTAAACATATTTTTAATTCTTCGAAATGCTCTATATCGATATAGCATACCAATATGTAGGAAAATAACCACATTTGTAAAGAGAATTTTTAGCGTTAAAAAATAGCAAAATTTTTCAATTATTTGTTATTTTAAGAAATATTTACAAAAATGACTAAAGTGTTTGTATTCCATACATGTTAGCAACTGTGATATAGCATTTCGAAGTAACGTTTAACTATCTGTTTCTTTCATTTCAGATTACTTAACACAAAATTTGTGTTAAGTAAGTAAACCCCTTCTATTTTTCCAAATATGGAAATTCTTCAAAATAAAATACAATTATACTACGAAATTGATTTCAAAATCACACATAACATTATTTTAATTTTGATGCATCCCATGGAAAAATAAAAGAAACAAATAACACATCGCCCACTTATAATCTGGCGAGAAAACAGCGTGGTAACTCACTTCAAACTTTAGTCAGAGCTGCACAAGGCGCCGGTGGCGGAATGGATAGCGTGCTCGACTGCGAAGCCAAAGGGCCCGGGTTCTATTCTAGCCACGAACACTCGATGGACTTAAATTAAATTGAAATTTCAGCGTGGAGGGGGAAAATGCGCAGAAAAATAAATTTCGTGGGGCGCGTTAGCCAGCGGGCGCCCCGTGTATTTAGAAATTTTTTTAAGCTTGAAATGTCAAGCTTAATGCAAGCTGGGCAAGTTCAAACTAGAACACTTGATTCAAGCTTGCATCAAGCTTACACGATTGGAATTTTCAAGCTTATTGACTTGTTAAATCAAGCTTGCGGAAAGTTTGATGCAAGTTCACTGTGCTGTCTGGGAATTATCCTTTTATTGTAGTCAGCGGCTTTGTCTCAGATTCTCCGTTTGATGGTACTCTTGAGGCAAACACAGTCTCATTGTAAAGTAAATAAAAAACTTTGTAAAAAACACGCATAAGAAGTTACAGGTAAGAAGATACGTACGTTTCGACCAAAAATTGTTTTGGTCTTCCAAAACAGGACAAGACCAACAGGAAGACCAAAACAATTTTTGGTCGAAACGTACGTATCTTCTTACCTGTAACTTCTTATGTGTGTTTTTTTACAAAGTTTTTTATTTACTTTATCGTTTAACATCAGTTTTTTGAGTGTTTTTTCCACAGTCTCATTGTATTCACATATTTTTAATGGCCCGGAAGGTTGGGGGGGGGGGGCATTTCGGATCCGGACGGTAATCTAGTATGTCCCTGTTGTGGGCTGCCGCACATCACATTGTAAAAAAGCTTTGAATCCTAGAAAGATATCGTTTTCATGGGCTCCCAGATAAGAAGGCAAGTGGAGTATTGAGCCTTGAGACCGCCTAGTCGTCGGTATAGTAAAGACATTTATAGCATACTGAACTTCTATGTATTAATTTCGTACTAAATTGTTTGGAAGCTTAAGATGCCCCCCAGCCCGTAAATTTGTACTCATATGGACACCCATGATAGTATTTTTTGAGTAGAAAAAAAAGTATTACTTATTTGGATTCATTTGTTTTTTTGTGCTTAGATACTTATTGGAATTTTATTATAATTACTCGAGTTCCGGAGCACGTAAGGGTGTATGTCGAAGAATCAAAATCTGCCCCACGACCGTGGTACACAAATTAAAATAAACTAATCCACCAAGGATTCGAAAAAATTTAGGATAATTCTTTATAAGCCGCACTGCATACTGAAAAAAATTCGAAAACGGTACCTGTTATGAAACTTTCAGAAAAAATTCTTAAATATGGAATTGCACAGCAAAATTTTTCTAAGAGTGACACGTTTAGCAAAATTTTCGATTTTTAAGAATTTTTTTCTAAAACTTTGATAGATGATACAGGTTTGTCGTTTATTTCAGTGTATAGTGCAGCTTGTAAGCAGACATCCAAAAAATTTTGAAGTATAGTTTTTTTTTTTTTTTTTTTTTTTTTAAATTACGTACCAAAATCTCATTGTTTTTTTTCCCTTCCCAGAAGTAGAAAGCAACTATCATTGAGTTACTTTTAAACAGGGTTTAAATTATTCTATACAAAAAAGTGCAGAAGCCCTAATTTGTTGTATAGTAATTTGAAACATTAATTACCTTATTTACTATTAAATTAAGGGCATTTTTCCTTACCTCTGCAATAGTATGCGATGTAATAAAATTAATATCAACAGAAACACTTACGAAGACTATTAAAATTTTATTATTATATTAGTGTAAAAGTTCACTCAGAAAAAAAGAAGTAGTGTAGCTAGTTCCCGTGAGCTCCCATGCAAATTAAGCTCTGCCTTTAAATATATGAAGCAAGTGTTCAGCACCCACGAAAACTTTTCTGCGAGTGTTTGAGATCTGACGTACTACAACTGAAACCCAACAGTCACTCAGTAAAATATTACTTTACAGTTATGCAGTTGCAAAGCACACATCGTCATCAGTGGCGTAACTATACCGATGATGCCAGTGGCAAATTCATTGGATGGAGTCCTTCCTCCATGTAAAGTTTATTTGCTTGTGTGATTATACCAACGCTACGCTAGGGCGATCTGCCAAGGTTGTGGGATGCTTTGCTAGGAGGACTTATGAAGGGGTTCTAACGCGTATTCACGCTACATCTGGAGAAAACCTACCAAAACTGGAGACCGTTAGATCGACAGCTGTGCGATGGGTTCCCCAACCCGGGACCCTCACAGTGCTGCCATACAGCTTCATACAGCTGCATTGTCACCCTGTATATTACTGTTGTAGTATTACAAACGTTTTCGCTACTTTAATGCCCTATACTTTTACACGGATTTTTAAGAAAATATACGAATGAAAAAAAATGGTTTTAAAAATTTGCATCAGAAATCGCTCTTACAGGTTCCAATTAGCAAATAAATGTCTGAAATAAAATGGGAGCTTAAAAAAAAAGTATAAGATTTCAAAATAGAGTTCTCAAGGTAAAAGTTGCTTTGTTCTCGCTCTGAAAAGACAGCCAGGTGTAATCAACCGGCTAAATGCTCCAGCTATGACGAGTTCAGGAAAGAGAACTGATCGCGAAACAGAAAACCGAATAGAAGAGTTTAAAAAAAAAAGAACATTTAGTTGTATAATTCATGATAATGCAATTCTCTATTCCCCCTAAACAAAAGTCGGTATGTGGAAAAAGCTTTACAGGGTGGTTATAATTAAACTTCCCCTGTACTCAACATTCTGTAGCTGAAACGGGTGAGCAGATTGCCACCAACTCTAGCGTATGGACAATGGACAGTACATGAGATGTGCACATGAATTTTTTTTTAAAAAGTTTCGTTCTAAAAATGTCCACTGGGTGGCGCTTTGCATGGAAATGCAGCTTAAGAAGTCACTCAGATTAGTTAATAAATTTTCAAAACTATTGGTTGTGTGATTGGTTGTTCTGCGTTTCGAGTTAATCATTTCCACCGTTTAATGTGTAGTTTTTCCATGTAAAACGCCACCTAGTAGAAATTTTTTTAACTAAATTTTATTTCGAAATTCCTTCCAGCACATCTCATGTATAGCTGTGTTGGGCAAACATCAATTGTGAAAAAAAATAACAACTAACAATTGAATTACCTAAATTACTTGCAACTAGCAATTAAAATAATGAATTGCAATTGCAATTCATCACAATTAACAATTTATTAATTGTGCTTGGAAAATATTACAATTACAATTAATTAATTGTATTTGGGAAAATATTACAATTACAATTAATTAATTGTACTTGGAAAACATTTCAATTACAACTAATTAGTTGTGCTTGCGAAAAATTGCAATTATAATTAATAAATTGTATTTGGAAAACATTGCAATTACAATTAAGTAATTGTGCTTGGGAAAAATTGCAATTATAATTAATTAATTGTTATTTGTTTGAAGCACTTTTACAATTAACAAAGTTAGATAATATGTGCGCGTTCAAATTGAATTATTACTTGCCCCCTCCCCCCCCCCTAAAAAAAAAAACTATATGAGGTAATTTTCTTGTTTGAGAGATCTCAGTAATGTTTTTATAGGTACGGGAAACTCTGGATTTTAACCGGTTCCAACTTATAGATGTAATGTAGAGTGGGGAACTAATTAGAATAATTCAGGGTGAAAACTAGGAAACGAGGAGATACTGTAGACTTCAATACAATTCAAAGAAAATTATTATACATGAAGTTTATTTTAATAAGTGTTCCGATTTTGACACTCACCAAAAGTATTTTTTATTTATTTTTTGAATAACTGAGGTTGCACTTCAAAACGACTCTCTTTTCAAACATTTGATCTGATAATTTATGATTTTTCGGCAAATTCGTCATCGTAGCAAAAGAGAAAAGTCTTTACACTGGTACAGAAACTGGTAAAGGCGTATTGTATTTTATAAAAACTTGTTTTATTTCTGGGTATCTGTTCAGTAAATTTAGTTTTTCGCTTTCTTCTGCAAAGAAGTGCAACACCAGTAACACAACCTTTGTTAAGGGGGCGTTAGTATTGGTAGACGTAGGTGTAAAATCTGAGTCAGAATCAGAATCACATTAAAAAAAACTATCTTCTTTCTTTATTCTTTTTGTTATAATTTGTTCAGGCTCTTCATTGAGCTCTTTATAAATTAGGGTTTTAAAAAGACTGTACTTTATTTCGATTTTGAAAGTCTAAACCATCTATTCTTAAAACGTGGATTAGATAGAACAGCTATTGCCGCATGTTCTGCCTCATCTGTGTTAAGGTAAAAAAATTGTTTAAATCTAGTTTCAATGCTTATTTTGTACATCTCAATCGAAGGTGCACAGTAAATTAAATTACCTTCTTTTTCAATTTTTTGTATTTTTCTTTTTAATGCTATAAAACATGGCAGTACAATACCGTAATAGGTATTGCTGGATATCATTCAAAGCGAAAGCTTTGAATGATATCCAGCGCTTCTGCAACTGGGGTAGCATATGTCAAGTATTCTTTTAAGTAATCAAGTTCAGCATCTTTTATGGGATTTTTAATATTTAAAGATCTGTGGAGTTGCAAGTTTTTTTTCTTGTATTGATAAAATTTGTTGAAGTGCATCATATAGGCTGTTCCATCTGGTTTCACCCGGTCAACTTAATGTGTGTTTGTAATGTGTCTTGTATGATTTCAGTTGTTTTGCGGCGGCCAGCTGCATTCCATAATAAGTTGCATTTTTTAATGTGATGGCACGTAAATCAGATAATGGAGTACCTATGTTATTTAAAATTTTATTGGCCTCAACTGTAGCACCTAAGTTTAAAGTATGCGCACAGCATCTTAACTGGGCAGGCAAAATAACTTCTTCAGACTCTTCTTCGTCCTGACTTGAATCATATTCCATCTCTACCCCTTCAAACAAAGGATCTTCTGGATCATTCATAAAGGTTAAATACATGCTAGAATGCAGTGTGTAACTGATTCTGTTCCTAGCTCGAATTCCATGCGCTTGTCTTTATTATCGACAATAAATCCTTGATGGTTAGGCTTACAGAACTCTGCTAAAGCATACAGGTTATCATCGGTTAATTTTAGACAACAACCTATTAAATAATGAGTGAGTTAAGCATGCATGAAAGAGCAGGACGAAGGAGGAATGGCATTAATTGTTAAAATAAACAGTTAGATTAAGTTAGTTGTAAGCAACAACTAAAATAATAATTGCAATTAAGTTAATTGTAACCCACAAATAATATATTTAATTGCGATTAAATTAATTGTAAACCACAAGTAATGGATCCGATTGCAATTACATTCAATTGCAGTTCATTTCAATTTCAATTAAATTAATTGTAAACTACAATTAATGGATTTAATTGCAGTTGATTTCAATCGCAATTAATTTCAATTGCATCTGACAATTAATCAGTTAGTTGAATTAAATTAATTGCAATTAATTCAGATGCAACTAAAATTGTAATTGTTTGATGCTACAATTAAAAAATTAATTGAATAATACCCAACACTGATGTATAGTCTATATAACAAATATGGATACAATCTGTTCACCTATTTCAGTTGTGGAACCCTGTTTGTAGGGAAAGTATAACCACCCCGATTGTGAGAAGTATTCCAAGAATGTATAAAAATGCATCAAGTTACAAATATTGTATTTGGAAATAAATTTTTCATGCAACTTCGTTTTGAAAAATTATTTTCGAAGAAGAATGTAATTCATTAAAAATTATTTTCGAAGAAGAATGTAATTCATTAAAAAGTATTTTTAAATATATGTATGTTTATTTTGATAGAGCTCTTGAACCATAATAATAAAAGTATTTTTTATAGTTTCTTTTAGCAGCAGCAAACCATAGAAAAGTTTTTTTTTTCACAATAATTTGTTTTTTAGATTTGAAAATTACAAGCACAAAAATTACAAACTTATAAAATATATGATGATTCAAAAGTTGAAATATATAATTAAAATTAAATATATAATTAAAGTTGAAATATATGATTCAATCAAATTAGTTAGCTTTCGAAGAGTAATTTTTGCTTTGGGGAGGGGGGGGAATATTAGTTTTTGCTAAAAAGTTTCAAAGACAATGTAAAGAATATCTTCGTTACCAAACCAATATCTGCTATGTGCACTTTTTGGAGATTTCGACATTTTGACTATTATGACTAGTTTTCTAACAAACTTTTCATAAAAAAAGACTGCTATGTGACTCTGAGCACTACACGCTGAAGTGTGGTCGCTAAAAAAAAAATTGCTTTATGCATCAGCCAAAATATTGTCAATTAATCACTGCTAATAAAAACTGTTAATAATAAATAAACCAATATCGGTACATAGCCGATATTGGTTTGTCAACGGCTATGTGGATTAAGCACACACACATCTATATACACATATTCTTATAGATCTTACTTGAGACCATTTTAAGAGTTTTATAAAAAGCTCCAAAAACGCATACTAAAGGGTTTTTTAGTTAACACATCCTTCAAGATGTTACTTCGGATGAAAATAACCGTTTCCCTTTGACTCTTCCTATCCAAGAAGGCGCTGTTCTTCAAAATGAGAAGCGTTTAAAATAATAAAATCAGGTGTGTTGAATGGAATCGCTGGACTATTTTCAATTGTTTTCTTTCAGACAGTGATCTAGCCCAATTCCTAGTCATCTTTGCTTTGTTTTCCATTCCTTCCGCCAGATTTAAACTGTCTGACACCGAGGAAGGTCTCTAACCTGTGCATTTGCATTCTGCATTCATTTGATTAAGCTCGCCAATTTCGGAAAAATTATTAAAGAACTAGAAAGCAAAACCTTCTCAGGTTACTCCTATGTTCACGAATTTTGATTTCGGGGAAGCTAAGCGATATTTTCTGAGTACTGACATTGTAAGAACATTGTTACCCCAAATACTATAAACGTAAAAACAAATTGGTATCCGTGAATTTATCAAACTTTCTTTACCGTGTGCTGCTATCATTTAACTTTTTACTTTTAAAAAATAAAAAAGATTTTTAAAAAATCATATGTTAAAACCGTAAGAATTACAAAACCCCTTTTTCTTTTTAATTTTCTGCCATCGAAAGAAAAAAAAATCTTCTACCAAGTAAAAGGTATGATTAACAAATATGATTTTATTAAAAAAAAACTCTCATAAGAATGATGTAAACTGAATGCACATTTTTAGTGATATACAAGTCCTGCCCACTAAGATTAAGGAAGGACTTTGATATGTGTTCAGAGATATGTACAAAGTTTTTATTACTTCTAAGTACGTTTTTAGCAAAGTTATTTGTTTGCCGTACATCTGTATTTTTGAGTTTTAAGATTTTATTATAAATTCCGATTTAATCTTGAGTTGAAGTTGAATTTTCCGTATATTCAGTATACAAATAATTATTTAATTAAATGAGAAGTGTTTTAAAAGTATTAGTGTATGTAATCTAACCAACTTCATAAAACAGAATATACATTTTCCATAAGCTTTCTTTGAGCTTCATATTTAATTTTTAAAACATACGAGGAATATTTTTCATTTCTTTTTCTCGGTAATTTAGAAATTAAATAACATGCTAGTAAGGATTAAAATATATAAATTTAAAATATACTACATATAAATCATTGAAATACGGCAATAAAATCTGTTTTGTCAATGCACTACCTAATCTTTTTAAAGTTAACATTTACTTGTATATCTGGTAATTTAAATATTAGTTTCATAGATTTTTCTAAAGTACATCTCACAGGCATAAAAAATAAATGCTTTAGAATAAATATTCCAAAAAACTGTCCATTTTTTTTTTTTTTTAAAGAACTGGAGAAGGGGGTCGCTTTTCACCAAATATGGATTGTGGAATGTATGGTATAGATATATTTATCTGTACAGTTAAACTGGTTTACAAGGTTCCCGTTTAGGAAGTTGATATTCTCGGTTTCCATTTTTTCTTCTTACTCTTATAGTGTTAAAATAACCCGTTTAAACAGTCTGGTGCCAAACTCTTTCTCGCTTAAAAAGTTTTTTCACTTCTAAATTTACTTTCAGAACGCGTTTACATCTATCTTTCAATTAGTGTCTTTTTTTCTTAGTTTCTTAGTTTTTTTTTCTTTTCTTTTGCTTGTTTGTTTGTTTCTTTCTTTTGCCGTTTGTAAAGGTCAAAGGATGCTGTAATAAAAGGACTAGAAAACTTTCGTCGTTTTATCGTCATTAAACATTGAAAATGGGCCTAAAGAAGTTTTTAAAAATTTAAGAAAACTATTATTTTCAATTTAAAATAACCGAATTTTTCTATAAAATCAATCCAGTGATGCTGAAAGCGAAATTTTTTAGATTTAATAAAGATACTTTTAGTAATTGTGTTGTTTTGCTTTATTAACTAATTATTCAAGTGTGCAAAATAATTTAAATTTGTGAAATGAAACTACATATCAATTTAATGATGTAAAAAAAAAAAAAATCTGTACTTTTTTTTACCTAAATTCTTTTCATTCGTGTTTGAAAAACAATAATTTCTCGTTTGAGAAGTTTTTAACTTCCATTCCCTTGGAAAACTTCTTAAGCAGGTTTTACCGTACATGGATTTACTCTGTAATATTGCGCGCGCTATAAATCTTATGTATTCTTTGGTTGAAATCGCACATTTTCTTGTTGTAATTAGTGCTGTAATTAGTGCTTTGATTTCTTTTTGTTTACCTAGAACTCTCATGCTTGCATTCACATGAAAGCTCAAGAATGTCCGGCAGCCTATAAATACTGTATTTTATTTGCGTTTATTTTTATTTTTTGGGGGGGACTTTCACCTTCAAATCATATAAACAAATCCAAACACACTCTTTTTTCACTGCTATTTTGTTCAGGCCTTTATCATTTTTCAAAAAAATAACTTGAAACCAGATACGCATTCCCTTTTCCCACGACAAACAACGAACTTAAGCCCAGTAAGTCCAAAGCTTTTTTTCCCCACCCTTTCCGATAGCTTGCTAACTTTAAAACACCTCATCTGCTCACGTGTCGTTTCTATTTCTGTACAGAATGCCTTGCTTCCTGAACACTCCCTTCTTTTGCCCATTGTTCTTACCCTAAACCACTTGACGGTAAGAATTGCACCCCTTTAGTAGACCTGGCAAGGTGCCTAAGATTCGATCCCGTTATATTTTTGCTCGAGTAAGTTGGCAACGATCAGGGTGACCCTCTGTTCTTACGAAATTCTCGGAAAGTCAAACCTGCCCTTCTAACGAGTTGATAGACATAGGTTATTTAATAATGTCTCATCCAATGAAAGAAATCATGATCTTAAAAGACGGCTAAATTTTTGCCAAGGAAATCACTCTAAGTCATGGTTTAGCTTGTCTTTCAGATGCTTTGCTCGGGTTCTTCCATTACCACCGTCTGTTTGACGCTTAGATCATGTTTAATTGTGTATTAACCATTGGTCTGACAAAGTTTTCAACACAAATTTCAATTTCCTTTGAACATTTATTTGCTTCATAAAAAAATTAAATTTAATCAAACAAAATGTAGTATAGATACTGGGTGCAACAAAAACATTCATTATATATTGATCATAGACGTGTATCATAAATAAGAAAGTTACGAAAACAAAGCTCAGGATTCTATGAAACCGATTAAAATTTTCAAGATATTAAGTTTGAATAATGCAAAAATTAAATTCTTACACTGCCCCTGTAATATATATATATATATATCAGTTAGTAAAATGTGTCCCGTATTTAATTAGGTGATGTAAAAATTTCAGTCTTGTGTCGTAAAAAGTATCAGAGATATGTTTAAACAAAGTTAGCGAGAGGCTTTACGTAATTTAAATGTAAACACTTGTAGTAATTATAAGTTATTTTCCTACCTAATTTGAGTATGTCTCCTGAAATTCGATCATCCGACGTATTTTATTCTCTTCGAGAGCCATTAAAAATTGGTATAAGTCTCATTCTAAATTTATTTTTATATCTCTAATATTTTATTATAAAATACTTACATTTTTTTCATTACCTCATTAGAGTATGGGACACATTTTACAAACTAGGAAATTTTTCTTTTATTTGGCGTTCGTATAAAAAATTTAAGTTTTTTATTTATTCAGATTTAATACTTTGAAAATTTTAACTGATTTCATAAAATTATTTTCCTTTTTTTTTAAGAACTTTCTAATTTATTATATATGTATCCATGGTCAATGTTTAAGGAATAAAAGATGAGATCGACGTTTTTTGGAACCTTTGTATATCATATAATATTTATTGTTATTCTACAGCTTAATGTTTGTCATATCATAATGGCGTTTATAGCAGAAGTAAGTAATGTATTTTATTTTCGGAATTTTGGATAGTCTTGCCAGACAATCCGTGGATAATTTGGAGTTATTACAATTTATATTTTCAGTATTTAATTGTTTTGTGTGTGCAACTTAAGAATTTGATTTCCTTATCTTAGGCTGTTATTCGTAAACCACTTTTTATATATACATGCGTAATATAATGCCTAGACTAGATGTCCGCATATTTAAATTTTATTTATAGTGAGTGAATATCTTTTAAGTAATCATAAATGGCGAACACATTGTAAATGATTTAGGAGGCTTCAATGCTCCTAGACCTAGACCTACCTTTAAAGCTGCTGGCAAAAAATTTCATATTGTCAATTTACTAATGATTATTTTACTTCAGACCGTTCTTTGAAACTTGATAAAATTTGGCACACTGACTAAATAGGGCAAGAGAAAGTTATTGCTAAAAAAAAAATTAATCAAGTTATTGCTATTATTTTTAACATGACATTAAAAGTCTTTTACAATAGGAAGTATTGTTCTAAAATCAATCTCTTAAAAAGTGTCACACTAACCGAACAGTTAGAAATCCAGTACTTAATAGTTTTACTCTATTAAAATTTATTGTTATTATATAAATTACGCTCTATTCATAAATTACTGTGAACCAGGGGCGTAGCCAGAAATTTTTCATGGGGGGGGTTATGACTACTGCAACTCATATATATATGTATACGTGTGTGTGATAATGTAGTGAAGAATATACATTTTGTATGGTAAAAAATTCTTCATGGGGGGTTATGACCCCTAACACCCCCCCCCCTTGGCTACGCCTCTGCTGTGAAATATTTTATTACAATATTCAATACATTAACTATTTGTAAATGTTTGATCATTAACGTGCATTTATATATACATATATATACATAATTTTATTTATATATTAATTTATTTTCAGGTAAGTAAAGAAGCAAAAGAAAGTATTGGAGAAAGCTTTCAAGAAGAATTAATGAAGAGTTTTATATCTAAGCACTTATAATCTATGTTCCGCTTTCCGAAATTGTTCTAGATGCAACTGATCAATATATTGTGAGGCATGATGAACTCGCTTAATAAATGTTGTGGTACATGAAATGCATGTGAAAGTACTTAATGAATAAGTTGTATAGTTATGCAACGAAAATAGTTCAATAACTTATGAAAAATTACTCAGATTCATTATCAAATCAATTATATGAAACAAGGAATCTAATAATATGAAGTTATAAACATACAATAAATCTTATTATTCCTGCTAATATTTACTTAATTTTCATCGAGATTTCATTCATAAAATATCTACTTTTTGAAGAAATAAGTTCTATGTAAGAAGGAACATATTACATGTGTAAGGACATTTACTAATTATCAAGTTTTATCTAATCGTTGATTAACCAGTAAAGTCATGAAAGTCCATTTTATTCGAGAAACCTTTCAAAATACTACTTTATGTTAATCATAAACTCCAGGTTGAACTGCATTCATAGATTTTAAACTCGAAGGCCTTTCACATATTCCTTGCTCAGTTGCCAGTTATTTAACATTTTCTATATGTTCCCCGTGACTCAGTCTAAAATATAGATTTTATTCATACTGCAGTCTAACTGCGTTACATTCTCCAACTCTGGGTAACTGATTAAAGAAAAAAAAAAGGCTTTGATAATCTGTGGAAAAAGAAAACAATTTCGGTGATTGGAAGAATTAAAACAATCAACGAAGTAAAACATATTCTAGTCAAGTTTTAGTCAAGAAAATTGAAAATGAAAGAAATAGTATCAACGATGTTGCAGAGGCTGTTGCAGGGTCCTGAAGACTGCGAAGACAAATCATACTCCCTATCCGAAGTGGCGGATCACTGTCATTGCAATGACTGCTGGGTCGTTATCTGTGATCACGTGTATGACATTACATCATTTCTAGACCAGGTAATGCATAATGAAATTTATTTAAGTAGTATTTATAGTCGTGTACTAGAGAACTTTTAATTTTAAGTCTGTTGAAAAACGATATCGTTCTTTTTAATATTAATTTTTTTTCTTATCTCCATAAGAGTAAAACAGTGACGAACGTTAGTCTTACAGATTCTTTCTTTAACCCTTTAACGCGCAGTGGTCCCGCTCTGGGAACATCAAACTCTGACGCTTTGACTTTTGCCAGTCACGAAGAATAGATTTGATTTCTATAAAAATAGTTGCGGGTGACATAGCTCCACGAGAATCCTTTACTTTTTAGCACGTCATTTCCCGTAAAAAAATTGTCACGATTATTTTTAACAGCACTGACATCTGCTGAAAAATGGAAGAATGCGAAAACAGCTGGATAGATTGCCCAATGCTGAAAAAAGGGCAGCCGTTGCCATCGCTCGACTTAACTAGCAGCAAGATGGCGGACGATCGAACCGTTCATCGCGTGCCACAGATCTAGAGACCCTTTTTTTAGCATTGGGAAAGGGTTGCGCCTCAAAGGGTTAATCTCCATTATGATTACATAGAAAGAAAAAATCATGACTCGCAACATGTTTAGTCTGTGCTTTTGTAAAAGAAATTATTTTCATAACGTCGTAGTTTGGGTGGATTTTTCAGATTCTATATTTTCTAATAGCACGAATGAAATAAATATGAAGCATCAAGTTTTATATATCATATGGCTTATTTTCATTTTCTTCAACTGGAGACGTGTCGTTTGCAGAGAGGAAGACAGTTTCGCGTGCTTAAAAACTTTTTTAAATGTTGTTTCGTTGAGATTTGTTGGTGGAACTTAGGATATTAACAAACCTTTTTATTTAAAACCTTTGTTTCTATATATTACAAAAGCTTCTTGTTTACTCCCTTGAATTTAATTATGCATTCCTCCTTAAAGGGGGGGGGGGGAGAAAAGAAAAAGAAATCGCTCACGCTTCGCTTGTGCATTCCACACAAATCCACTCTAGCGCTTAGATAAAATTTCAAAGGCATTTGGATTTCTGTTTGTCTTGTATTAAAGTTTTTAAGATTATCTTTCAATATGCTAGTATGACAAACTAAAATTCGCGTATTATTACACCAATATTAATTTTTCAGCAGATCTTGCACTAATGCAAGATCTGCATTAGTTCTGCAGCAGATCTTGCTCTGCGCATTATTGCACTAACACTCGTTTCGTTGGTTCCAGTTGGAAATGGTTTCGTTATTGATGAAATATAGGGTGAATATTAGCATTACAGTAACCACCCCCTCGCCCCTATAGCGCGGTAGATACGTTCCGTGTTATAGGAATCCGTGTTGTCCGGTCCTGAGCTATGCTCCACTTGGAAGTGTAAACCACGCTGTTCAACCGATGCAAACGTTATTTGAGCAATTTATTTCACATTTCATTTATATGCTGCTTACTTGATACTTCGTATGCACCAGAGATAACTGCTATGCACTTCCTCTAAATTAAATCGGGTTTAAATTCGCAGATTTATTTTAGTAAAACGTTTTATTCTCAAGTAGAAATAGAATAAAATGAATCATACAAAAGTTCTTTCAGATACCTTTAATGTACACCACAATTAGAAACAAGCAGACGATATACGAGTCACTTTTAACGTGTTATGGGGAACCCGTTCGCAATTTTTTCGCCGTGTTCTAGGGATCCGTGTTGTATGGACCCGTGTTATGGGGGGAGGGGGGGGTCTATTGCATTTTGAAATCACTTCCAATATATCACTAATATTGAGTATTTAAGGATATCGGCACCCTAATATTGGAGAGAATTTCTTCTAATAATTAACCACGATATATCCAATATTAAGGTACTGTGGACAAGTAGTTATTTATTTAATTTTATTTCAATAGATTTCAATGGACCAGTTGCGCATGCATGGAATTTTATCCCCCCTCCTTTTCCGCACATATTGATCCCGTATTTAACCTTTCATCATTCGAAAGTGCAACGGTGAAGAGGCCCAGCAGACCAAAGACATACGGGAATGCAACGTTAAGCCCAAAAAGAGTATCGCCCCGACTTAGTAATGATGGAAGCGAACTATAAGATACATTCAGTAAATAACGAGACACATAAACTATATAGCATAACAGGCTACGGCCTCTTATCTATTGAATGTTTCTTATAGATAAACGGAAGAATTTTTGGAAGTATTAAAGAATATTTGAACATTTTATTCCAATGGGATATAATAAAAATGAAGGATGGGTCCTACACACTTTGGGGAAAAACATGCGTGCGCTACTGCAGATTATATCCTCAATTTGTGATTTAACAATAATCAACTGTTGCAGCATCCCGGTGGTCTTGACGTGCTTATGGAACATGCAGGAAGGGACGCCACCGTAGCATTTTACAGTTCTGGCCATCCTCCCAGTACAATTGATCTTCTAAAGCCTTTCTGTGTTGGCAGCCTTGCCCTGGTAAGACTGAAACGTTTTTTTGTTTTTGCCTACATTCAACAAAAAAGGTCTATATTTAAGAATAAACTATACTACATCTTTTAGTGTTATTTTTTGACTCATCGTGCTTTACATGCATTTAGCATGCTGATTTCTTTTTTCTTCTTTAAAGACATGCACACGAAGTTACAAGGTTACCAAAATTAAAATGCACAGATACAAGAATCAATCACTTAATAGGATTTAAAGTGTGTGCTTTAATGGTTCCCAAATTTCAAGATGCCTTTTCAATGGTTTGTTGAGTTGAGGAAAAGTACATTATTGGCAAATTTATTACTAAAAGCTGGATCACAGAACAAATATAAAATTTAATTTCAAAGATGAATGTATCAAAAATGATAATAACCTCTTATCGAGAAAAAAAGAATTACAACAATTTTTTACTTTGTGTAATAAAGTTGTTACCGAAATGATAACTATTTATTTAAAAATTCTTTTTAAAAAAATCAAAAGATATTTCTTTTCTTTGTTCATGTCTACATCACTAGTACCTATTACTTAATTTTTAAAACTTGCTATGTCATTATTTACCTATGAGCCATTAAACTTTTTAATTTGACAGGGTTTTCGGCCATAAAACCAGAAAATCGGGTAGCTGTTGATAGGTACATTAAAATATTTGGTATTAGGAGCTCACCTGTTGGTTCTCCAGAGCCTAATGCCAATGGCCTTTAGACACTATATTTCAAGGAGCGACATGGTTGTTACGCAGCCTTTTTCAAGACATGCACGAATACTTGATTGAAATATAAATTTGAAAGATAACAGATAACTTCAAATAAATAAAAACTTTTTGAAAAAATACAGGTAAAAAGATACTCATAAGTATCTTTTTATATGTGTATTTTCACAAAGCTTTTATTTATTTTAACGTTATCTGTTGTCTTTCAAATTTACCAGTATTTTGAGTGTTTTTTTTTCCGTAGATAACTTCAAGGTCAACTAAATATTCTTCTAAAGTTCTACCACTAATCAATATTTTACAGCCTACTTAAACAGTCTCTGGACTAAATTTATAACACATTCAGTTCTGTCTAAATGATCAATAATTTAATTTTTTCCCTTAGAATTTAGCGACATTATCTATCTCTCTTAATTTTTTATATTATTTTCTTAGGCACTAATTCTTTTTCATTTTCTTTCTTTTTTAGAATGAAAGGGTGAACCTGATTGGATCTTTGAACTCCAAAGATAAGGTCCGGACGATATGTCCTTAGTGTTCATCAGGAACATGCTTTTTTTTAATGTGTTAAACAAAGATGTGCACACAAGCTTGTTACCAGAAGCTAATGAAGAATTGGAGATTTTACAGATAAATTATACAGGGTGTATTTATTAACAATTAGATGTACCCGCAAGTACCGTCATTTGTTTTACATTAAATTAAAAAAATTAACAAGTTTTTAACGGCAAAGCAGTTATGTCTAAACAATGGATTCGTTTATTTGTTGCATTTTCAAGCTAAAATTTCTTTGATAACCACTTCTTTCTTTGAAGAAAGATATGTGAAAACAATAGAAGGTATACATCATCGTTGGAGGTCGAATCTCAAATGCTTCTAAAATTGATATTTAAGTATTCGTATGGAAAACATTTTACAGCAAGGATTTTATGGAAATCTCATTTTCACTTCGAGGTTAACAAGGATATGTGGAAAAACGTTTCGGATCCTTACTTTCGAAGATTGTGAAATCTGAAAAGCCCTCTCTTAACAAGCATCACCTACATACCGATTTTCATGTAATTAAATTCAGTAGTTTCGGAAAAGCAGCTTTAGTATAATCCCTTTTAAACGCGATTTTTTTTTCGGAAGTGGGAGGGGGGGGGTCTTTGTTTTAAAAAATTAATCCCACCAATTATTTTAATATACTATTATTTTTTATTTCTTTTTAAACAGAGTTGTATAAGTTTTATTACATATTTATCATTATATATTCAGTAGGCTTTCAACTGATATTTACTTCGTGATCAAAAGGCAATCATTGGCTAGTTATTTCCATACCAAATCTGTACGATTTCGGCTATATGAAATCTGGGCATACGAAGAAAAATGGCATTACTTCTTGGTCCCTGCTAATAACTAAAACGCACACAGAAAATGACAAAAGTTATTAGAAAATTTGTGATTGGAGACGCGTAATCTAAATAAATGTGTGCAAAATTATAAATGTGATGATATGAAGGAATAAATTAAGTTACAGAAGTTAAAAACAGAATAAAGTCTATTTTTCATGCACTTACTATTTTTATTGTGGACCATAACGTGGTATCTCTCTAGTCTAAAAAAAAGTAAAGGCCGCTGGCGCTGTCAAAGCTTGTTGGCCTATCTCCTCCTAAACCGTGCGGATTTGAGTTTCGACTAAGGTGCCCACAGATTCGAAAAATTCCGAGGAACCTGCTAAGCTGACTTAAATTTCGAAAATCGAATTATTTTAGAAGATATTAATATAAAACGGAAAAAATAAACATAATAGTTGCCAGATTTGGCAAAAAATCATTCATTCCTTTGCAACAAAGCGTTTCCAAGTATCTAGAATCGGGTGAAATTTACAAACATGAGTTAGAATTACGCTCATTTTACGCCAAAATAAAAACTATATGAAATAAGTAATTCAAAATGTGTCACACAAAGTTGAAAATTTTCAAATAGCAAGTTCGCTTAGACAACAGGAGTTCAGAATTAGCGATTATTCGTTTTTCCAAAACAGAATAACTAATATCTTGAGAATGAAAAATAATTAAAATGCAGATTATTTTAAAGCCGGTTCGGTCCAGCTGGATTATTTTAAAGCCGGTTCGGTCCAGCAGGATTATTTGCTACCAGTAGAAATATTGGGCGGCGTTAACTATGCCATTATTGCAGTTATGGTACACTTTGAATATATGCTAGCGCGACCAGATGGTATAATTCAGGGGCGTAGCCAGGGGGCGGGGATATCGGGATATATCCCCCCCGAAATTTTTTAAATTACGCTCCTGATATAATTCGTCCTGCTAAGTACGCCAATCTGCAAACTATTATGTAAATGAAAATATGGATAACGGTTTTCCGGTAACCTTAAATAAACAGTAAATATAGGTTGTGAGCATGTGTAAATCGCCCAATAATGAAAAGTCGCCATGGGTGGCAAGCTATCCTATCTGTTCCGTAGCTTTTATTAACTTTACATGTACGCAAGTCGCCAAATAATGAAAAATCGCCATGGGTGGCCAATTCGCAAGGTGTCCAATAGGTTTTACATTATTAAAAATACAGCTGAGACAGATGTTCTGATTTTATTACGCTTTAGTTCCTAATTAATATAACTTTTGAATGGCAACATTAAATATCATTGTGTTTCTGAGGAGTGCAAATATTTTTTTCCAGCGAATATAAGCGGAGTCCGCACTCCAGGTGGAGTATAGCTCAGGACCCGTACAACACGGATTCCCATAACAAAATATCTTCCGTGTTATGAGGGGGAGGGGGGTCTACTGTAGTGTGCAGTTTAAAATTTTATGTACCAATGAACATGCAAGAACCAAGCAATGTGTAGCTCAGTAACATTCTATCGGATCCAATCTTCGGGTTTTGTCTGTTGAAATTATGTCTTTTTTACGAATAGGCCTTATTAGGGGCCGAATGCCTCATACGAAAAGCGAGCATAGCGAGTCTGGGGGCCTTGGCCCCTAGTTTTCAAAAGCAATGTTAAAAATTCTTTCTCTTGTTTCGCTAAAACTTTTATAAATTCATAAACTAATAAATTTGCTAAATAAAAGTTTGGAAAAATTAACAAGAAAGCGAGTTTATGAAAGGAAGAAAATTATATATATTTTTTTTTTGATAGTTTGGTTGTTTAAGTACTTACTTCTTGGATATTTTTTAAAATCAGGGTAATTAAAAACAGTGATTTTTATATTTCAGAGGCATTAGAAAAATATTAAATTATTTATACATTTTCCCTTTCATGCTGTATATTTGTATACAACTTCTCATGAAGCTGCTGTATGGACGATTTAGCATCTGATATTTAAGTATTTCACTGTGTATAATGTCATATACATTACAGATTATGAAATTAATGTTGAAACTAATTCCGATGCTGGATCTTAATTTTACACCACATTAGCGAAAGTCGAAATCTTAAAACCACTCCTTTTTTTGAGTAAACGATTCTATTACAATTTCCAAAAAATATATTCACTTTTTTTGACTGCCCATTATTATTTCATTATCTTTTTTTTTTTTTTTTTTTTTTCAAAACGTTATTAAAGAATTTGATTTTTTCCAAAGATGTAATGGTAATAACTCCGAGTTAAATATTTTTGAATTGTTTCAATGCATGCATTTTGGGAATAAGACTGCCTTGTGGTCCATCATTTTGACTTTTTCACACTTTCTTTGTCGTTAAATGTGTGTAATCCTGTTCATAATTATACTGTTAAACGTGAATGAATACTTTTTTTCGACTTATAGCGGTAGTGTTTTTAACTTCATTTCTACAAAAAAAAGTTTTTTATAGTTACGTAAGAATAATTTTTTTATTGTTACTTAAGAGTTACTGGATGGAAGAATCTGTCTACAATCATATTTTAATACCCACAAGAATAATGGAGTAAAGAAATTTGTTCGAGCATGTGGCCAAAAATTTAATCTTTTCATTAAAAAAAGAACAGAAGAGAAAAAGAGAAAGAAAGAAAAATCGGCACAGTGAAAGAGTCTTGAGGGGTTCCCATATGAAATCTGCACAGACTTTCACGACAGGTTGTGCTTAGTATGCACAATATATAATTGAATTACAATTAGTCGCTTAAATATGATTTTACTTTCAATCAAATATCTATCATAATTTTGTAGAAAAACGATTTTGAAGTCAGGAGCTTCAACCCGTGTTTTTTAAGAACGTATAAAGCTAGGGGTTTGTTAACGGGCTCATAATTACTTCCAACAATTAGCAATAAAAGTAAGGGCGCAAATGTCAAGAAAGCTACCAGTGCAAATTTCATATGAAAATCCCGGTGAGACCTTTTATCTTAAATAGAAAATTTATTGGGTTCCCTAGTAGCACAACTAATTTAAATTCCGTTCAAATTACG
Organism: Cheiracanthium punctorium; assembly: GCA_038373885.1. NCBI lineage: Eukaryota > Metazoa > Arthropoda > Arachnida > Araneae > Cheiracanthiidae > Cheiracanthium > Cheiracanthium punctorium. Next base: position 10,429 of record JAWZYV010013146.1, on the reverse strand, counting down.
TTGGAAACACGTTTTTTGTCGTTAAAAAACGTGTTTTAAACGTCTTTTGGACTAATTGTGCTACTAGGGTTCTTGATTTTTAATATCCGCAATAAAAGTAAATTTGAAGTGTAACGATTTTCCTCCTTGGTTTATTTGCATATTCATTTATTTAGAAATATCACCTTTAGAAGAAGAAAAGTGAGAGAAAAAAGTATGAAAGGAAGAAAAAGAAAGAGAGAAAAAAATACTTAAAAGAACAGGGATTTATTAAAGCTCTTTATAATATTTTTTTTATTTTATAATTGCGAAAGATACACAAGTTTAGGAGAAGAATCTTAATTTGTATAAGCTTTTTATGTTAATTTTTAATTGAAAAATCTCCCGTGCTTACCATAAAAGAACACTCTAGTGAGTACCAGTGCTTTAACAAGAGAAAAAACTTCTTTTACCAAACGAAAGCTTAAACGAAAAGCTAAAACAGCAATAGACTCCTGAAAGTTAATAATGTTGCATTTTTCAAGCAGTTTAAAAAAACAATCGCTTGGATCTAGAATTCAGAAAGTAGAAGTTCGTTAGGACAAGTCGTAAAGGACCTGAAACCGATTTTTTTTTTTTTTTTTTTTTTTTTTTTTTTTTTTTTGTGATTAGAAGTAAAATTTTTTATTTTAAATTTTATCTGACCTCTTTCAATTTTCCGAATTTATTTCCTATATTTTCCGAGAAATCGTCAAATTCGAATTAAGGATTCATAACTCACTTTCTAATTAACTGATTCACATGCAACTTTCAACTTTCATTATTTAATGCATTGGACATTAATTTTAGATTTAGTGAGAATTTAGAAGGGCAGATCCTCAAAAAACTCATCCTGTCAACTTATAAATATCCTTTGTTTCCGGCATTAGCAATCTAGATTTCAGAAAGTTTTTGATTTTTCAAGATTTTGTTTTATTTATTTATTAATATATTTTTTTTTTTAAGAAAGCTATTTTTTTTCTGTGATAAGAACAGGCACTCATCTGGTCTAAAATAGAATTATCTTCAAGGCAATTCATGCCCAATACAATATCATAGAGAACTAGTAATAAAGACGCACTTGTCCTTGAATATAAATATTCATTTTCGTTAACCCACACACACAATGTATTAGTAGAAATAAAAAACAAACGCACCCTGTGTAATCTTACTATTTTGTGCAAACTCTCATTTATGTCACAATAATTTATTTACAAAAAGTTTGTGATCAGTAAATATTGTAAATAATTATTTATTTATTTTTTGTATTTATACTGATCAGATAGGTTAGATGCTAAACTGCCATGACATCAGACTTAATTGTCGCTAAGGTTGTTATAACTCAATTTGTTATTGTTGTGGTATAGATATATAATGCATTTTTATTTTGTATATTTTAATAAACAATATTTGTAACACTCTCAGAATGGTAAAATGTTGTTCATTCCTTTTAAACTTTATTAAAATGGTGTTCTCTTGGAATACTTATTACGAATATTTCAAGTAAACACATAAATTAAAAAGGTTTTTTTCTATCATAGCATATCATATGCTACTCGTTAGCATCAAAAGGTATGTTTTTTATATTCTCCTTTTAATTATAGTTGAAGTTATACTTTTCACATTTTCTGTAGCATTAAAAATATTTTGTGTTCATTATTTTCTTCTACAAAATCATGTAAAGAACTACTGTACTTTTAAAAGTAGTAAGAATATGCTTTCAAATTATCCATGCAAAAGATTTGTTGAATAAAATATTTTTGACATAACTGTCTTCTCTTTTTTTTTAAATAATATGGTATAAACATTTTTGATATTGCTGTCTTATGTTTTTCTTATTTTAAATACTATCGTATAAATATTTTTGATATAACTGTCTTCTGTTGTTCTTGTTTTAAATAATATCGTATAAATTATCTCTTCGTGTTAGGTGCAAAAGGAACATTTAAAAATTGAAAACTGCAATTATGTGCTTCATTTTTTGAGTTCTATATCTGAAACATCTTTTAAAAACAAACATAAAAAAGTAGTAATGTGATATCATTTAGCAATTATTTCTACATTAACGTTTTATTTATAGAACTGACTAATTTAGAGATCGACAACTTCCATTTCTAGAAATGACATTTTATGTCTGTCATATTTTCGGTTCATGCACACAAGTCTCTATAACACAAATATTTCGATTCGAAAAAAAAGCCATTTTTGCAATGATCGATATTGTTTAAGAATATAATACTTATAATGAAAGTAGCATTCCGGAATATGGGGCAGAGTGTCGTAATGCTGAATTAAGAGTAGAAAATGTGAGATTTCTCTTAAAATTCGAAACAAATCAATTTCCTTTTATATTAAAAATATTGTGAAAAAGTTTGGGAGCACCCGAGATTACACTTATTCTATGCCATGGGTGCTGCTCGAGTTTTTTTCATAAGGGTGAGCAAAATGTCAAAACTAGTGTCGTGCGTGCATACACTCGCGTTATATCACACACACCCACACAGATATACATATATTTATATGCCCTCCCCTAAATCCTGACCTGACTAAAGACTAATTCCTTTGAAGTTTCTTCGCTTTATTTTTTGGGTCTTCCTCAAAATAAAATTTTGGATACGTCCTTGTGTTCAGTAAAAAAATGTTTCAGTGCTCTGCGTAGAGTTTAGTCGTGAGTAAATTCAACTATGACTAATGATATAATATAATAACTTTGCATGCTAAGTGTTCATATATAGTACATATTAGAATAAGAATAGTAATTTGAAACAGTTCATACAAAAAGTTTTGAACCAGTTTTCACTGCAACCACATAAGTTACAATTTTTATTCCACTAGGTATACTTCGCATTTTCTATTCTGTTCTATTTTAATTCATTTTTCTAAGGTACTTTTCAAAAAGTTATATGGACATTAAGAATTTTGTACATTTTTATTCTATGATGTATTTGAGTAAAACTACTGGTTTAGCATCAAATTAGGAAAAAAGACCAGATTCCAGCTTTTTTATATCTATTCATATAGTTTTGGGTATTTCCTCACGCAAGGGTTGGCATTTGCCTACCCTAGCACATTGCTGCAGGCCCACATGATCTATGCAGATCCAGAAATTAATCCATTTCAGAATATGAATGGAGAAAAAAGAAAGTTCCGATATAGATTTACCTCTGATTCAGTGTCTATTTTCGGTTTAATATTCAGGCGATCGATTCTCGTTTCGCAAAGGAAGTCATGAAAGATCAAGTTTTTTAGTCTATAAATACTTTTTCAAAGTTATTTATAAATATAGTATCTAGGAAGATTAAAGTATTTGATGTGTAATCCAAACTATGCATTTTTGGGATATTGATCCAACTCCTGATTAAAATAACGATTGTTTTTTAAATGTTTTAGGGTGTTGATACGAAAAATATTACGAGTTGCTTAGAAGTGAAACATGGTAAGATAAATTGTAATGCAATATGAGGAATATGGATGTTAAGTTTCACTATTATTTCAGAATAAGAATTTAATGCCTTAACGTACAGTGCGCATTTTCTTTAAAACACGGTTGACTGATTTACAAAAGAATGACGTAAAATATTGGACTGTTTTTTCTTGACAGAAACATTTAGAATTTTGCTTAGGTATTGATTTGCAAATAGAACTGTAGTAAAAGAATATTGTGCAAGTGTGTTTAAAATTATAACCTATTCATAAACCAATTCTAAATGAAACGAATTTTTCATATGCTCTTTAATAATCACTAAAACTTTTATTTAATATTGTAGGTAAAAAGTTTTGTCCATTTTCTTGAATAAAGCATGAAAGTAATTTTGATTGTACTCTTAAATCAAATGAGATCAATAATCTCCCAAAACATTTTTGAGATTTTTGTATTATGCTTAAATTTAAAAACATATTTTTTCCAAGATTATAAGTTTAATTTCAAATTTTGATTGTCTTTTATTGCAATGTACTAAAAGCAATTACATAAGAAAGTTTTGAAGAAAATATATTAAAGATTCTTTTAAAGGTTTCATACGTTTACATTTTATTATAGAAATGATCATGGAAATTATATGATACACTTAAAAAATTATTTATTTCATCAATTTTCGTTACGCTTTCAATAATCTGAATCAAAAAGTGAACTACATATAAGCCCAAATCACCATTTAAACAGATTGCGTAACTATACTTACACGACATTTCCAGAATTTTCAAAATACATTTTATGCACAATAAAGATTCAAAAAACTGATATTAATTTTTCCATATTATTTCTAAACGAAATCTAGTAATTAATTCTTCATTCAGTAAATAATTGGAGTTTCTTAATTTGTATACAAACAATTACCACGTTCTAGAACAGGGGTGACGAACCAATGGCACGCGATACAATATTTTGGGCACGCCACCGATCAAAACGTCTATGGCTTCATTAAACATTTCTTTAGAAAAAATGACACGTTGATCCATAAAGGTTCGCTTTCCCTGTTCTAGAATTAAAAGAATTGATGATTCATTTGCTCAAAAAGGTAGAGAATCGTAAAATTAATGTTTACAAAACTTTTTATCGTAACACTAAGCTCACGTAGATTTTTGTTTCAATGTCTCAGCTATAAATAAAAAATTGCAATTTTAAAATTTTGGGTAGTAATTAATAAATTAATGAAGTTAATACAGAATAAAACTCTGTATGTTGTTTTTCTAATGCAGCCAAAATGCCTATAATTTTTATTGCAAATGCCCTTTGGCCAACATAAACTTCTGATTTATATACAAATTTTTCGCCCCGATTGGCGAAATCATGAGTTTTTAGAGTTTATTATTCCAGTGATCATCGAAATGTAAATTTTTGGAAATACTCTTACGTAAGAGTATATTCATCTGCATATAAAAGCAAGTTTTGATTGATTTAACAGTCGTGTCTATGTATGTTTAAGTAGGTTTCAATACTTCGTGAACACGGCTGATGGAGTTAACGAAAAATATTTTAAAAATTAAGATAAATCGCTGTTGTTAAAATAAGAAATGGGTACGTAATGAAAACTAATAATGACACATAAACTTAATCATATGAATCTATAGTCATCAATAGAAAAAAAGGGTTTTTTTAATACAAGTGAAATATTTATACATCTGACATCTAAAACAATGCCAATTTTTAACTGACTCAAACAAACTCATACAAAAATATTATTTAAAAAAAACATATCATTAATAAAGCTCACACAAAAACAAAAAATAATAAAGGATTAATTAAAAAGATATATTCATATAATATTAGTTTATAACATATTAGTTTATAACATATTTTTAATACTATAAAACTTCTCTTAAAGGAACACTCTACACGCTCTATTAGGCAAATATATCTTTAACAATAATATTTTTGGTCTCAAAGTCAAACATACACTAAAAAAAATCGCGTAAAAAAGTAACACTTCTTTTCTGTGTGTGTGTATGTTTACGAGGCATCTAAAACGATGCCAAAGAGATTTGTTCAGCATTAATACTATCAGCTAGTAAAGGATTATAAATTTACGGACTGAAACCATTTTTGACAACTTTTAACTGATATATCCACAAAATCAAGTCACAGCTTTCTTTATACAATAGAAGCAATAAATAATAGTTTGTTTCCACTATGTACTTCTTTTGTCGATATACTTCAACTGATAGAGACTAAATAAAACCGCAAACAGTCTGATCCGTAATAATTTACACGACTTCCACGGATAACAGAGCTCTCAGATAATCCAGAATATTTCAATCCATTCTAACTATATATTTAAGTCCATAAATGAAAAAAATATCCGTAAAACGATTGAGGAAATAGTTGATTGTGAATGAATAAAGATTAAAAAATAGTATTCCTTAGGTGATATTGAACGCAAAGTACAATTTAGAAAGCTATAAAAACTTTAAAAAGCAGAAATATTAAAGTGTGTATTTTATTATTATATTTCCGTGGCAACGTAGTCATTTATAAAAACGTCAAATGCATTATTTTATCTATTTCACAAAATTTTTGATTTGTCATATTTAACTTCAAGATTATACCTTAATTCGAGTGAATTAGATAACGCCAGTGATTTTTAATTATTAATTAATTTATTTATTTAGAGTGTGCGTTATTTCCTGATAGGATACAATTTTTTATAGAGATAAAAGTTGGATAAGTAAGGATTATAGCCAGTCTCTATTTATTATTTAGGAATAGTTTCATTTTTTATTTATTAATGATTATATGATTGTTTTTTTTCCTTTTCTGTGAATATTTTCTTCTTCTTAATAATTTTCATTATATCAATATTAAAACTTTAAGCACTGGGCGTGGTAGCTGATGATTCATTTAACTACTTATTTTATTCTAGCTTTTTTTTTTTTCATGGTTGTAATTTTATTAATTGCAATTATCCATAGATTTTATTGCATTTTTTGCTATTAAGAATATGCTTTTAGCAAGATGGTAGATATTTTAAGATTTAGGACTTTTCTTATTTTTTAGATTATCAGATTTAGCTGGGTTCTATTTATTTTTATTCGTTTTTTCATTTGTTTGAAATTCACATATAATAGATACCATATGAATGATGTTATCATTACATATTTATGTTTAGGAATTTTTCTCAAAAGCTTTTAAAAAAAAAAAATTTCTGTCTCATTTACAGCTGAATATGATGATTAGTACAAAAAGTGCATTAAGCCTCTCTGTTAAGCCACATCGTTATATAAATGAAATCATCTTCTTTGCATTTTGTAATTTTGGTTTGCACTTTATTTTCTTGTACTTTTCCGGTTCTTAGTCCTTGCCTGTTCCTTCTATTTACGATCCTGTATGGTAATTTTTCCTAAATAGTTTATGAAGTGTTGTTCATAGAACTTAGTCTAGCTATATTACATGTATACAGGATGTCCCAAAAAGGTGGTAACGGACTTTAATTCTTTATCTATTAGAGATAAGTAGTCAGTGTCAATTGAAAAAAATGTTCAAAATAAGGACGGAAATAAGACTCCGTTAAGAAAAATTCCTCTCGTTCATTTACAAAAAGTTATGCTTTTTAATTTTGTATGCGACCTCCGTACGAAAAAATTCCCAATTAGCAAAATGTGCCCCTTACATTAATGAGGTGTATGGGGAAGTTTTCCCCAGGTTCACTTCCCATATTTTTTATGAAGGCGAAACCCAGGCCGTGAAGAAAGAACAAGACTTTATAGTGGCAATCACTTAATATCAACACATAACGTTAAAATGATAAAGTCCTACGGTGGCTGAGCAGACCCCTTGAAAAACGCAAGTTCACTTGACAACTGTTAAGGCGTGAATGATGATCAGAAAAACTAGCCAAGAGGTTAGTACAGATCCAAAACACGCCACAAGGGCATGCCAAACAAAATGCAAAATTAACTTGACGCCAGTAGACGTTAAGAACATTTCTATATAATTACTTTTGAATCCCAGTCAGGATAAAACAACCAATCTAACAGCCAACAGGATAAAACAAACAATCTAGCAGCTAAATTGTACCCAAAATGAAAGTCAATGTTATTTATAGATTTGATACTGATGGGGCTTAAGTCCATCAGGTGAATTATATCCATAAAGAATATATCAATTCCAACAATAAACTTAACCATTTATTTACAATCAAAATATAATTAAGATTACACTTTCAAGCCAGTATTACAAGGGCTGGCGACTCCCTTCAGACATCTTCGGAATCAGAGTTCCGTCTAAAGATACAAAAAAGGTTACCTTATCTTACTGGCGCGTAGGCGGTACAAAAGTTTCGCCAAGGCGCAAAATATAGGGGGTTTTAATACACTGCCCCCGGATGAACAATTAAAATTGTTCAGAAATCAAATCAAAACATTTTGCAAACATGAAACAAACCAAAAACTTACGGGGAAAAAAAAAAAATTACTACATACTTACGAAATTTCCAGGATACAGAAAACTGAGAAATCTACTAAATATATAAAATTGAATTAGTTAAACAAATAGAAATAAACATATAAGAAAAATGTTCGTTAAATGTTCAATAATCAGCATCAAGTTCCAGTTTATATAATAATTGTATAGGTCGCTTTATAAGTCCAGAAGCTGTTTCTAGAGCACAGGACCGTACTTTGGAATCTCTACCGAAAAACAGCTCCTTAATGCGTCCACATTTCCACATATGCTTTGGAACTTTGTCTTCATGGATAAAGACTACATCTCCTACTTTAAAGCTGGTTGATGCAGTAACTGGAGTTTTTAAGTTAGCGGATCGGAGTTCAAGCAAGTATTCCTTGCGCCAACGTTTCCAAAAATGGTTCATGATCTGGTCTCGGTATCGTATCTTCTTCGTCAGAATTACTCTGTTGGATTTAGGTTCAGATGATTTGGAATTGCTAGGCAAAGAATTTATTCGTTTGCCTATCAAAAAATGTGAAGGCGTAAGTGGGAAAGGTTCGTTGTTTTCTCCGTACACGTATGTCAGAGGTCGTCCATTGATAACGGCTTCTATTTCAGTTAGTGTTGTTTGGATCTCTTCATAAGTGAGGCAAGATCTCCCAAGAACTTTTTTCAAGGGAGTTTTTACAGAACGCACTATGCGTTCCCAAAATCCACCCCACCAGCTTGCTCTAGGCACAATAAATTTCCAGACGATTCTGTTTTTAGAAGAAAAACGAATAATTTCATCTTTAGAAATGCAACTCCAAACCTCTTTTAACAATTTATCTGATTTAATAAAAGTTTTAGCATTATCACTGTAGATGGTTTTACACAATCCTCTGCGAGAAATAAAACGTTTAAAAGCTAGTAAGAAATTTCCTGTGCTTAAATTGCTAGCTAATTCCAGGTGCACGGCTCTGGTTACAGCGCAAGTGAAAAGTACAATATACCCCTTTTCTGAGGCTGCCTTTGTTTTAATATAAATAGGCCCAGCAAAATCCACTGCACATGTTTCGAATGGAGGAGATTCTGTAATTCTGTCTTTTGGTAATGGAGCGATCTCCTGCTTCCGGGAGTTACTTTAAATTTTTTACAAATTACGCAATTTTTTATGACTGACTTCACACATTTTCGACCTTTAATTATGAAGTATTTTTCCCGGAGATGAGACAAGGTGGTAGCCACTCCGAAATGGAACATATTTTCGTGGGCTTGTCTTATTAACAAATTGGTGAAAGTACACGCACTTGGAAGTACCCAAGGATGTTTTTCTCTTAGAGAGAACTCGCTTAATTGCAATCTTCCACTTAAAATCAATAGCCCATTTTCATCTAACATGGGATTCAGATTGTAGATTGGAGATTCCTTGGCAATTGCGCTTCAGGATTTTAGCGAGTCTATTTCGTGATTAAAAACTGATTCTTGCGCCTGTTTTGTCCAATAAATCTCAGCCTTTTCAATTTCTGAAGTTGATAGAGGACCCGATAATTTAGAATTATTTTTATTAGCATTGTTTAAAAAACGCATAATCCAAGCGGTTACATTAAGCACTCTATTGAGGCTACTAAACCTTTGTAATTCCAGTATTGGACTTTGAGATACATTAACCGCACACGATAATTGAGTTAACGAATTTGATCTTTTTTCATCAAATATGTTTTCGGGAAGTTTAGTTTCTTCATTTAATGGCCAACTTTCCGGCATTGACAGCCACTCTGGTCCATAGAACCAAAGATTCTTCTCTCGGAGTTTTGTTAAATTTTCACCTCTCGTCAAAAGATCGGCTGGGTTGTTTTTACCAGGACAGTAATGCCAATTAGCTGGTTCTGACAAAGACTGAATTTCTGTGACTCTGTTCGAAACAAAGGGCTTCCATTCCAAAGCTGAACCCTTTATCCAATGAAGTGTTATTGTAGAGTCTGACCAATAATGGATATCTAAATTCGGAATATCAAGAATTCTTCTTAAATAGCTACCCATTCGAGCACCTATTACAGCACCCATTAATTCCAATCTAGGTATGGTTAATTGTTTCATAGGGGATACTCTACATTTCGCAAAAATTAGGCTTGTCCTAGTTTTATTATCGGTTGAGTTACACCTGAGATATCCAACGGCTCCAAAAATTTTAGGGCTCGCATCTGAAAATACATGAATTTGATTTACGTCAGAAAATGTAATACCTACCGGAAAATATTTCCGGGAAACCTCAAACTCATGTATCTCTTGAACTTCGGTAACCCAACTTTCCCATTCGTTTTTTAGATCTTTAGGCAAATCAGTGTCCCATTCAGTGCTGGATTAAGTCAGCGCGGGGCCCGTAGCAAATGTTACCAAGGGGCCCCCCTGTGCAGTGACGCGCCTATATTTTTTTTGAGGGGGAGAAGTTCACACTCACATTAAAGTAGTAGAGCTAAATTAAATGAGAAAATAAACAGTGCTAATTATATTATAATTTATGTTTAGTGCTAATTAATTACTTAATGGGATTACTAATGCTAATTAGAT
>JAWZYV010013145.1:0-134444 GCA_038373885.1 Cheiracanthium punctorium | reverse complement strand
CGGGGCCCAATTTTTTTCTTCTGCCGGGGCCTATAGTTGTCTTGATTGGGCTCTGACTGTGTCCCCCCTCCCCCCCACCAAGAAAAAAAAATTAAAAAAAAATCAGAAACATGTTTACATTGCAATTACTCACTCAAGTGCGATAGATTGAAAGCGTATCATAGTCCATGCGTCGGACCTATTTTTCTTCCTTATTCCATAAAGTTGTGTGTGTGTGTGTGTCTGGAAAGTGTATCCTTCATTACTCATGAGGGTGTCTTATTTTTAATCATGATTCCATAAAATACTTCTTTGAAATCAAAATCTGCATTGGAATCGCCTACTAAAGCTGCTTTACAATCTTAACAAACATATTCTAACTATAATTCACCTTTATAAATATTGTTTGGAATGGGCATATCATAATCCAAGAGTGTGCCATGTTTGTTTGCATTTTGTTCCATAAAACACTTTTCAGAATTGAAATCACCTACTAAAACTGTTTTATAATCTTCGTCAGGAATGTTCTAACTATTCTGTAATAAACTACAGGGTTTGTTAATTTCTCGTCAAATATGGAAGATATCGCCATGCTAGGTTCGGTTTGGGGGACTTATTTTTTAGTGTCAAATTCGGCGATAAATCATCAAGAATTGTAAACCTTGGCAATTTTCAAAATTTCATTTTCTCCCCCCTCCCTCTTTATATATCAACCCTATTGAAAAATTGCAACGACAATGTGTTGGTCGACGCACACGGGCGGATTTTCAACTGTTCGCGGTCAAAACTCCATTGTACGAAGTCAGCCATGACAGTCACGTTACTTATTTTTTCGATTATCATTGGTTTCTTGAATCCAATAACAGCCTGCGTGATATTCGAATCGAGTGTTTTGACGGTCAACCGCTATTGAAAAGTTTCTCGTCTCCTAAATAACAGCTGATCATTGTTCAAATTTGATGTTATTAAAAAGAAAAGTTCTCGTGTTTTATAAGAGTTTGGTGTAACTTTTATTGTGGAATGTGAACCTGGGGGTATATATCTGTGTATTTAAAATTTAGTTGTTATTTTCTTTAGCTTTTATTTTTGCAAAAGACAAAAGAAAACATGTCTTTGAGTTAAATTTAATGTAATAATTGATTTTATTGAGCTAGGAAATTATGATTTCATTAAAATCAGGCTACTTCATAAGGATTTTAATAAAATTCCTCATCGTAGCTTAGCGTCTATGTTAGTTGTAGTTGCTAATCTGTGCTACTCTCCTCATTTTTAGATAATTAATAACAATAATTAAAAATACACTAAAATATTTTAATTATTTATTTATTTATTTTTAAGATTATATTTTGAGAATGCCGTCGTATGTCGTGAACAATTAATTGAATATTATAGAGGCTGCAATTCCAAAGATAATTTAAAAAAATGAAAATCTTGTCGGCAAAGTAAAAAAGTTTTTTTTTTTTTTTTTTTGGTTGTTGAGGATGACTTAACAGATGACACGTTTTATATGCTTTTAGTATATGCCAATCATGCTTTTTTCGATTACTTTAGCTTTTTAAATGTTCAAATCCATCTATAGGTTTGACCAAAAAATTTTGAAAAATCCGCCTATGTGCAGCGTCCACAAATATGTCCACAGGAAAACAGAAGTGAACGAAATAGCACTCTTGTGATAATAAGCAATTAAAGAGTGCACACTCCCTATAACTTTTTGTCAAAATTTAACTTGCCGTGGGCGGAAAAAAATGGAGGAAAATATTTATTCAGAAACTCTGCAGTTCATATATGTGTGAATCATCGATATAGGGGAGTAAATGGATACACTCATAGAGCAGATATAAGCGACAGAGAGCGGTTTGGTAACCTGGAATTGAGACACTAGTCCCAGGAAGCTGACTTGTGGCAAGATCCCAAGCGCATAATTTTTGCGCACCCACCTCGCCTTAGTTTTCTATGGAAACATTTGTGGCCAGAGCGCTAATTTCTCTTTTCATCGTTATATTTTTAAGGAAAAAATGGCGCATAGCTGTATTTGGTTGCAATTCAAGTGATTACATGTTGGTTTAACAGCAATTTTACAATCGGTAATCCTATTTCCGTTTCTGATGATGTATGTGTGTTGATTAGTGGCGGCATGAATGTGTGAAACTATTCGGAATAATCGATTATTAAATGAATTCGAGATAATCGATTTTGAAAAATACATCCGAACACTCAGTGCATAGCATTCTAAATTTTAAATACTACGCGATTAGTGAAGCCCCCAGCACTACTGAAGCATTCGAATAGTTAAATTGCAACTACTGCTCGAATATTCGAATAGTGAATCCCGATTACTATTCGAATAATGAAATCGCAATTTACTATTCGAATGGCGAAAATCTCTAATATTCACTATTTGGCGATAATTCGAATGGCAAAATCGCGATTACTATTCTAAAAGAAATCGCGAATACTATCCGAATAGTGAAAATCTCGAATACTCACTATTCGATTAATCGATTATTGATTGTTTTCGAACACTAGTAATAGATCGTGAAAATCATTCTAATGGTACATGAACAATAAACATCACTAGCGTTGAATACTCTCTCTTGAATGAAACGATTTATACTTTTGCCTGTAAAACTACTTTCCTTGCCTGAAGAGTTACGATGCAGTGAAATGAAAACAACACCCTTTTCTTTCAAAAGCTTGCACAGGGCCCCCGTGACCCGTGTTGCTCAGTTGGTGGAATTGGTGCTAAAATTTAAACCTTTTCATTTCTTCTTGGAAGATGACTAATTATGTTATACAGGGTGTATCATGAAGTCTCGGCCAGGTTCGTAAAGTAAATTCAAATCAGTCCGTGAGTAGCCTATGTTCCACCCAAAAGGAAATTCAGAGCAGAACACACTTTGCGGTTTATCTCCGCATTTTATTAACCCTTTAACGCGCAGTGCTCCCACTCTGGGAACACCGAACTCTGATGTTTTGACTGTTGCCAGACACGAAGAATAGATTTGATTTCTATAAAAATAGTTGCGGGTGACATAGCTCCACGAGAATCCTTTACTTTAAAGCACGTCATTTCCCGAAAAAAAAATTGTCACGATTATTTTTAACAGCACTGACATCTGCTGAAAAATGGAAGAAGGCGAGAACAGCTGGATAGATCGCCCAATGCTGAAAAAAAAGGGCAGCCGTTGCCATCGCTCGACTTAACTACCAGCAAGATGGCGGACGATCGAAACGTGCATCGCCTGCCACAGATCTAGAGACCCTTTTTTTGACGACAGCTGGCTGTGCCGCACAGCCAGCTGTACGGAATGTAAAAAATAACTTACTTACACAATTGCGATTAATTATGTTTATTTTGTATAACAAATAGTTCTGAAACTATAAATGCGATCAATTACGTTTGATTTACTTAATAAACATTCAGTATTTGTATAAAATACTATTTTATAGTTTTGCAATGATGACTATGTCATTTTATCTCTCCCCTCCTTTATTGAAAATTGTCCGAAAATGTGTCCCAAAAAAGCGACATAAAAATGCGATATAATTTTACATATATTTAAATACTATTAGTTCAAAATAGCTTTAATCTATTGTTAAAATATTTCGTAAGCTGTAGAATATGCATCACATGTATTTTTTACATATATTTAAATACTATTAGTTCACAACAGCTTTAATCTATTGTTACGATATTTCGTAAGCTCTAGAATATGCATCCCATGTATTTTTCTATAAATAGGTTACAATCATAAAAATTTCAACATAGGTTACCAGTCGAAATACACGAAAGATGAGAGGTAAAATGACATAATCAATTAATATCGTTTTAATTTAGCGATAATGAATCTGAAAAATTAGATTGGTTCAGGGGGGTCTCCCCCCGACCAGACTCGAACAGCCGAGTTATTGTTTGATCGTTCAACATGGGGAAACATCGGTTTTAGTGAACTTCGGATATGACGAACAAAATTCGCTGGTCCCCAGAGTTTCACTAGAGCCGGAGTTGACTGTATATCTAATTTTAACGAATATTTAAGAAGTTTTAATAATGTTTTTTGCATGTGGTAGGGTTCAAATACGCAGATCACGAATAATTGATCATAAATATAATGTAAAACACAACTTGCTTAGATCATTTAGAACATATATGGGATCGTGAATTAAGATACCATACCCAGTATATGATACGAGAACAGGAAATAAACAGGAAAAGTTCAGCTCGTATGAAAGACGGGCTCTGTCCTTAAGGTGTTTATCATAATCTGTAGAAAAAGTAACGTTTTTTTTTTTTTTTTTTTTTTTTTTTTTTTTTTTTTTTAACACTGTTAGCAGAGCAAGAGCCCGCGGCCGCCAGACCTTCGTCATAGTATAAAAGCTGAAACTTTCTCTGCCCATATTCCCCAATAGAGGTAGGAACAATCGGCCACTCTAAAGTTTGCATTATCGTGGCTTTGACAGGTAACAGCTGGCAAAGGTGTATAAAATTGCAGAAAGTTTTCGTCATTTCATAAAACTTAATTTTTTTATATGTTCTTCTTCGCAGTAAAAGAAATGACTTTATCCCTCTCCAGGCACTTTTCCATCGTGGCAAACCCCCGCCAGACAATCTCAAAGTCACGGAAAACGTAATTCTATTACGAGAGCGTTGCAGCATCGTAAGAAAGTTCAGAAGTAGCAGTATAAAATGTGCTTTGCATTTTGTGACAGCTTGACGTACTTCGTCGCGGGAGTTTACGAACAAAACAGTTTTCCATGACTTTGAGATTGTCTGGCGGGAGTTTGCCACGATGGAAAAGTGTCTGGCAAGGGATAAAGTGATTTCTAGTATTGCGAAGAAGAACATATAAAAGAATTAAGCTTTATGAAATGACGAAAATATTGTGCAATTTTATACACCTTTGCCACCTGTTACCTGCCAAAGCCACGGTCATCCAAACTTTATAGTGGCCGATTTTTCCTACTTCTCTTGGGGGGTATGCGCAGAGAAGGTTTCAGCTTTTATACTATGACGAAGGTCTGGCGGTCGCTGGCTCTTAGACTATAGCTGAATAATAAAAAATAAGTTTTTTGGTTTTTTTTTTCTTTTCGTTCTCAGGTGGTCGAATTTTAAATCTAATTTCAAACGCAAGCAGTAACTACACATTTTTCACAGTACTGGCTCCATTAATATTCCCTTGAGCTTAGGTAGGGAGAATGTGTATTTTTACTTTGAATTTTGAATTAACATACGAGATTTTTCTGTATTATTAAAGCAAAGTTAATTAACTTGGTTTGATTCTCATCTCATGTTTCGATAGCAGACATATGAGATGTTTTTTCAATTCGGATTCGATCTTAATTTGCTCTACCCCTCTCTTATTACATCACCAGGCCCTGTCAAATTTAATTGAAATTCTGTAATACCTCAGTAACGTTTGGAAATCATTTGCATAGCCTGTTTTCATTTTGGATTTTAAATTAGTTTTTGAATGTATTTTTTTTTATATATATATCTCGCGCAGTTATAAGTTTCAAAATTTAATTTAAATTTGACATCGCTTCAAAGGTGATTGTGTCACACATCTTCCATTGGATATCAATTTAATAAGTACGATCAGATAATAAGTAAGGTTCTTGATTATCGTACATGTTGTTTTTCTAATCGGTACGCAATTATTAAAGATAGCGCGAACACCATTGGAAATAGACGATTTTCATTGTTACAATTGTAACCATTTAATTTTGAAGCTGTGGTGTCGAAAGTAATAGTGTTTAAAAAAAAATAAATTAGAATTGCTTCTTTTCTAGAATTATTCTACTTTATAATGTGATATTGGTATGAAGACGGTAATCGTACGTATATCCCAAAATCGCGATTTTTTTTTTTTAGACTATGGTGCAATTAATTAATATCTACTACAGCTTTAAAAACGTTTTGAAAATTGGCCAGCTTTTTGACACCATTTCGAGAAAAAGATGAGCCCCTCATAAGCCACTGCTCACGTGACCCGAAGGGATCGTCAGGCGTAATATAGAAATATTTTGAAGTTAACAATACAAAAGCATATCGCCAAGGCAGGAGTGCCAGAATTTGGTGAACGCCAAACCTAAAACTTACAGCCCTGAGAACCAAGACCACGGGTGACAGGCCGGCACCGCGAACTTACATTGCATGCGCTTAACCGAAAATTAATTTAGAAGGAAAACCGCAAACGCACTTTCGCAAACAATAAAAAACAAACGCGCGATATTATCAAGCAGAAAAGCTAAATGGAGAGAGCGATTATAACTGAATGCAGAATATTTCATTTACAGAAATGAAAGAAAAGAAAAGTATTTTAGAACCGATAAATATGTGATCTTCTCATCACCATGTGGCTAATAGCTACGCATGTATTGCTTTTGGTCAATCACCCTTCTCCAGAAAAATATTTAATAAGCAACTTAATCAGTAGTGTGGGGGCACGAGATCACCTCTCCGCATGGGTTGCAATTGAAGGCCGAGCAGGATTGCACCTCATTCTATCAGGCGAATTCCCTGTGTTCAAACCCAGCTGTCGCCGCACGCTCTCCCTACATTGATGACCCGCACTACGAACACGCATTCTGCTTCTCGCCAATAGCGACAGATACCGCCAGCACCGACCTCTTCCATCTCTCGCTCGGCTCTTTCAAAGTCCGCAACGAGCGGCAGAGACCTCATCAAAGTCCGCAACCGACCTCACCAAAGTCCACAACGAGTGGCAGCGTTCCATAACGCTTGGAACATCGTTCGTCAGCCTCTGACTGACTCTCTAGCGGGGGGGGGGGAGTAGTGTGGCGGCACGAGATCCCCTCCGTGCACACAAAACCCGGCAATTGAAGGCCGGTCGACGGGGTACCTTTTGGCCGAGCCGGATTGCACCTCATTCTACCACGCGAATTCCCTGGGTTCAAACCCAGCTGTAGCCACACGCTCTCCCTACAGTAGTATGTAAGCAAGGTGTTCTAAGAACACCTGTCAATCTCTTGACAGCTGTCAATGGTTGGCCCATATTTTATGTTCTTTTACGGAAAATGCATCCTATCGGAGATGTCGGCAACTAGTGAACTTTCCGTACTTAAAATCTCGACATTATGCGTTGATTAAAAATATAATTAGTGAATAAACATTATATGTAAGTATTCTAGCCATGCTAATGAAACTTGTGCAGTTTTATAAATACACTCGTTGAAAGTGAGTGGGAAATAATGTTTTCTGCATGTTATTTTCATTTATTTGAAGTAATAAATTTCACATGTTTGCTTTTCGCGCTCTTATAATAAATATCAGGTTGTAACGAAAGTTTTCCGCCAGATTTGCTTGAGTCAGCTCACGCGGTACCCAACTATTGACCTAATATGTCAAGTTTTTTATGCTTAGTGCGACTAATGAACATGGCACTAAAGTCTAACTCTTTTAGCTAGCTCTCGAGTGGATGTATGTTTTATCTTCCACAAATTGTCGTAGGCGAGACTCATCAGCATCAATAGGCCGGTCAAAGCGCCCTGCTTCTTTAATATCCTGGTCCTCGTTTTTGAACTTTCGGTACCAAATCATCACAGTGTCATGATTCAACAGTAGTACCTTAAGCAGTATACATGATTCAGTGTCATTCTGTATCTGACTTTTTGCGACAGAACTGAGAGTAAATGATGGATCAATCTGGTAGCGTTTTAGTTCCATTTCAGACACATTATACTTAATCATAACGATATTGTTTTACAGATTTCCCAACACAGTTCTCTAAAACAAGTCTTTTCTTTCAAATAACAAAAATCGTTTTACAAAATATTGGCAAAGACACCAACGGGAACTGCTTGTGCAGGCAATACTTGGAGTGGCGGAAAACTTTCGTTACAACCTAATAATTTTTTCTACTTACTTAATAAGAAGAGAGTAAAATAAACTCAGAAATTCCAACATGAAAACATCGGAGACCTCTTCGTTAACAAGAGTGTTTGCTAGAAAAGAAGTGTAATACACTCCTAAACATATCTTACTACATACCTAGGACGGAAAGTGAAGCAGCCCCGCAGTGCTTGGGAGGGTGAAAATCTCTCTCGGCTGGTCTGCTGTGGAACCGTGTGCGCTGATGGGAGTTGGGGCACGTAAAATCTGCTCGTGACTCCAATGTCCTCTATTTCCAAATAATAACACTGGGGGTTCCGATTTCAGGTGCTAAGTCTTCAGGTGCTAAATCAGGTGCTTTGAACTATGGATCATCTGGAATCATCTGGAAGATCCCAAGCACAGTCGGACTTCCTCTTACTGAAACTCAACAAGAGTGGAACCCGTCCCCTTTCGTCCATCGCCGTCCTAAATGGAGGATCTGGCGTCGATTCACGGTTGCCAGAGGAAATAAGAAACAACAACAACAAACATCATATTTAGGAAGTATCATCTTAGGTATGTGGTGAGATCATCCCTCTACTACAGATCTAAGAAGTTAAAAAAAATGCTCGTTATTGAAGAGAGTCAGTTAAGTTAGAATCTGGTATACTTCCATTTAAAATTTGTATTAAATGAGAGAAATATTCATCCTATATATGTATTCCGACTCTTTTCAAAGACTACTAAATCTAATTTAGTAAATTTTACTTTCGTTTATTTATTTGAATCAAAATTCTCGTTAATAATTTATGTCAAAAGAAAAAAGTTTATTTTCATGAGATGAAAATTGATCGATATATTTAATTTCTAAGTTTTCTGGAAGTTATTTGTGCTACACATTAATTTTTTTAATGTTGTGCATAGATCATATATTAAATGTCACAACCCATAAATCAGTATTTAATGAATGATTAAATGTCAGTTTGAAATAGTTATAAAAGAAATCAGATTTTGTGATTTTAACAGATATGAATTGTCTGATAGAGATGACAGACAACTGTCTTTTTGTCTCATACAAAATGATTGCTTAGCATTCTCTAAACTGTAAGTGTAAAATAAAGTTACATAAGGACATATTTTGACATGAGAAACAGGTAAATACATTTTATTACTAAAAAATGTATTTACTTTTTTAATTTAATTGGGCGATGAAAATAGCAGTTCTTTTATATTTAAAAATCAATTAATTCTTTATTTGAATGTGAATTTTAACGTTTAAAAGAAATTGTTCTTTTTAAATTGCAGTTGAAAGTGAATCAATATTGTTAATTAGAATTGCAAACTTTCACTTGTATCGTATTTACTTTACAAATCCAATAAGCCAATAAGATTCAGCTCAAATTAACTTATTTGGTACTGAGAGACATCTTAAAGTTTTAACATAAAAATTAGTGTAAAAAATAAATGTGTTCTCAAGTAAGCGCAAATATTTTTAATCATGTATTGATATTTGAATTTTTTTAAAACTGTTTTTCAAGTTTTTTTCCAATCTCCAATAACCAATTTTTTATCCCCTTTATATTTATAATTACTTACAAAGAATCCAAGTACTTAATATTTCTATCTCGAAAAGTTCCAACGTTTTTATTTTTAGTTTTTGATTAAAAAAATAAAATTAGCCCATATTTTATTTTATTACATTCTTCAATGTAAAACGAAACACAATATCGGTTTGAACGTTTCGAAGCTTGTCTGGTTAGTTGAACAGAGTTTAGTAATCTACGTTTGATGAAATTTGAATAGAATCATATCTCTTGACAAAGTCATCTAACATGGTTTCATTACGTCAATCTTAACAAACAACTTATTCCGCAGCTCTGGGACAAATTTAAATGCTTATGATAATCTCAAACATAAGCATTTCCTAAAACACTTGGATATAAATTTCTCTGATATTTCTTGGGCTTTTTAAAAAATTGCAGTAACATTTGTGCATATTATTAGTTCAATTGTGAACCGCTTCACGTAGTCGGTTTATAGAAGGGAGTCAGTTTATTTACTCGATATAAGACACTCCAATCGAAGTACTACTAAAAACAAAACGCATAATTGTGCAAAAAACATTCAGGTAGTCTTTTTGTTTAGCGAAGGAGGCGAGACGAAAAATAGTCCTCTCGTGTTCGCAAAACAGCCGAAAATCTTTGTCTCGTCTCGCAAAGTCCCTATATTGTAACGTTAAAACTGTTTGCCTCGTCCCGCATAAAAGTTGTAAATCTCGCATCCATACCCCTCCTGTTGAAACTACAGCGGAATTTATTAAAGTGGGATCACTTATCATTGATAATTTCCCTTTATTTTATTTATTTATTTATTTATCTTTTACTGCAACTTCTTCAATCTACCAACTCAAAATCGCTTAACTTGGTGAACCAGCTTC
Source organism: Cheiracanthium punctorium (assembly GCA_038373885.1). Classification (NCBI taxonomy): domain Eukaryota; kingdom Metazoa; phylum Arthropoda; class Arachnida; order Araneae; family Cheiracanthiidae; genus Cheiracanthium; species Cheiracanthium punctorium. Next base: position 124,194 of record JAWZYV010013145.1, on the reverse strand, counting down.
TTAATTCTTTCACAAACCGGTAAAATTAGGTACATTTTTTGCAACACATACTTTTTTACCTAAAATCTCCAAGCATGGTATCCAGATCCTTTTCAGTTTTTCGTAAATATCGTCTACTGACTGTCGATCACAAGAATAGCTGCCGTCAACAAGTCGGGTTACTGGCGGTCGCTGTAGCAACTGGATCTGCCCATTTCCAATGGGTGGTTGAGCTTGAGAGGAATTCGCGAAATGAAAGGTAATATCACATCTCATCTGATTTTTTTTTTCGGTTCTCTCCCGTCGAAAATGTGGTAAGACTTGTTTCCACGGCAACAAACTGGCATAAACTCCTTTGCGAGAGCTGTTCTTGTGGTCGACAGACAGTAAAATAATTCGAACTTCGAAATTTAAACTTGCTGACTGAAATTTCCGATTTTTATTTTCATTACGTGTTTGCGTGTGGTCTGGTTTCTCAGTTAATAGCCCGAAAACAAGTTAGCCTATAACTTACAACGACTTGAAAAAGAATATTGTTTTCTTTAAGGAATTGTTATGAAGGTACGTTAAAAGTATGCTGAGAAGGTGAAATCTGACTGAAGTTGATTAACAATCTACGTACATTTTCTCGCAGAATATTACCTTAAATTGACTTGGTTTACAAAAACAAATGATCACAGAAATTCAGAATTTTTAAATAAAAATATGACTGGCCGTTTTCCATTTTTAATAATGAAGGTTTTCCTTTTGTAAAGATGTGTGTAAAATGAAATTCCTATTGAAACAGATTTTACCTTTTAGATCCGTCTTTAATTGAAAAAAAAATGTTGTTCTAACTGAAAGTTTTAAATTATTCGACTTATAGAAATCGCTCAGGAAACAGTTTTGAAGAGTGACAATCGTAACGTGACAGATTTTACTTGTAATACCAAAATGTTGTTATAACTGCAGGCATGTAACACTCTTGTATCGATTAAATATGTTCTACAACGAAACTTTTAATAAAACAATATTTTAGAACCATGTTTACTTGTTCTTTTAGTGTGATTTCACATTAATAATATCTTGTACAGAACAACGTGAATTCAAACAATTTGAAATAAGTTTTTCAAATTTTCGTAAATTTAAAGGAATTTGTGTAAGTGATCACAAAAACAACAAATAAACTGAAAAATGCCTGTAAAAATAAATAATTTCTAAGTCCATCAAACAGTCCATATTAATAAGAAATATTTACATACCCACTTTCATTATGTTGGTAACAACTTTTCATATTTCTCTTTAAATATTTCTTTTCTAGAAATACACGTAGAAATATATTTTTAACATATTTTATTGTAATTCAGAACACTGTAAATTATAATTTTTAAAAGTTTTTAATTAAATAGGCGCAAAACTTATTTTTGCATTTAATTACTTGTTAAAAATAAAATCTCGCAACACACTGACAAATTCAAACTCCAGGCCAACGTAATAATTTATGGATGATTTAAATGTATTTAATGCAGCAAGCATTATATTAGCTTTCGTTAAAAAAAGTCTTCATCACAATAATCAACAATTTCGTAACATTTAGTGACGTTTCCTATATAATATACGATCATTCTACTGTCTTTTTACAATGCTTAGTATTATTTTTTAAAAATCCGTATAAAACTACCATAAAACTGTAGCGGTGTTTATTTAAAAGACTAGACATGTAAATAAATCAAATAAAAATTTGTCACATTTAATTACGTTTTGAGTGTTGGTTTAATTAAGTTTTTGCTTCCAGAAAAATGAAAGAGGATTAATGTTTGAGATAAAGCGGAGAAAGTGTTATTTGTCAGTCTAAAAACCGAGAGAATGAGAAACAGAAAAAGAAAATCACGAAATTAAAACCACTGTTTCTTAATTTAAAAATATTTTTCTTGGCCTTTAGTAAGAAGAAATCAAGCTGGATCATTCACTAAACTTGGCTCAAGGTTTGAACATAAAAGTCAAATAATTAAAGTAACTTTTCACGTAATTTTATTTTACTTTATTTTTATTTATTCATTTATTTATTTATTTTTGTAACTTAATACATAAAGATCAAATTCAATCGGTACTATTTCAGTGAAGATTCATATTCGTAGAGTCATAACATTACATGCTTCATTCAAAGGAGCGAAAAAAACAATCAAAGAGGGAGTGAAACGAAAAATTAATAAGTTAATGTTCTTTAACCCTTTAACGCGCAGTGTTCCCGCTCTGGGAACACCAAACTCTGACGTTTTGACTGTTGCCAGTCACGAATAATAGATTTGATTTCTATAAAAATAGTTGCGGGTGACATAGCTCCACGAGAATCCTTTAGCTTTTAGCACGTCATTTCCCGTAAAAAAATGGTCACGATTACTTTTAACAGAACTGACATCTGCAGAAAAATGGAAGAATGCGAGAACAGCTGGATAGATTGCCCAATGCTGTAAAAAGGGCAAACGTTGCCATCGCTCGACTTAACTACCAGCAAGATGGCGCAGCTGGCTGTGCCCGCGCACAGCCAGCTATCATAAAAAAAGACTCTCTAGATCTGTGGCACGCGATGAACGTTTCGATCGTCCGCCATCTTGCTGGTAGTTAAGTCGAGCGATGGCAACGGCTGACCTTTTTTCAGCATTGGGAAAGGGTGCGCCTCAAAGGGTCAAGTATTCTTTTCCGAGAAATCCACGTGCCCCTTCCTGTTTACCAAAATACTGATAACGTTCGCTCCGAATATTCCGCTCCTCTCAGTGATCGAAAAACGCTCCTAATGGAGAAGTGCTCTTTCAAGTACGGAAAGGAGCGAAAATTCTCTCCGGGTGATCGAATTTCGCTAAAGCGTAAGATCGAACGCTGGTTACTCATAAGATCAATAAAAAAGTAGTGTTTAAAGGTTAAAATAACTAAAGAATATTCATAAGTAACTCACAAAAAATTAAAAATATGTATCTTAATACGATTTTTTTAAGTGTTAGAATATGTCCACCCTTCTTCAGCTATAAGAAGTTCTTAACTAGCAGGAAAGAAAGAAAACCAAAAAGTCAACTAAGTGAGAAGAAAACGCAGTTGCCATTCGAAGAAAAAAATAAGAAAATCAGAGAGAATAAATAATTAAAAATCGTAGGGAGAAAGAAGAAATAATAAAATTCTAAAATCCTACTAAATAGTTATGCTGATCCCTGACTCACTCACTCCGTAACAATTCCGGTCCGATCACTTCGAAAGAAAACTTTCACCGTCATTAATCCAAATAGATTAAAAAGTTATGGTCTAAAACTGCAATAAAATTCACACCGTTTGTACGACCCGCTTGAAAATTTTTCATAATCATGTGTAAAAATATAGAAAACAATCTGAGCTACTTTAAAAATTCGAAAATCCACCCGTTCCGTCATTTTTAGGCGATTTTTCGCTCTTTTCAGCTCCATTTTATTTTCGAGAGTCGAAAAAGGAATTATTTGGGAGACAAAATTACCTTTTTCAAGTGAAAATGACGTCATACAATTGGGGGATTCCAATTCGTTTAAAATAGTTTTTGCAGGTAACTTTTTTTTTTCATTACTTCATCGTGGTTTACTTTTTTTTCATTAAAATAATCGTCTGCTGAAGCATTAATATAAGAGGTGCTGAATAAACAAAACGAAATCGTTCGAATGCGAAAAGTTTATGCGCGTAAGAGCATGAAATTTGATTTGGGTATATCTAAAAACTGAATATGAAGTTATTTATTTTAAGTGGACGAAGATTAAACATATTGAGTGTAGACATATTCTCGTCAGATTTTTTTTTTTCTAGCGCCCTTTGTAACTGCCTCCACAACGGGCTTCAAGTAATAAAATAAATAAAATATAATAAATGCAATGAATATAATGAATGAAGAAATGATCATAATGATAATATAGGGTGTCCCAAAATTGAAGCAAGATTTGAATTAAATAGAAAACACACTTTTTTCTTCCAATTGTATATTTTTTTATTGAAAAATTATATAGGATAAGGTTATGTATGGAACAGCACATCGGGCAAATGACCCCCATGGCTTTGCTTCGAATAAATGTGGCTGAATTTCGTTGATGCAGCGTTGAGCCCTCCGCACATCCTCCTTCAATGCACGGGTGGGTGTGGCCTTTTTGACATAGACATTTGACTTCAAACAACCCCACAGAAAGAAATCCAATGGTGTTAAATCATATGACCTTCCTCATCATTCATCATCATAAATCAAACTTTCATTATTTTTGAAATGTCGTTCAAACATGACAACGCGTTGTTCTTTCGTATAGTGGTGCATTTTTGCTAACCCTAAACTGCCAGCCGTCAAACTGTTTTCCTGGTATATATCCCTTTGAGGCGCAACCCTTTCCCAATGCTGGAAAAAGGGCAGCCGTTGCCATCGCTCGACTTAACTATCAGCAAGATGGCGGACGATCGAAACGTTCATCGCGTGCCACAGATCTAGAGACCCTTTTTGACGACAGCTGGCTGTGCTCGCGCACAGCCAGCTTCGTCAAAAAAGGTCTCTAGATCTGTGGCACGCGATGAACGTTTCGATCGTCCGCCATCTTGCTGATAGTTAAGTCGAGCGATGGCAACGGCTGCCCTTTTTCCAGCATTGGGCAATCTATCCAGCTGTTCTCGCGTTCTTCCATTTTTCAGCAGATGTCAGTGGTGTTAAAAATAATCGTGACAATTTTTTTACGGGAAATGACGTGCTAAAAAGTAAAGGATTCTCGTGGAGCTATGTCACCCGCAACTATTTTTATAGAAATCAAATCTATTCTTCGTGACTGGCAACAATCAAAACGTCAACAGTTTGGTGGTCTCAGAGCGGAACCACTGCGCGTTAAAGGGATATCGAATCAAAAATTCATTACTAGATTTCAGAGAAAGTTTCGTTACATGTTTAAGAAAGATCTTGCGAGTCGAAACAGCATTTTGGTCTGGCGTGAAAAGTTTTGAGAGACTGGAAGCGTTTTAGTCAGCCCAAGAAGATCGGATGAGACTGTACAAGACATTCGGGAAGCTTACTTTGACGGTACAGCGCCACCTATGAACAGAATTTAGAAGTAATTTTTCTTTTTTACGATGTCAGAAAAATTTCGTGAAGTATTGTTGTGGAAACCGCTTATTCGTACGATAATTTGTTGCTTTTCTATGAATTTTTTAAATGTGTCAAGCACTCTTCGGACACGCTGTATTTTAACAACATCACAAGTACTTCTAATGAAGTTTTATAATATTTCAACAATATTAATGTGTGCAAAACTTCTTGTTTTTTGTTCTAAACAATCTGCCTGTTAACAAACTGGATATTGAAAAACATTCTTCTAAGATTCCTTATAAGTAGATAAAGCGTTTATGTTCCGATACATATTAGTAGAGAAATTTCAAAAGAACTGGATTATACAAAAAAAAAAAAAAAAAAAAAAAAATTAAGATGTAGTGAACAGGTTTCTGGGGAACACTAAAGATCCTCTCTACAAAACTATTGTACTGCGTATGAAGCTCAAAAATGCACGATGATCTTAAAAGTTCATTTTTTACACTCCCCCACGGGAAAATAGTCTATAGTATTTTCCCGAAAACTTGGTAGCATGTAGTGAAGAGCAAGGTGAAATATTTCATCACGATACAAATTTTTCAAGGGGAACATTCGAATTTATCCAAAATACGTAATCTTTTACATATCTTATGTTTACTTATTTTGGGGTGGCTAAGGCTCCATCAGCGGTCCTCTGTTCACACCCCCATGTGACATTTACCCCCCAAGTAACATTTGCCATATACTGAGTGAACCTGAATTTGATAATCGTGGACATTATTTCTTTAGCTGGATATTTTGGGAAATAATCCTTTTCTGTGCATCTTTTTCTTGAAGTATATTAAGAATATATTAAATTGAGTGCCTTTTCTTTCATTCATAGCATTAATATGATTTTTATTAAAACTATAAAGGTACATTTGTACAATCTCCATTTTCCCCCACCATGGTGGAAAATGAGGATATCAATACTTGCCTAACTAAAAGTGCCACCGTCGAAAAGTATTTAGATAACATTAAAAAATAGCGCTATATTTTCAATCTTTATAAGTCCAATGTATGTGATAATTTAACTAACAACGTACGTCAATAATTTAATAAACATAAATTTAATAGCTTGATTTTTGTACCTTTAACCCTTTAACGCGCAGTGTTCCCACTCTGGGAACACCAAACTCTGACGTTTTGACTGTTGCCAGTCACGAAGAATAGATTGGATTTCTATAAAAATAGTTGCGGGTGAAATAGCTCCACGAGAATCCTTTACTTTTTAGCATGTCATTTGCCGAAAAAAAATTGTCACGATTATTTTTAAGAGCACTGACATCTGCCGAAAAATGGAAGAATGCGAGAACAGCCGGATAGATTGCCCAATGCTGAAAAAAGGGCAGCCGTTGCCATCGCTCGACTTAACTACCAGCAAGATGGCGGACGATCGAAACGTTCATCGCGTGCCACAGATCTAGAGACCCTTTCTTGTCACAGCTAGCTGCTAGCTGGTAGTTAAGTCGAGCGATGGCAACGGCTGTCCTTTTCTCAGCATTGGGAAAGGGTTGCGCCTCAAAGGGTTAAAAAAAATACATGATTTTCCCATCAGATAGCCCCCACCTGACCCTACTCTTTATGGCGTTTTATAACACTGCAAGAAAATGGGAATGCCTCATCCAATATAACCCATGATTTATTCTAATCCCGAGAACACATATACCAACTGTGAGTGTGAAGTTTCACTAATTGAAGAAACTACGTCTATGAAATATGATACGACAGAAAAGAATGCGAAAGCGTCTCGACATTTAAACTTGTTTCACTTTACCTAATGAAAGAATTTTAACGTCCAATGAATCCAACGAAACGGGTCTTTAATCGACATTGATGACCTGAAAATTCAGAAATTATAACAAATTGAAGGCTTAATTGCTCTCTCCTTTCAGAAGAGGATGTGTGTTTTTCTAGATTTAATCCTTAAATTACAATTAACGTCCCGGATAATTAAATTACTGTCCAACTCCGAGAAAGTTTTAATCATTTCTAATCTGGACCGTCAGCGATTTGTTTAATTCTTACTTATGATATGTTTTGAAATTCCGAGTAATTTTCGTCTATCACTTAAGTGTTCAAACTTATTTAAAATGATTGGTTTTGGTTAATATTCATTGTTTTAAAGGAACGGCCATTTCATGGTATGTTTGGATTGTGTGTGAGTGGATATTTTGGAGCCTCTGTTGTTTATAGATGATGAATTATTTCACGTAATAATTAATGAGTGATTTGTGTGTGTATAAATTGCCTGTCTGAGTAAAGGACACAGACAAAAAAAAAAAGAAACAGGTAGCGGAGAATTGACCTTTTTTCCAGATTTTAACAAGACTTCAAAAATTGCACTGAATACTCTCATTGATTAAAATATATCCATGATAACTTATTCATAAATGTTTTAGGTCTCGGAATCTGTAAATTCTGCATTCGTTTTCTTTTGTTCTTCTTGTTTCTTGACAAGAATCATTATATGACTGTAGTTGGAAGTTTACATTTATTTACTTACAGGAAAGTTCACTTAAGTGATTGATTTGAAAAACTTTAAGTAGCTTCTTTTGTTATGATACCTTGCCATTAACTTAGATTCATGAAATGTATATCTGTATCTATTGTTCAAATTTGAATAGATGTAATTTAAAACGACCTTTCCCCTCTACTATAGCCATCTTTAAACGAATAAGTCTACAATTCTTTACATATTAGTAAATACAGGAGGAGAAATTAGTGGCCCTCACTGAAGAGAATTCCAAGTTACAACGATACGCAGGAAAAAAAAAAGGAAATACTACATAGTCTGCTTATACCAGATGTTGAAGAAGACACCCATGCATCTCTTGGCCCTTTAGGACCCTGGTCAGCAAATTACTGAATTCAGATCTAAGCTGGGCTGTAGCAATTGCTGCAATCTGATCAGAAATGTTCTGCTGCAGCACACTGAAGACTATGAGGGTTGTTGTGATAGACCTTAGACTTGTAGGCTACCCACAAAAAGTAACCGCACTCAAACAGATCAGGTGACCTGGGTGTTTTTCTGGGGCCGAAATCGGACTGACCTTTGCTGACATTCATGTCAATCGCTCATGTCCAACCTCATCCACTCGTCCAGGCCACTTTTATTTGTCCTACGTTGTATATGTTCTTTTAACTCAATGATTGGTAGGCTATGCACTTGCTATTTTCTCAGAATAAAGCGTGTAGCACATCTTAAGGCAGGATACAAGGCAGGTTGTTAGGCAGGTAACTAGGCAGGAAAATGATAGCTAAACACAGCAAACATATCCCAATTAGATAAATCCGAGTAAAAATTAAACACATAATCAGTTTTCTACTTTTAACAGGAAAGAAAATTCTTCTCAATGAAAAATTAATAAACTTTCGAGATTTAGCTCAGATTTACGTTGCTGAGTAATTTTACATGGTCACATAGCGTACTTATGCACGTTTACATAGACTGAAGAGCCACCACCATTATAACCACCTACTTAATAACATGTCGCGCTTCCCTTGACCTTCGAAACAACTGCAACTCGCTTGGCATGGATGCCTTGGTAGATAACTGGAGACAGGTTGTACCTAATATTTAAACAGCGGTCTCGCAAAGTTGAGATATTGGAACATGATAATGTTTGAACTCTAAGCTGCCGCTGCATGTAATCCCAAAGATGATCAACGGGATTAAGATCCGCGAATTAAGTGGCCAGGAAATTAATTAGAATTCATCACTATGCTCCTCGAACCACTCCAACACAAATCTAGCCTTGTGACAGGGCACGTTGTCCTGTTGGAAGATTCCATTGCCTGTTTTGAAGACATATGCCATGTAAGGGTGCAGCGGATCCACAATGATGTTCATATAGTCCACAGCATTCATGATCTGTTCTTCCACAACTGCGGGTCCCAGAGCCACCCAAGAGAACGTCCTATAAAGCATAATACCACATCCACCAGCCTGTGTACAGCCTGCTGTAGAAGAGGGGAGCAGCTGTTCTCTGGACGACGGTGTACCCTGACACGACCATCGACGTGATGAAGGAGAAACCGGGATTCATCCGATCAGGCAACTCTTCCACATATCCATTGGTCCAGTCTCGATGTTCCCGTGCCCACTGTAGGCGTAGTTGACAAACGATGCTTGGTAAGCAGAGGTACACGAGTGGGACGTCTGCTACGTAGTCCCATATCGAACAGTGTCCACTGAACTGTGTGTTCCGAAGCACTTGTACTTGGACCTGCATTGTATTGGACTGTCACCTGATCCACCTGATCTTGGGCTGTCACCTGCCGCGCGCCGACTTGCTGTACTATGCGAGACAGTCTCCGACGCCCTCTTTCTTTGATAATGTATGGACGCCCAACATCTTGTTGTCTGCTGCTGGTTTCATCGTCATTAATCCTTTTTTGATAAATACTAACAACGGCAGATCGTGAACAAACGGTCTGTCGTGCAGTTTCGGAGATACTAGTTCCGAGACTTTGGGCCAATCACAATCTGCCCTCTATGCAATTCGGATAGATCAACAACCTCTTCCATTACTCCCAAATGTATATGCAAGAATGATTGCTTACCTTCTCCGGCAATAGTTAAATACAATTCCCATTTAATTACGTGCTCTCCATGTTATCCACATGAGTTCATTGAAAAATGTGGGAGGTGCTCATAATGTTTTGGCTCGTCAGTGTAGCTGACATTAAGAAGGACATTGCTGTGTGACATGACAAAAAAAATTAACCTTTGGGGTCGTATGTCTTCTCTCATCCACAAAAGCTGGTGTATCATTCCGTTCGTATGTCTGCACTCAGCCACCACGGAGCACTTCTAGCCTCTCCATGACAGGTCTCCCACCCGCGTGAAAGCTTTGGGTTCTCGTAAAGCATTTCAATGGAAAAAATCCGATTTTCAACATCCAGCAAAAGTATTAAATTCAAGATTCTGGATAATTGTAATGGATTGAATTGGTTCAGTAAACCTTTGACTTTAATTTTCCAGCTCTTTTGAAATTCATTAACCCTTTAAAGCGCAGTGTTCCCGCTCTGGGAACACCCAACTCTGACGTTTTGACTGTTGCCAGTCACGAAGAATAGATTTGATTTGTATAAAAATAGTTGCGGGTGGCATAGCTCCACGAGAATCCTTTACTTTTTAGCAAGGCATTTCCCGCAAAAAAATGGTCACGATTATTTTTAACAGCACTGACATCTGCTGGAAAATGGAAGCATGCGAGACCAGCTGGATAGATTGCCCAATGCTGAAACCCTCGTTTGACGACAGCTGGCTGTGCGCGGGAACAGAGAGCTGTCGTCAAAAGAGGGTCTCTAGATCTGTGGCACGCGACGAACGTTTCGATCGTCCGCCATCTTGCTGGTAGTTAAGTTGAACGATGGCAACGACTCTGTCCTTTTTTTCAGCATTGGCAAAAGGTTGCGCCTCAAAGGGTTAATTCCAACGAGTACGACATACATGTCCAAATTTAAACTGCCGCAAAGGGTTAACCCACACATTACATCAATAATGAACTCTGCGTCCAGAAACTTTAATACAGTTATGCATCATTAATATTAAGAAGCCACCAAATTTTGTGAATTGCCATTAGAAGTCATTGATTAGCAGTAGTTACAAACGCCGGGCTCCATCCGCGTGAAAAGAGACCAACTATGATCTGCCCAACTGAATTCGGAAGACGCCATTGTGGCTTTAATTACTGACGCGGGAAAACGAAACGTTCAGGAGGAGAAAGGGTGTTGAGTTGAGCGTGTGGACTTGACTACGCTCAATTACTTCCAAATGAACCGCGAGACTTGTTCGATCTGGCAGAGCGCCCATTTCTTACTTCGAGCCCTTTAGTGCTTTCGGTACTAGAACGAATATATGTCTGGAGAAGCGAAAGGTCACGAATTAATTATTTTAATTATCTTGAAAAAAAAGTAAATAAAGCAGGAGTATAATTAAAGAGCTCGTGGACACTAATAAATAAGCGTTCTAAAACGCTGTCAAAACACTTTGCTATATAATAAGGTCTGTTTAAAATTTGTTACTGCCTCTCGTTTATATATAAATATATATATATATATATATATATATATATATATATATATATATATATATATATATATATACAGTGCGTCCCAAAAGTTTATAGAGAACAGTTTTTTTCATTTTATAATTGAAAAAGATGAAGAAATATTTCAAAAAGCATTTTTAATTATAATTAACATCAAGACACTATACAAAAATACTATTCAAAAATCACACAATCGCAGACTTTGCGATAAAAACTAAAAATGAAAATTTAGTGTCCCAAAAGTTTATAGGCAACTCATTTTTTTTCCTTTAACATTCAAATTTTTGAGCCATTTTTTCTAATCACTACAAAAACTCGATCAGGCATACTCGAAATAAGAGTTTGAAAAGATTCTGGCTTTAGAGAAAGCCAACTTCTTTCAAGTTACAACTTTAGATCTTGAACTGTTGCAAATTGACGCCCATTAGCATATACGTCTCTAGTTAATATTCCTCAAAGGTTCTCCATTGGGTTCAGGTCATGACTTAGGTCTGGCCAGTCCAAAATAGCTACTTGGTTTCGTCTAAAGCACTGCATGGTATAGTTTGAGACGTGAATGGAGAAATTGTCTTGCTGATATATCCATTTGTGCTCCTCCAGTAACTTTCCGAATGGGAGTAACTGTACTTCAAGCATTTTCTGGCAATCTTCGGAACACTGACGACCTTTTAAAAAACAATATCGGAAGTTTCATTATAGGAAAATGCTCCCCATACCATGTGTGAACCCCCTCCTTGCTGTCTGCTGAAAAGGTTTGCGGTTCTTTGCGAATGTCGTGCCAGTAATGTGCCCATTCATCGGGGCCATCTAAATTGAACTTCTTTTCATCACTCAACAGAACACTCAACCATTCATCTATATGCTTTCGAGCGCACTGAACACGAGCGTCCTTATATGCCCTTTTTTCAGGTTTGGTGAACGAAGCATTTTGCGATAAGCAAGCAATTTACTTGACTGCAGCCGTCGATGCAACGTGGATTTTGGTACTGGAATGGTCACTTCTCTAGATATTGACCATGCAGACAAGTTCTGGGTTCAAGCCAGTGGCGGCTTGTGACCCGTTTCAGTCGTGGGGCCCGAAAAAAAAATAGTGTCCATTAAAATCGCGAATATATATATACATATAGAACAACCTTTTCCCCACGTGCACACAGCGTAAGTATTTAAAATTTCTCAAATGACAAATAATTGTAGAATTTACTATACAACTTTTGCTATTTTTTACCTAGTTATGTTAAATTGAAAAGTTTACTTTATTATTAAACAAAAAGCCACATTTAAATATTTAATATTTATGTTCTTTATAGTTGCCTGTTCATAATTTTTGGATGATTTATTTATTTTAAAATAAATATCAACATATATAAAAAATACGTTTATACATCGCTTTTCGTAAATCAAGAAAACAAAACAGAAAAATATCTGACTGCACTGCAAAAATACGATCACGCAAATAAAAAACGATTTCCTCCTAAGCGGAAAATTTCGCCAATAGCTACCGATTGCCGAAATTTCCCCGTTACCGTCGTGTAGATCACCGTGCGAGGTCCCAAAGATCTGAGCCCAGAAGGCAGCGCCAAATAAGCCGTTTGGAAGCCAAGTTCATTCCGCGTCAGTGTGGCTTTTGTGCTCAATGTCAAATATGTCAACCCGGTGAACGGAGAAGAGACGCCCCATTCAGGGCAAACCAGCCCATGGCCCATGCATGGTTTAGATAGGGGGAAAATCGTATAACTATCGCTTTTTTAGGTGCGTTTTTTAATGGATAGTATTAAAATAGAGTAAAACGCGTGTATTTTTTTAATGAAAGTAAATTACTGAAAGAACTGCCTTACATAATAGGAAGATACTTTGATTTAGACGGTGCTTAGTCGGTGGGGCCAGGCCCCTCTGCCCCTTAATGACGAGCCGCCACTGGTTGAAGCTAATCTGAAGATCTCTCTGTCTTGCGGTTTAGCTGTTTTCTTTGGTCGCCCAATGCGAGATTTTGCTTTCAAATTGTCACCTTTTGACAGAATTCGATAAATACCAATCCTACTGCGTCCAAGTTTTCTTTCAATATCTACAACTTTCATTCCACGAGCATCCAAGCGATATATTTGGGTAATTTCAGTTTCGGAAAACTGCGCATCGCGAGGCATCTTTAGAATCAGTCGAAGAAAGAAAGACAGCTTCGCTTTTATCTCAAAATATTATTGAATGACCAGTACATGACCTTGAAACATGCAAATTTGGAGATCAGTACTTCAATCAACTTTTAACACCGGTTGTCTATATATTTTTGGGCCAACATGATTTCGATTTTATTTTTTTATATTAAATCTATGACTGTTTGAAGTACTTTAAGCATTTTACTATTTCTGTTGCGCCAATACATATTTGCATAATTTCTTTCGTCTTTCTTACTTGTTTGATTAACTCTTAAATCCAAAAAAACGCTAGTCTATAAACTTTTGGGACGCACTGTATATATATATATATACGGATGTGTATAATGGCATACATATACTGGGTAGTGGTAGCTCAGAGGTTAGGGCTTTGAAGCAGGATAAAATAAAGAAAGCAAGTTGCACCACTTCGTGACACGTAGGTTCTTGTTTGTTAATATATGCAAGGTATGGAAGCACAAAATGATGATTGTAAAATAAACAGATGGAAACTCCAAATCTTCCTTTTCCTTCATCACATCTATTCGTAGCATATGTCATTTCTTTTTTCAGGATTTTCAGTTCAATTTCTGAATATATTATTGCATATATCTTTCATATTTCTAGTCTATAAAAATTTTGGAGTGTTGAAACACATGATGTAATTCTATGCTACGTGACGAATTTCATCTCAGAAAGCAGATGGTAAGCATACCTACTTCTTATTGATAAAGTTGTAAAATCTTAGGAGCCAGAAAAAAAATTGGAGCCACACGTATCTTGAATTATATTCATGAAGATAAAACGTAGTCACCAAGGAATACTTTTACTTGCCTGGGCTCCAAGTATTGTCTAATCCTGCTCACTTCGAACTCTTGTCATCAACAAGCTTACATCTACTTTGATCTCTGCTGATGAGAATCCTAAGACTTTCCACACAATTGCCAATCGTAATACCAAATATAATGGCGATTTTTCATAATTTGGCGACTTGCATATATGTATAGTTAATAATTAGCTCTAAGAACACACTACTTCATATGTTTTCTTTGATAAAAACTACGAAACAGCTAGGATAGCTTGCCACCAAGGGCGTCTTTTCATTATTTGACGATTTACACACATTCACAACCTATAATGACTGCTCATGTAAGGTTCCCGGAAAACCGTTATCCATATTTTCATATATATAATCCTTTGCAGATTGGCGTATTCAGCACCACCAATTATCGCCGCGCTGACAAATATCCAAAGTGTACTATAACTGCTCTAATGCATATAGTTAACGCCACCAAATATGTCTACTGGTAGCAAATACTCCAGTTGGACCGAACCGGCTTTAAAATAATCTGCATTTTAATTATTTTTCATTTTCAAGATACTGGGTTCTAACATTTTAGAACTCGCGGTTTAGATTCACCCTGCTTGTAAAGATACCATTTTGCCAGATCGCACCTAATGCCAAGATGGCGCTTTTAAAATCAGTTACAATTAGTTATTCTGTTTTGGAAAAACGAATAGTCGCTCATTCTAAACTCCTGTTTTCTAAGCGAACTTACTATTTGATAATTGCCAACTTTGTGTAACGCACTTTGAGTTATTTATTTCATATGCCTTTTAATTAGACATAAAATGGGTGTAATTCTACTTCATGTTTGTGAATTTCACGCGATTCTACATACTTGGAATCGCTTTGCTGCAGGGGCGTAGCCAAGGGGGGGTTAGGGGGGTCATAACATCCCCCCCCCATGAGAAATTTTTTGCCATACAAAATGTATATTCTTCACTACATTATCACACACGCGTATACATATACATGAGTTGAAGTAGTCGTAACCCCCCCCCCATGAAAAATTTCTGGCTACGCCCCTGCTTTGTTGCAAAGGAATGAATGATTTTATGCCAAATGTGGGAACTATTATGTTTATGTTTTCAGTTTTTTTACTAAGATCTTCTGAAATAATTCGATTTTCGAAATTTAAGTGAGTTTATCAGGTTCCTTGGAATTTTCTGAATCCGTGAACACGTTAGTCGAAACATCAAATCCTCACTATTTAGGAGGAGATAGCCGAACAAGCTCTTGACAGCGGCGGCAGCGTCAGTGGCCGGTACTTTTTTTTAGAATAGAGAGATATTCGCATCCACATACATCCTACTTATGTTATAAATGTCAATGTTTCTATGTATGTTTATTAGTCTGTTAGACGGATTTGGACGATATTTGGAATAAAGATAGTTAAAGTCCTGGATTAACATATAGGCTACTTTCTATCGCTCGAAAAACACACCTTTATTATAATGTACAAAAAAAGCCATCTTTTATCCAAAAAAAAAAACCAAAAGAATGCAATTGGGGTTTTTATTTTACAGAACAATCGACAGAAGGCGCAAACTTCTAGAATACGCAGTTTATAATAAATGTAATCATTTTATCGTCTGCTACGCCTGTATAAAGAATACAGGTGAATAAGTTTTTCCTTCTGACGCGGATTTATAAGCGTACTACTGGCCAAGTACACAAATCAGAAATACATGTTACACAAACAAACAAACAAAAAGTAAGTTTTTGAAACTTTCATTCAGTTCGAATTGTGCACTTTTCTTCGCGTCTTTTTACCACTATATTTCTATTGTATTATATCCAGAAGAAGTATGTTAGAAATATGAATTTTATTTTTGTTTAATCACCAGGGACGTACTCGGAAAAAAAAAATTGGGTCGGGGGGAGAGTTCCAAAAATTTCTGGAGGGTACCAAAATGTGAAAAAGGCTAAATTTTTTACAAAAATACTTCATTATTATTGTTTCGTCAACAAAATTTTAATTTTTTTTTTTTGGGGGGGGGACCAGACCCCCTGGTTCTTCCCCTTGGGTACTGCATTGTTAATCACACTCATGAAACTTTCCAAATTAAAGGAATAAGGAAAGAAAATAGAGAAAGCGCATGGATTATGATACGCTTTTAATATATAGCACCTCTGTGCGTATTTAAAATCTGAAAGTGTTTCAGATTTTCTTTTTTTTTTTTTTTTTTTTTTTTTTCTATTCCGTTTTTTGATAACGGCCAATATGTCTAGAAGCTCTTCAGAATTAATCTAGGACAAAAATAATTTCTATCCTTTTGTAGGTTTTTATCATCAAACCATCTTATTTTTGTAACCAGGGGCGCGGCCCGACACGGTAAGCAAGGTAAGCATCGCACTGGGGCGCCGGCTTCGAAGGGGCGTCATTTCAAACTCAAAAATTAAGTAGAGCATAGAAGGGAGAGTCTTTTTTACGTTGGCACTTACCCTAGAGCCACCCCTGTTTGTAACCTTCTTAATTTTTAAATTCCATTCAGAATCTGAGAGATTTCAGTGCCATGGAAGCCGGTGAGAAACAGAATTCTCTCCGGACAAGATTTATTAAGATGGCTGACCAAATGGTCGCCGGAGGTGGCTAGTATATACGTAAGCTAATAAAAGCTATAGTTAAAAAATAGCTGCAAATGTGAGTGGTAATCTATCAAAATATATATAAGGACACCCGTCTTGTATTCAGACCGCTACAGATTTTTTTTTATCCACAATTATTTCTTCACTGCCATCAAGTTATGAATTTATCTTCTAATGCACTTTTACATAGCTGAAGTTATGACGTCGGTCTAACTTGAACACTGAAAACAATAGTCTGTGTACCATGGTATGGTAATAACGCTTTGTCTGAAACGTAAACAAGATCTTTCTTCTGGGCATATGTAACTTCCAATAGACTTAATATTATCCTCAGTTAACTGTATTAACCCTTTAACGCGCAGCGTTCCCGCTCTGGGAACACCCAACTCTGACGTTTTGACTGTTGCCAGTCACGAAGAATAGGTTGGATTTCTATAAAAATAGTTGCGGGTGACATAGCTCCACGAGAATCCTTTACTTTTTAGCACGTCATTTCCCGTCAAAAAATGGTCACGATTATTTTTAACAGCACTGGCATCTGCTGAAAAATGGAAGAATGCGAGAACAGCTGGATTAGATTGCCCAATGCTGAAAAAAGGGCAGCCGTTGTCATCGCTCGACTTAACTACCAGCAAGATGGTGGACGATCGAAACGTTCATCGCGTGCCACAGATCTAGAGACCCTTCTTTTTGACGACAGCTGGCTGCGTCAAAAAAGGATGAAGGTTTCGATCGAACGCAACCTCAGATCCAACCAATCAGCCATAGAAACAGCCTGTATCGATGCTCAATCCTTCAATCTAATTGGCTCGACAGTATATTTCCCCAAAACACGTGACGGAAATAGACTTAGTATATCGATATTGTCTATTAATGAAAAACTCGAGTTTGTTGACAAAATCGTATGAAAAACAGTAATCCGTGTATAGTTGAACTCTTTAAGTTATGCATTGCGCAGATGTACCAAAAGCAATTTTAACCCTTTGAGGTGCAACCCTTTCCCAATGCTGAAAAAAAGGTGCAGCCGTTGCCATCGCTCGATTTAACTACCAGCAAGATGGTGGACGATCGAAACGTTCATCGCGTGCCACAGATCTAGAGACCCTTTTTTTCACGACAGCTGGCTGTACCCGCACAGCCGATTTAATGACAAGGATTTTTTTGGCCTCTTCCTGTAGATCAAGTGCAAGTACTCTTTTCACATCGGAATGATACAGAATTTAATAGTTACCATAGATTTACCAAATATTGTATTGCGTTGATATTGTATTGTATTGCGATTGTATTGTTTTGTACGAAAAAATATTCTTCCGTCCAAGGCATTCATTCCTGTGTTAGGTGGCGCTAGTGGGTTTCGCCTTAACCCTTTGAGGCGCAATCCTTCCCCAATGCTGAAAAAAGGGCAGCCGTTGCCATCGCTGGGCTTAACTACCAGCAAGATGGCGGACGATCGAAACGTTCATCGCGTGCCACAGATCTAGAGACCCTTTTTTTGACGACAGCTGGCTGCGTCAAAAAAGGATGAACGTTTCGATCGTCCGCCATGTTGCTGGTAGTTAAGCCCAGCGATGGCAACGGCTGCCCTTTTTTCAGCATTGGAAAAGGGTTTGCGCCTCAAAAGGTTAACCTCCTTCGGAAACAATTCCCCTGCAAACTTGTTTTACCACAGATTCACGTTACATTCTCATACTTCAGTTGATACGATTAGACTATCGATGAATCTTTCAGTCGTACAAGGTTTGGATCCCATTACTTAGCGATGCATTTAGCATGATACGTTCCCGTCCCCATTCGAAGAAAGGCATAATTGATCTTCTCAAACGAATTGGAAGGCACCATTGTTGTTTTAATTACAGACATGGGAAAACAAAAGATGGCAATGGGGGCAGGGGGGAGAAGAGAGGGGCCCCCCCTCATTGCGTGGGATGCTCAATTACTATACCAAATGAGACTTGCTCAGTTTGGCAATGCGCCCACTGAGGCATCTAGCCATTTAGTGCTTCGGCATCTAAACAATTACAGTTCAGGGAAACTAGAGGTCAAAAATTGGATTTCTTGATTATCTTAGGAGAAAGTAAATGAAACAGCAGATTAATGAAGGAGTTCTTTACACAGTCACGGATCGGTGGTGTTTTGAATATTTGTCCTGACATTATTATTTACTAAATTTGTTCAGCGTTTAGTACCTCTAGTCATCCTTCGAAAATGGGTACTTATGTTTATGCATATATTTTTTAGTCTAATTTTAGATTAATATGCTGAATAAAAATTATTAGTCTGTTTCATTGACACTGTTTGCGCGATCAGAGAAACGTAAAATGATTTGTTTAGTGAATTCGTGTGTTTTATGCATTGCAAATTACGTCTGGAGTCTCTTTTACTCTTATGGTATTCTAGGACGAAAAAAAAACAAAAAAACAACAACAAAAAAAAACACTCCTCAGTATTTTAGCTTACAGTTGTTAAAATAAAAGGAAGATAATAATAACTATTGTCTTGATAATGTGGGCACCCGTACCCTCCCCCCCCCCCGAAAAAAAAAATCTAAATCATAAAAGTATCGGGTGGCAAGTGTAGTTTAAAATTGCAGGAACATTTCCGCATGCTGATGAAAAATATTCACATACGTCTCCGCATCTGACAGAAGAGTGTTCAGAAGCATGTCGCATGTCTTATTTTTCGTAAAGACGTTCAGAAACCTTCCAGCACTGTAAAAGATGTTACTGTAAAAGTACGGTCAAGGATTTTTTTTTTTCTCGCAGTACGTCTCTTTTCGAATTAATTTCGCACTGACACCAAGATAGCGAGAGAACTGCTTATTCAAATT
This sequence comes from Cheiracanthium punctorium, assembly GCA_038373885.1. NCBI lineage: Eukaryota > Metazoa > Arthropoda > Arachnida > Araneae > Cheiracanthiidae > Cheiracanthium > Cheiracanthium punctorium. The sequence continues at coordinate 104,666 of JAWZYV010013145.1, read as the reverse complement.
TTTGTGGCGCCGTCTATGAGTAGAAAAACAAACAAATCCAGAACGCAAATTTTAAACGCGCAAGATAAAGATTTTCTAGCTGCCGTGAATATTTTACTTCGCAATGCGGGTTATGTTTCCGAATTTTACAGTCCAAATTGAGCATCGGTAGTATACACTATATTTTCGGAAACCTTCCTTCAATAAATATGTAACATTCTCCCCCTTTTTTTTTTCACAGGGTAGAATATCGATGAACGAAATGATCGAAAACATGACGAAACATCATCATAACGCGTCCGTTGACTTAACCGTGCGGAGTTTTCCGTGGTTTCCGCCGAAACTTAGCGTAAATACGGGTTAAGACCGCATAGAAAGACTCCAACGGAGGGCAACCCCCCTTGTGTTGTCCTTCTGACGAAGATTTATAAGCGCGCTTCGAGCTAAGCACACAAATCCGACATACATGTTCACAACAACAACAACAGCATCATCTTAAAATTCTGGCACGTGCGTCAAATGGATCAAAGTTCTGAACTAACAGTAAAGTTGCGAAACGTCAGTTCATTCCATTTACTGATTACACATTTTTGGCAGTAGAATTTCGTATATTTTTTTAAGCCAACTATTCGTTCACCGTATTAAGTAAAGATGCACTTGCGACAAGATTTTTCGAATTAATGTACCCGGTGTGCCACAAGTTTTCTCCTGATTGTAGACATGCATGAGACAGGCAATATGACGCGCACACTATGAGTAAATTTCTATAAGTGCTTCTTAAGTTCGCAGGCGATCTTTAAACTTCCGCCATGTGCGGGGGAGGGATGGATGTCAGAATGTTCCATGAAGCAAACAATGCAACAACAAAAAATCTGGAGTGACTCCACTCGACTTTCCGAACACTTACGATTAAGATCATGACCAAGCATTTAAATAAATTTTAATCGATGAATCATTCAAACATATATACCAAACTGAAGCTCAATCGAATGCGTCGTTTAAACGCTAGCGCACTTTCAATAATTTCTCCCCATAGGCCATAATGTAAAAGAAATCTTGGTCGTAGCCCTGTAGAAAAACTATAAGTCCTATACACATCAAAATCTGTACCGGTCTTACGATGGTAGTTTATAACATGTATACCCAATTTGAACTCAATCGAATGTGCCGTTTAAACGCTAGCGGAACTTTAAGAATTTCCCCCCATAGGCCATAATGTAAAAGAAATCTTTGTCGTAGCCCTGTAGAAAAACTATAAGTTCTATACACATGAAAATCAATACCGGTCTTACGATGGTGGTTTATAACATGTATACCGAATTTGAGCTCAATCCAATGCACCGTTTAAACGCTAGCGCACTTTCAAGAATTTCCTCCCATAGGCCATAATGTAAAAGAAATCTTTGTCGTAGCCCTGTAGAAAAACTATAAGTCCTATACACACCAAAATCAATACCGGTCTTGCGACGGTGGTTTATAACATATATACCGAATTTGAGCTCAATCGAATCCCCCGTTTAGGAGCTATCGTGTTCACTCACATACACACACACACACACACACACACACACACATACATACATACATCTCGTAAAAATAGCATCAATGAATTCAGAAGACCTCAAAACGTGTAAATACACCAAAATCTCGAAGTCGAATTTTTTCATGATTACAATACTTTCCTTACATGGTACATGTTCGGAAAGTAAAAACAGTCAATGGAAACCGGTATTTAAAGGATGAAATAATTAAAGCTTTAAAATAACATGCCTAAAAGATCAATCTGGACACGTTCAAAATAGCACATACAAAAGGTACTGTAAAATAACACACGTAAAAGGTACATCCCAAAGGTACATGCACACATCATCAGAAGTCTATACAGTCCGTGTATGGACTACAGCTGATGAAAATCGAAAATTTTTCGTTCGAAAAATGTCCAGATTGATAAATACCGTTAATGTGTGTTATTTTACAAAGCTTTAGCTTTTTTCAAAGAACCTAACAGTTAACCCTTTGAGGCGCAACCCTTTCCCAATGCTGAAAAAAGGGCAGCCGTTGCCATCGCTCGACTTAACCACCAGCAAGATGGCGGACGATCGAACCACTGATCTAGAGACCCCTTTTTGACGACAGCTGGCTGTGCTGCACAGCCAGCTGTCGTCAAAAAAGGGTCTCTCGATCTGTGGCACGCGATGAACGTTTCGATCGTCCGCCATCTTGCTGGTAGTTAAGTCGAGCGATGGCAACGGCAGTCCTTTTTTCAGCATTGGGCAATCGATCCATCTGTTTTCGCATTCTTCCATTTTCCAGCAAATGCCAGTGCTGTTAAAAATAAGTGACAATTTTTTTTACGGGAAATGACGTGCTCAAAAGTAACGGATTCTCGTGGAGCTAGGTCACCCGCAACTATTTTTATAGAAATCAAATCTTTTCTTCGTGAATGGCAACAGTCAAAACGTCAGAGTTTGGTGATCCCAGAGCGGGAATACTGCGCTTTAAAGGGTTAAGGCCGTATCCAACGAGTAGTTCAGGATGTCCTGACCCTCTCCGAAATTCGATTTTTACTAACAAAATAATAATGGCGGAGTCCTTTTCTGAAAAATTCTGACTTTTCCAGCGTTCGGAACTTCCGCCAATTTTTTTTTTCTGCGTATGACCCTGTACCAGTAACTATTTACACAAAAACTTGTAAACGTTAAATGCAAACCAAGATTAAAAGTATTTGCCCGTGTGTCCTGTTTTCTGTCTTATGCCTGTTTGTAGTCATGGGAAAGATCTCTGTGATATACTATATATTCACGTTTTAAAACCTCGTGATACCTCGTTGTTGCTTATCCTCTTTAAAGATCTGACATAAGTCAGATCAACTCCAATAGATTGTTGACCGACAGAAAATCAGTAACTAAAAGGGGAGCAGATGCTAAGTCCTCCTTAGAAAGTCCGACACAACTTCAGTATGTGCTCTGGAGAGGCTGGATGATCACAGCATTTCTTGCAAGTGGGGTGGATTTTCTTGCCATGTTCATACGAAAGACACTTAAAGTGGCCACTTTTAAGCCTAGCAAGTGCAATCTGGGAGCCACGATCACATTTAAATTCCAGAAGATAGCCAGGAGATGTTCCGGTGTACCATTGGTGCGCAGGTGGAATACGCCAAATTGAATTTAATTTAGATTTTTCAAATTAAATTAATATTGACAAATACAAATTAAATTAAGTCAAATATTAATTAAAATTAATATTTGACAAATATACTGTCAGTCCTGATTTGTCCGGCTTGAAATCAAGTCCTTGCCACTAGACTGACAGTTAGGTATTCATTGTCTTGAGTGGCCAAATATTCTCGGTACGGTGGGGTGGCCTCTCAGAGAGGTTTAACTGTACTACTATTACGTTTTATGACATGACATGCGATCACTCAAGTATCACTTATTTTCGCGACAAATTTCTCTAACAACAACCAAGCAAAGCCGCTCAATATTTTACAGCAAGACAAACTGGCTTGACCATTTTTTTTTAGTCAAAATCAATGTTTTGCTTTTTTAATGTGTTTATGCAAACTCTGTTTCTTTTTAAAATTCAGGATACAATAAAATTAAGTGAAAAAGATTTATATTCACAAAGACCGCTATTTCTTTTAATAACTTCTTTTTTTCTTATGGAACTCGTTTCAGCAACTACCTTCTGCAATCTTCAAAAAGTTTCGTATTGTTATCTTGAGTAGTTTCGGCTAAGAGAAATATTGGCATACAATAAAACGGCATAACTTTTCAATCCCTTGAAGAATTTTAAACCAGACTGAATTATTTTGCAAAAATGCATTACTTAACCCCACCTCCAAATCATCCCTTTTTGAAGGGAGGTTAATGATCTTTGCAAAACTAAAGTAAAAGACTGCTGTCGTTGTTTTAATTACAGACTACGGGAAAAACAGACCAAAACGGTGTTAGTAGGGAGGGGGGACGTGGAGTGCATGGGGACTTGAAACGCAATTTATACTTCCAAATGAGACTGGATCAGTCTGGCATAGTGCCCAATTAGGCATCCAGCCTTTCAATCATTGGGCGCAAGGAGAAAGACGTGTTCGGGGAAAGTGAAAGGTCAGGAATTAATTCTCTCCGATTGTTACTGAGAAGTGAACAAAACAGGAAAACAATAGTTGTTTACGAACTTTGCTTGGCTGTTGTTAGATAAATTTTTCAAGAAAATAAGTGATACTTGAGTGATCGCATGTCATGTCATAAAACGTAATAGTAGTACTGTTAAACCTCTCTGAGCGGCCACCCCACCGTACCGAGAATGTTTGGCCGCTGAGAGGGGGGTGGTCGCTCTGAAGGGTTTTATGTACTATTATAAGATAATTGCTATAATGCGTAATATAAACAAGTCTGACATATATTCGTTGTTTAAAAGGAAATTTAAAACTTATCTAAAGAGAAAATAGTACTTTATTTAATGCCTTCTTACATTTTTACTTTACGAGCATGTACCATGTAAGGAAAGTATTGTAATCATGAAAAAAATTCGACTTCGAGATTTTGGTGTATTGACACGTTTTGAGGACTTCTGAATTCATTTATGCGATTTTTACGAGAAGTATGTGTGTATGTGTGTGTGTGTGTGTGTATGAGTGAACAAGATAGCTCCTAAACGGGGCATTCGATTGAGCTCAAATTGGTTATATATGTTATAAACCACCGTCGCAAGACCGGTATTGATTTTGGTGTGCATAGCACCAATAGTTTTTCTACAGGGCTACGACAACGATTTCTTTTACATTATGGCCTATGGGGGGAAATTCTTGAAGGTGCGTTAGCGTTTAAACAGTACATTCGATTGAGCTCAAATTGGGTATATATGTTATAAATCACCATCGTAAGACCGGTATTGATTTTGATGTGTATAGGGCTTATAGTTTTTCTACAGGGCTACGACAAAGATTTCTTTTACATTATGGCCTATGGGGAGAAATTATTGAAAGCGCGCTAGCGGCGCATTCGATTGAGTTTCAGTTTGGTATATATGTTTGAATTATTCATCTATTTAAATTTATTTAAATGCTTGGTAATGATCTTAATCGTAAGTGTTCGGAAAGTCGAGTGGAGTCACTCTAGATTTTTTGAAAAAAAGATACAATTTGTGTCTCTTTTAAGTTTTAACTTTTCTCTGAAACGACCACTTTTCCAAGTTCTTTTTTAACCTTAAAAAGCAGATCTCTAACCGATTCGTTTGTAACCGCTTTGGAACTTTCGATAATTTCATCGATTTTCCCTAAAGTCGCTTGTGTTGAAAGTTTAGCTAGCTCGCCCGGAAAATTCCTCGTCAGGGACGAAATCAGCGCCGGAAAGGCACAAAAATTCATTTGTAAAAACGTTTATATACACAAACATACGGTTTGTGTCAGGGAGGAGAAACCGTGGGAAATGGACTTCGCACGTTATTCCTGTGTCTTATATTCGACCATAAACCTCACCTTGAGTTTTTCCGCTCAAAATTAAAGCATGGAGTGAGCAGAATTTATCGAAAAATGAGACGGACGATCCCACTCGGTGGACGTTTAGAAGGGGTCGGGTGGCAGCTGATAGAGGTTATTTTAGCATTAGGTCTATGAGCCGAAAAATCAGTGCCATGAAAAATTGGCAGATTAGAGGGGTGGCCGCTCGGAGAGGTTTCACTGTACTTGGAATAATTCATTAACATTTGAGAGTTCAAAATAATTCCATGAGTTGTTCTGTTTTCTTAAAGATTTTGCAGTTTAGAAAAATATTTTAAACGAAACACAAAGTCCGTTTGCTGGGACTACAGACTACGAGTTCTGGATTCTAATACAGGTTGATCCACCGTCTATACCCCATACGGGCAACCTCCGGCCCTCGGGCCCGATGTGGCCCACCACGGCTTTTGATCCGATCTGCGGAACATATCAAAACCCCGTATAAACCATTCAAAATCCCATAAAAAACCCAATTATACGGCCTGCGACCTCGCTAAGCATCCTGAAGTTTGGATCGTAACTTTTCAAAGGTTGCCCATATCTGGCCTACACCTTATGAATAGGTACATTAAATTTTTGCGGTTGCGTTTCCGGTTGTTTGTTTTGCCACTGGAAGGAAGGGGGCGAAAATTTCACCTTTTAATGAGAAATTAAACTTATATTATAACAGCTCTCTAATTCATTTGTTGGTGAAGATTTCTTTCCAGAAACACGTCTTTTGAAAAAATTTGTAGTGGACCTACCTGTGCTTTCTTTAGAACTGCGTCATCTGGGATTTAAATTGATGTAGTATGTTGGAAATGGTAAGCTGCATAAGTGTACGTACTCTGTATTCCGGTTTCGGGTTCAACTCCCGGCGGCCGGGGTTCGATCCCCGACTGGGCGTGGTTGTCACTTCCGTCCCTTCATATGGGGCGAAGTTGGTCCGCCTACTAGGTTCCCCCATAATGAAGAGACCAACAATTTCGGCCTGTTGTGGCCAAAGCCTTCGAGGCAGAGGCCGGTCAGTAGAAAAAATATATATATTTGCAAAACTAGATAGTTCTTTCGGAAATTCAACAATATATTGAAGTAATGCTCTTTGTATCAATATACACTATTTAAGCAAAATAAAGCTAATGTCAGGACAATAATCTTCCGATGAAATAATTGCTTCATTCATTTTTTCAAAGAAATTTCTTTTAGCACACTCCCAAATGTTAACTAAATTAAAAAAAAGAACAAAAATGTTAAACGCGACTATTGGTGCTATGTTATGAGCCAAAGTGTTTATAATATTTCTGGTTTGATAGAGGTTGCAAATATTGTTTCGCTTTGATAGTCCTAGAATGGTACGAACTCAGCATATTATGAAAATCTAATGTTCTATGGGAAGTAATATCGGTGCTAGCTTTGTAGGTATGCTTTTCACGATTATCTTTAGCATATATATTGCCAATTTTAATATGGCATTTTTGGCAAATTAGCGAAATATTTTTCTTCAAAATGCATATATGTATGGTATTTAGAGATTTGAACATGCATTTCATTTAAAAAAAAAAATTCTTACATGATTTTACTATCCAAAATTTTTATCCCAGAGATCCAAGACGTCACAACGATTTGAAATAAAGGGGGCACTTGCTTCTCTGACGCAAATCTTGACGTAGGCGGTAACAACATTCGACAAAATTCTTCCGCTAAAAGAAACCATTGACCTTAAAATTGGAGCCATGGCATTTTATCTTGCATCAAATAAAGCGACGTTATATCCTGTAAAAATCTTTATTAACTGGAACAACTCTTTCTGTTTTAAATTTTGCGTTGACTGACGTCAGCTTTTAAAGAGATAAGCTTATAAATATAGCACTTCGCCTGTTTTTAAAGCTGGGCATCTTTCCAAGTTTGAATCTAATTGATTGATTGAGAGAATTGCAGTAAATGTATAACTTGATATATTTTTTAAAAGGAAGCCATTTATTTATACTCACTTACATGTATTTTCCATGAAAACTCTGTAGATGTTTATAACTTTCTAAAGATGTATTCACTGAAATTTTGCTGACCGCAGGATTTATTTCTGTTCAACATTTGACCAATGGAGCAGTAGTTTCAATTGTTCCAATTATTTTATCATTGAATTACTGTTACATCAATTTATAGTATCATTTTTCCTAGATATTTCTAAAAGTCCTTTCGATATTTGATTTTTTGGTCCTTTATATTTCAAATTGCCATAATTTTTCATTTCCTTTTATTTCTTTTTATTCCAATGCACTGAAGTTTTGTGAATTTCTTTCTATAAATGTGGTTCTTAAACTTAGATTTTTTTTTAATTTATATTATGTTTTTTAAATTGCTTTTGATTTGCGATTCGCGCACGATTTTACATTCTTTAATTGTGAAACTCTGCATGGAAAATACTTTGCTTGAAATAGTTAGTAATGTTCTCTCGGTTAGTAAACAAAATATACAAATGCATCATATTAGGCCTTTTACTATCCACATGCTATAAAAAAAACACTCAAAATACGGGTGCTAAATTATAAAATAAACAAAAACTTTGTGAAAAAAGCACACATAAGTACATTTTATGTGTGCTTTTTTCACAAAGTTTTTATTTATTTTATCCATATGTTAGATCGTTGGGAGAGCTAGAAGCAGCCAATTATTAGCTAATATCAAGTGCAAAACCTACTCTTAACACATCGCAATTATCATTGTATGGTTAACTTAACTGACGATGGTTTATTTGCGTCATCATATTTCACAACCTTAATTTAAATCACTTCCAAATGGCATACAGTGGTGAAATGCTTGGCGATATACAGGGTGATTCATAATTATAAGATCAAACTTCCAGGTAGGTTAAGATACACAATTACGATTCAAAATCACATTGCAATGTGGGTTCGAAAACGTCATCCTTGATGCACCTGTTAATAATCGCTTTAGAATGATGTAGTAATAATCGATGAAGTAATAGTGAACTTTCTGACCATGATTAGTCAAAATCTAATTCTTCACAAAAAGCACTTGGCTAAATTTGATGGTTTTTACAAATACAATTTCACTTCATTGATGAGATTTTTGGAGAAAAGCCCATCATTTATGAAACTCGATTAAGAAATTTAACGAACATTTAAACACTTCTTCCAAAACAGTATCAGGTACTCTAAGACGACTTTTCCGACTACACACTGCTATGTGATTCTGAACATCATTCGTGTATCCTAACCCAGGGCCCGATGCTGAAGTGAGGGGAAGCTCAGTCTCATTTCGCCCCCCCCCCATCACTTTTTGTTTGGCAAAAGTAAAGTATTAATGATTTTCTTTCATAAAAATATTTTATTCCTAAAAATGAAATTTCATTGATGTAATTAGTTCTAATGATTTCCTTTGATAAAAGCATTTTATTCATTAATCTGAAATTTTTCTTTCTTGAAAATATTTTATTCATTAATCTTCATAATAGTTTAGTTCATTGTAAAGAAATTTTACATTATTTTTGAAATTACTTTAAACATTAACAGATAACTAAAAACATTACCGTACTGGAACATTAAACTTTATTAATTGAGTCTTATTTTTCATTAGACATGGCTTTTTTCAGGAATTCTTTGTTTGTTTTGATGACATCGATCACAACAAAGAAGTTGAGAATTAATTTTGCCATTTAGAAGATGTTTAACATTTACATATTAAAAGTCTACCCCTTTCTGCCGGCCAAATTATTCCCCATAATAGAAAAAAACTCTCAACTGCAGCCCATGTCCCAGACAAAGACATCGCAAACAACCCATTTAGAAATGTTGCGACATGAAGTATCAAGAGTTCTGAAAAGTGCCACTTCTGTTCATTAAAAATGTTTACAATAACTTAAAAGATAATTTAAATTTTTTTTTAAATTTTTATTGCAGTTTTTTAGTCATTTTCAGGCCCCCCTTCAAATTCTGAGGGGAAGCTCAAGCTTCCCGAGCCTTTTTAGTAATCAGGCCCTGATCCTACCCCACCTGCGGGTTTGTGCCTCTAGTTTTGAATTACCCTTTATATGTTGAGTAACAATACAATATTCCATTTTAGAAAGTAAAATATAAGTTTTGTGCTAGCTTCTTTCTCTATTTCTTTCTGTTTTTCCAACACATGAAAACAATTTGAAACAAATCGAACGAAATTTATCCAAAATAAGTATTGTTACATAACGTAAAATATAGGTTCTTAAATTATTTTAATATTTTAAATATCTTAAGGGTATTTTTCAATTTTTTTTTCTAATCATATTTTAAACAATGTAACTACTGAAATGAAATTAAGTGTCATAATAGGATGTTTCGCAACAATAAAAAGGGGGCATTGAATTCTTCTAAAACTTTGAAATATTTTAGATATTTTTCAAATATTGTGTAGTTGTTTTTTCATTCAGCATCATGTGGCAGCTAAAAAAAAAAAAATCTGGAGTGACTTCACTCCACTTTCCGAACACTTACGATTAAGATCATGACCAAGCACTTAAATAAATTTTAATCGATGAATAATTCAAATATATATACCAAATTGAAGCTCAATCGAATGCACCGTTTAAACGCTAGCGTAATTTAAAGAATTTCGTCCCATAGGCCGTAATGTAAAAGAAATCTTTGTCGTAGCCCTGTAGAAAAACAATAAGTCCTATACACACCAAAATCAATGCAGGTCTTGCGACGGTGGTTTATAACATATATACCCAATTTGAGCTCAATCGAATGTACCGTTTAAACGCTAGCGCACTTTCAAGAATTTCTCCCCATAGGCCATAATGTAAAAGAAATCTTTGTTTTAACCCTGTAGAAAAACTATAAGTCCTATACACATCAAAATCAATACTGGTCTTACGATGGTGGTTTATAACATCTATACCTAATTTGAGCTCAATCGAATGCACTGTTTAAACGCTAGCGCACTTTCCAGAATTTTCCTCCATAGGCCATAATGTAAAAGAAATGTTTGTCGTAGCCCTGTAGAAAAACTATAAGTCCTATACACACCCAAATCAATACCGGTCTTGCGACGGTGGTTTATAACATATATACCCAATTTGAGCTCAATCGAATGCCCCGTTCAGGAGCTATCGTGTTCACTCACATACACACAAACACACATACACACACACACACACACACATACACACATACATACATACATCTCGTAAAAATAGCATAAATGAATTCAGAAGACCTCAAAACGTGTGAATACACCAAAATCTCGAATTCGAATTTTTTCATGATTACAATACTTTCCTTACATGGTACATGTTCGGAAAGTAAAAATGAATTTTTATTGCATTAAATAGGAAAGCACACTGAAAAAATGCTTTGTTGATTCAACAAAAGTTTGATTGGTTCTATTTTAAAGAAATAATTTTGTTGAATCAATTAAATTTTTGTTAATTCAATGAAATATTTTTTTTTAAAAACTAACAAAGTTATTCGGTTGAAATAGCTTCAGCAAAATTTCGTTGAATCTACAATATTTGTTTGAATACAACATAATATTTTTTTTCCGTGCATGTTTATCTTTCTTTTATTTTTGTTTGTTTAATTTTCAAATTGTATTTTTCTGATATTTTTAAACGCATACATCCAGACATTAGCTAATGATTTTTTTTACTAGCTACGCTAAATTATATTGCACTATGGAACTGCTTCATGCAACTAACAATGTCCAAGAATACACAATACATACAATCAATAAATTTAAAATTGCGGAAGGGGAAATAAAATAACTCCAATATTTTTATGTTGCCATGTTGCCATAACTCACTGCATTCGAGTGCGTTTTATTGCCTCTAAATCTATTTTTATAGCAAAATGTGTTTGATCTCAGGGTTTGGGTGGGAGGGTGAACATTTCTTTCTTCGTGAGAGATGCATATAAACACGTCCGGATTGTTTAAACCTGGGGGGAAATCTAGTCCATTTTATTTATTTACTGGTGCTAAATTTCATACGCATACGAATAAAATTGAAGAACACTAGCGTGTATGAAAATTTCAAAGTAGAACACACCATACGTGAAATGTGAACGAGAAAATGTAAGCAAAATTTATTTAAAATATATCTATAGAGGAGAGGAAGGTATTATATGGAAAGAATAGTCGGGAAATATGGAATACCGAATTTTCGGTTCTGTTAGGAGCTATAATCACTTGGGAATACCATGAACTACTCTAGAAAGACTCAACATGCTACAATGCAGTGAGAATTGATCGCTTGTTATAGTTGTACCATTCGCTACAGACTGTTGCCAGTTGCGATAAAAAATTGATACGTAAACCGAATCAGAAATTCTAAACGAAGCTACATTATATTCAAAATACTGTCATTTTAAAAAATATAATCCTAATATCCAAGCTAACATTAACCCTTTAACGCGCAGTGTTCCCGCTCTGGGAACACCCAACTCTGGCGTTTTGACTGTTGCCAGTCACGATGAATAGATTTGATTTCTATGTAAATAGTTGCGGGTGACATAGCTCTACGAGAATCCTTTACTTTTTAGCACGGCATTTCCCGTAAAAAAATTGTCACGTTTTAACAGCACTGACATCTGCTGAAAAATGGAAGAATGCGAGAACAGCTGGATCGATTGCCCAATGCTGAAAAAAGGACTGCCGTTGCCATCTCTCGACTTAACTACCAGCAAGATGGCGGACGATCGAAACGTACATCGCGTGCCACAGATCTAGAGACCATTTTTTGACACAGCTGACTGTGCCGCACAGCCAGCTGTCGTGAAAAAAGGGTCTCTAGATCTGTGGCAAGCGATGAACGTTTCGATCGTCCGCCATCTTGCTAATAGTTAAGTCGAGCGATGGCAACGGCAGCCCTTTTTTTCAGCATTGTTAAAGGGTTGCGCCTCAAAGGGTTAAAGACTTCTTCGCAATTACAAAATCATTATTAAGTATTGCTTGATGACATCAAGTAATAGAAACTTCTGATGCTAAAAGTTTGATTTGTGATTTTCAAGAGTTTTTGCAGATACATTTTCAAACATTTTAACCTACAAGCATAGACGTGACTTGAACACTGATGTTAAACATAATGTACACTAAAAGAAATGCTGTTTGTTGTACTGTGGTTGTTTTTTGGCTGACTGTGCTTTTCCCATCACTTCAAAGGTTCATTTTCCTAGATGGTGTGTTGAGTATTATGGAATATGCTTACTATGGTATTGGGTATTATGGGTCGGGTATTTCACGTCAGCAACTAAAGAACCCGAAAACAAAGACGTTTAGTGTATATTGTGTGACGGAAAGTTCTCCGAAGATCAGCATGGAGAAATTTGGACTCAGTGCTTCAGCTGTTCTCCCTTGGACTCACCTTGTCTGTACTGGAGCAGACAAAGAAGATTATGCCTGCGACTTTAATAAACAGACTCGAAGAGAAGTGATTTAAACATAATCTTAAAAATATGGTTTTTAAGTTTAAAATAATTATGTTTTGTGAAGTGTAATTAGTTTTTCACCAAGTTAAACCACCCAGCTCATATTGCCCAACTATTTCATATTAATATCTTTTTTTTAACTTTTTCTTTGAATAATATTTTCTATAACAACAAATTAAATAGTGTTTTTCTCTACAAGTGACATTTCATTACAATCAGTTATAATATGTGTGATGAAGATCACATATCTAATTTAAAAATCATTTAATTTGGTTTTCTTTAATGCAATCTATCCAAAATTCAAGAATTCTAAATCACTTCTGTTTTCATTTTCCTGTCATTTCGGCTTTTAAATCTGTATTTTCGCTTTTCCCGTATGCACTATTCTTTTTCTTTTTGTTCTTAATTGTTTCGTCTCTCCAGACCGGTGTGCTAAAAATAGATTATATTGCGTCCGTTTGCAAAATCAACGGCCTTTTTGAGTTTCTTCTTGGCATCCTGCTGGCGTAAGTTATTTGGTTGTTCCCCTGCGACGACTTTAAAATTATTTGCTCGCGATGACGTCATTGTAATTTTATTGGATTAACTGTTAGGGTTGCTCTGGAATTGGCGCTATTAATCTCAGCTAAGTTATTGTTCTCGCCAATGTGTAATTCTGTGCTGGCGTAATTTTTATTTTATTCCACCTTAATTTCACTGTCCATATAGGACGTATTTTTTATTTTCGCTGAGCCACCACCGCCCGTTATAATAATGTTTCAATAGTATATGTTTAATAAAATAGTTTCAAGTATTTAACGTCTCTTTTTTATATTGCAACTAAGTGTATATCGTACCTGGTTTATTCATGTCACAACGCAACTTGATAATTTAAAATAGCCCATCCAAATAACACCTTCTCAACATAAATTGGTGCCTACCCAGGCACTTAAGTTGCATTTATTCTGGTGGTGGCTTAGCAAAATGGCGGAATCAACTAGCCCGATCAAGACACTTCTTCACTCCAGTCCGTCTGCTTGCATTGTGGATGCACATTCCGGCCCCGACAATGCTATTTATTCTAGTGATGTGACTTTCGTTTTATGGAACATGTGTGATGTATTACTCTAGTGATGTGACTTTCGTTTTTACGGAACACTGAGCTGCTTGATGGACTGGCTATTCATTAATGATGAGTTTCCGATCGTCTCCTCATTTCATATAGGGATTATCGATGATCTTACTACGCAACACCCTCCGTCGAATTGTAGGTGAGTTCTACCAAAGCACATACTGCTCACCTCCGTAATACCGCTTTGAGTTCTACACGTTCCTATGACTATTTGGAGACTTTTGTGTCCGCTTCCTGCAGCGCGGTCTATGGAGTATGTTATGTTTTCCTGCCTTGCTTTATGTGTGAAACTTACAACTAATGCTGAACTGTGCGCAGAGAGGGAGGGGGAGCAGGGGAAAAATCCCCAGGGTCTCAGCTTGTGAAGGGGCCCCACTTTTGCTGTTTATATGATACTTAATTGTGAGGTGTCAAAAAAAGTCCAAATTTAGATTATGTCCGTGGATGTTTCAAATTAATTTTTGAATGAAATTACAAAAAGCCATCTATAGCATAAACCACCAACTTGACAAAAACAAGGAGTGTTAGTGATTGAGTCTTCTTTTCCAAGAAAAGTAGACATTGAAGGTGTTATTCAACGGTTTGCCATGACTAAAAGTAGAAAAGATTTATTTAACAAAAAATCTTTTTTTTTTTTTTTTTTTTTTTTTTTTTTCCCGAGACACATTGTTAAATAGTGGAAGAAAGCCAGCCATAGAAGAGACTATGGGCACACCCAACCTCCGAAATTTTGAATTTTCCTTAACAAAATGTTAAAGATCAAGACTTTCTATGAGAAATTTTGAAATTTCCACTTTTTGGCCTTCTGAAACTTTTTTGGCTGCCTGCTTGCATGGAAGAATGAATAAAAATATTAATTTTTTCAAAACTCAGGAAGCATGCCTTGCAAAAATGTTAACGTTTCAAATACAGTTTCTCTATGGAGGTGACAAAACCTTCAAAACAAACTGTTGGTATTTTTTAGAACATGGATGTTTATTAAAGTATAATATTCTTTTAAATTAATAATTTTAATTCTATTAATTATTTTCCAATTACTATTAATTTAAAATTTCTTTAAATGATTAATAATTTTAATAAGGAATAAATGATTGATCTAATACGGCATCAAAAGGATTTCTGGATAGCAAAGGGACCCCAAAGATTTTATCCCCGGGGCCCCGACTTGGCTCTCTGCGCCTCTGACTGTGCGAAAAGCCGTCCGATCACCGCAAATGTGGGACTTTGTGTCCGGATGTCTGCAGTCTACAGTAGTTTTTTTTTTTCGTGCGTCTCTAGGTGTGCCATTCACTGAACTTGGCGAAAACTTTTTTTTTCCCCCTCCTGTGATCGGCAATTTGTTTTGCTTTTTTTAAATGTGCGCGCTCCTGATACACCGACAGCTCATACTATGCAATGCCGTTTGAACTGATAATTTAATGGACATTATATTTTAAGTATGACTAATGAAAAGTTTTTTGCTAAATTTTTATTTACCGAATAACTGAAATTTTATTCTTGGAAATTTGGTAAGTCATTTATAAGTGCAGTTCTTCTAATACTTGTATAATAATAATAATCATGTTCATATTGTCTTTGCATCCATTTCTTTTGTGTGCAAATAGCACATGCTAAGAGTACTTTTTTTAGACATAACGTGTCAAGGACAATATTTAATATGCTGAATTTTTCTTTTATTTTACTTCTTCTAAGGAGTTGTAAGAAAAAAATAATTGTTATTGTTTTTCAATCATGTTTATAAATTAGTTTAAATCTAAATTACTCCTTTTATATAGTATATATGACATTAATATTTTACTGTTTAATACAATTGTTGGATTGCAATTCACACACATTTAATTATTTTAATACACTTCTTAGTTTTTTTCTTCTTTATGCACTGTGTTTCGTTCACTCACGATAAATATTATTATTACTCATTGCTTTATATGTTTACTTTTGTGTACAGACCTCTTTATGTGTTTAATTTTCTATTTGCGTACATATTCATTCTTGTGATTTTAAATTATGCTTGCGCTTTTGCTCCCATTATATTTTACATTTTATGTTCATTGTACAGCCTCTATGAGGTACACATACATCGTTATATTTTTCTTTACTCTTTATTTTGATAATCATGACAGTCTTCAATTACATATCTTTTCACTCTCTTCCATTACTTAAGTCCATGGCAAGGCCTTTCCAAGGCACACACTTTTTTCATACACTGACACACTGCATTTTTGCATATTAAAGTCCATGGCACAACATACATATTCTTTCAGCTTTTTTTTCTTCTCACAATATACTGTTTCTATTTTTGTCATATTTTTCACACATTTTCTTTCTTTGAACATACTATTATTTACAGTCACCATGTTGACTGATTTTTTTACACATTATTTGTTTTGAACACTTTTTTTTAAGAGTACATTTATATTTTTATGTTTCACTCTATTTCTGGCCTTTTTAATACAAGTTTTACATGTTTATCATAGGTTGTACAGTTCACACTTTTTTACATTTTTTTAGATACACCGTTTTATTGTTTTCTTTCCTGCCATTGATATGCCTCTGTTTAATACATGCATTCTTTGGAAGAGTATAGTGGTATTCATTCGATTACCTTTTTTTCTTTTCACAAATACACTATATCATACATTGTTTGTTGTACTTCAAATAAGATTCATACTTGAATAGTCACTGATCTTTGAAGTCTGTGTTTGTCCACAATTACACTCTTTTTTCATGTTGTTGTTTTTATTTACATTGCTTACACTTACTGACTCTCAACGTTTTCACATACTTGATTTTTTTTTTTTTTCATCACACTTGTGTTTATGTCTTATATGTTCACACTCACAAACATGTTCACACTGATGTTCTGCTCATTGAGTTCATTGTGCTTGTCCTTCCACATTTTGCTACACACAAAATTTTTGAATATTTGTTACATTTTTTCTCCCACATTTTCACTATGGTGTACAGTAGTGCATTTCAAAAATATTTTAAACACATTGTATATGTTTTGTCACTCTTTTGTGTTCACATACACAAACATAACATTTTATTTTGAAATTTTTTCTATACTATGAGATATTTAAATCTCTTCTGTACCTTACTATAAATTAATACAACTTTAAGGTATCGAGTACTCACTGAGTCATAAAAAAAAAATTACATTGATTTACATTTTCAGAGTGCTTATAGTTAATTTATTATTTGAATTATGTTTATTCTTATCTTAGTGATTATTTTGTGAAATATTGTTTGTTTAGTTAGGCTCATAATAAAATATATATGTAGTGATCAGATTAACTCAAGACTTTAATAAGTGAAATTTGATGGTATATAATTTCAGAGTATCAGTATATTGTATACTTTAGTAATTGCATTTTAGTGTATTTTTATTTGTACTTTTGTGTGCTATTCTTTCCCAATTTTGTCACTTTTGAAAATATTAGTGTGTTAGTAAGTGACACAACAACATTCCTTTCTTGAACAAACAAACAAAAAAAAATCATTAATTTTGTTATTTTTACCGTATGACAACAATTGCCTTCAATTTTCTTTTTAAGCTATAACTAACATTTTACGTACTTGTTACCAAGTTTAAACCTACATTTTCAAGACTTGCAAGATAACTAATTTCATTCTTTTATAACTTAATTTTTTTCTACTACCTCCACATAATTAATAACTTGTTTATTTGACATTCACTGATATATTGCTGTGTGCATGTGCTGAATGCTTGTTTCCTTGTTTGTGTGGTACCCACAAGCTTGGAGGTATAATTGCTTTTGTGTACTGCCTGGCTGGTCCAGCAGTTTTCACTTGTGTATTTGAATTTCATGCTGTGTCTGTCAATATATCATTTCTTCAATAATGTTCTTAAAACTTAACACTTATTAAATGATGACTTCTAAAGTAAATAATTACACAGTCATAAAATAATAATTAATAATAAAATTAAATGATTCATTTAGTATTATCTCTAACTTGAAAATTTAAAATAAATAAATAAATATGTGAGTGTCCAATAACACTTAAACCTTTTACTGAGATCCTTTTTTATTTGTACTTAGATTGATGTTCGTTGATGGTATTGTACAGATTGATATTCAATGTCCTTGTTTTTTTTTTTTTTTCATTGTCATTTTGTGCAAGTATAATTTTTTCAATTGAATGTGCTTATTGTTCTTATGATATACAGATATGTATGTCAAGATACTGTTATGTCATGTACATTTACAACATTATTACAATTCTGATGGTACAGAACTGTGTGAAAAATTACCATCAAACAAACAAAAAATTTTTTTTAGTATCATATTATAATTTGAATGTATTGTTTTATTTTGTCAATTGAGTGAAGTATTTTTGATGCATAATTCTGATATTTGAAGGCCTTATTGATATATATATGCAAACCATTCAACAGCGCTGGTTTATAATTATAATTTTGAGTACTCACTGCAAGTTTAAGCAGTATATCTTTGATGTGCACATGAGCTTGAGATGCTCAATTAAAGAGAAAAGGGTGTGCTGAAATGCCCCT
This sequence comes from Cheiracanthium punctorium, assembly GCA_038373885.1. Lineage (NCBI taxonomy): Eukaryota > Metazoa > Arthropoda > Arachnida > Araneae > Cheiracanthiidae > Cheiracanthium > Cheiracanthium punctorium. The sequence goes on along the minus strand of JAWZYV010013145.1, from coordinate 86,142 downwards.
TATTTAAAAAAAAGGGTGTGCTGAAATGCCCCTTATTTAAAAAAAAAGGGTATGCTAAAATGCCCCTTGTTTGAAAGAAAGGATGAGCTTAAAATGTCCCTTTGTATTGTGAGCTAAATGCTCCCTTTTTATTTTGTCGACATTTACTTTGTATTGCTAGCAGTTATTTTTATTGTGTCATGACATTTTTTTTTCTTCTCTAAACATTTATTAGGTGGTGGTCAGCAGTAATTTTGCAATTGTATAATTTTGTCTGAATATGTTTAAGATTTTCTTAATTGTTTATGCCAGCCAAACAGAGCATTTAATTAAAATTTTTTAAATACATTAATTGTAACTAATAAAAAAAAATTTCTTCAAAATTTTTTTTCCTGGTTGAGGGGAGTATATATGTGATGAAGATCACATATCTAATTTAAAAATCATTTAATTTGGTTTTCTTTAATGCAATCTATCCAAAATTCAAGAATTCTAAATCACTTCTGTTTTCATTTTCCTGTCATTTCGGCTTTTAAATCTGTATTTTCGCTTTTCCCGTATGCACTATTCTTTTTCTTTTTGTTCTTAATTGTTTCGTCTCTCCAGACCGGTGTGCTAAAAATAGATTATATTGCGTCCGTTTGCAATATCAACGGCCTTTTTGAGTTTCTTCTTGGCATCCTGCTGGCGTAAGTTATTTGGTTGTTCCCCTGCGACGACATTAAAATTATTTGCTCGCGATTACGTCATTGTAATTTTATTGGATTAACTGTTAGGGTTGCTCTGGAATTGGCGCTATTAATCTCAGCCAAGTTATTGTTCTCGCCAATGTGTAATTCTGTGCTGGCGTAATTTTTATTTTATTCCACCTTAATTTCACTGTCCATATAGGACGTATTTTTTATTTTCGCTGAGCCACCACCGCCCGTTATAATAATGTTTCAATAGTATATGTTTAATAAAATAGTTTCAAGTATTTAACGTCTCTTTTTTATATTGCAACTAAGTGTATATCGTACCTGGTTTATTCATGTCACAACGCAACTTGATAATTTAAAATAGCCCATCCAAATAACCTTCTTTACAATATGTACTGATGATGGTTTTGGAATGGCGATGTTATTCAAAAACAAGTAAAGTTATATTTGAAAATGTAAAGGGTATTCCATAATACCCTCGTTTCTCCCCCCCTCTGCATATGAAAATGTACCCTCATCTCCCCGTCCCCTCTCTCTGCATATATAAATGCATTCGCTCGTTTTTGAAATCCTCAGTCAGTACAGGGGAATAACAAAAGTGACCATACATTCTATACATAAGCTTATATTTAAAAATAATAACATGCAGAGTTAATTGAATGACAATATCCAGAAATTACAATTTGACAGATGAATAATACATATTGAAAATAGTGTGAATCGTTTTAATTTGACAAAAAAGAGATGATTTTGAAATAATTCTGCATTTTAACGTTCTGGCTTAAATGAAATATTGTTTTTAAAAATTCGGATAAATTGTTAATTTGTTTACAGATTTTGTCTGAAACGCTTACATTTAAAAAATAAAATAGTGTTAAAACAAATAAAACAATGTAAACACTATTACACTTTTTTTTTCAATTTCGGATACACTGATTTACGCTTGATTACACTGATTTACGTAACGCTTGACCAGCACGATGAAACAACAATTATAATTCAATTAAAAAATATAAGAATATAATTTTAGCAGTGAACTAAGTAAGCAGACTCATATTGATTTAAATCTGCTAGTACGTCTCTTTATACTAATTTAGTATCTTTTGTTATTAAATACGTAATTATAGTCCAGATCTGAATATTTTTTCGAGAAATTTTTCATTTATTATTTTATTAATTTCTTATGACAGGCGAGGCATAACTCCCGCACAAGAGCGGCGTTTCACCCGCAATAAAATGTTTTAGAAAATTGTTTAAAAATATAAATTATTTTTTTATAATTTTTTTGCGCAGTACACATGCTCTATATTCTACAATACATTTAATTTTATTGTATATGCACTCTGAAATTTTTACACAAATTAAAAAAGAAGTGCGGTATAAGTTACCCTATATACGGGCTTACGATAAAACAGAAGTCTTTCAAAAACTCAGGGAAATAAGTATGTACAATTCGGGCAAAAAATCGATTTTTATTTTTTTTATGCATTAAATAGTGTAAAATTTTATCTTTCTAGCGATATATTACACTTGTTTATATGAAAAACACAAGTATTAGAAATTTTTATTCTCTCTTAAATTATTTATTTCTCCAATGCACTTCATAGTTTATACGTATATGTGAAATCTTTAAAGCGGGTTTTCTCAAAACGTGGATTTTACAGGTTCGTGTTCCTTTATCTCAATATCTATTAAACTTATGAACTCAATTTTTTAATGACAGATATATCATATTGTACTACACACTTTAAAATGGCAGTTTGTTAATATATTGAGAATTTTTCGTTTTAGGCAGCAAGATTCCATCAAAAATGGAAATTTAAAAGGGATTTTCAGTAAAAAAATTAATAATATATATTTTTTTATTTAGAAAAAAATAAAGCTTTAAAGTATGTAAAATATGTTATTCTAACTGCTGTTGAAATTTTGTACCATTATCTTTTACCATTTCTGAAAAAAAGGCACATAAAGTTGATGAATTTAACATGGCGGAGATAGGGCTTACCCGGTCTTTGCCCTGTAATCCAATTCACGCATTTAATTCAATACCGTATTACGGTGCTTGAAAATCCAGGCACGAATCAAATTGCTCTTCTCAGGCTGAGAAATTTTAACGCAGCGGAACTAGGTTATGAATATAACTGTCGAGAATTTGGTTAGGGGAAGAAGCAATTTGCCGGGTGCTACGTCTCTAGAAGAAGGTACTTTTGTTGCAAATCATATTTATTCATCGCAATGAAATATTTACGTAATGGCGTACATTTATAAAATGAAAGATGCTGTTATGTATAGTACATAATTTCTGATTTTTATTTATTATTATTTTTTTTTCTGCAGTGAACTTTTATGGTGCATTTGTCAAGTATTTCACATTAATTGCTGTGGATTAATTTAAAAAATTATCTAGATCACGGATTTTGTTGCAGTTTTTTCGTTGTTGTTTAGTTTCTGTTGCAATTTTTTCTCTTAACTAAAAGAATTGAATTAACAATACAATAAAAGCTAAAATAAATAAATAACTAATAACCTTCCCTTTTCTTGTAAGCATTTTGCAATTTTATATGTGCTTGAAATATATCTGCGTCAAGCTTGAAATATATCTGCGTCCCATTATGGCCGAATGGATAAGACATTCATCATGGTAGATAGCTGAACTATGAAGGTTCCTGGTTCAGGCCTGTCGCGCGGCCGACAATCTAATTGTCTACAGTTTAGGGCGTTTTCCTCCAGATTTAACGTGATTACGCGTTAGAACCCTTTGAAAAGTCCTCCTCCCAAGGCATTCCCCTAGGCAGATGCCCTGCGTGCAGGCTTGGCGTAACACAAAATAATTAAAATATATCTGAGATAAAAAGAAACACTCAAGTAATAAAGCTTAAAATACTCGCTACTAAACTTACCGCGTTGATTGTCGCTGCTATTTGGGCTAATCTTACGGTACTTGCCGTGGTCGTCGGGACTGCCCTGGTATGGAGTACATTCATATTTAGGGAATACAAAACGGATTTTTGAGTGAATAAGTCCACTATTTGTTTTCTCCTTGCAGAATGTGATGTTTTTCATTTTGGGGTCATTTTCAAAATTGTGTGCCATTTGGAAATTTAAGAAGCAATACTACAATTTCGATAAATAAATTGTTTTTTTTCTAAAATATGAAAGATACCTTTATTCTGCACATTATTTGACTATTATTCATACATTTTCTTTTTATTTAATTTTTATAGATTTCGTAATTATCAGACTTGATAAAAATTATCCTGTCTGTTACCGGACATTTTCTTTGGAGTTTGTACACTTATGTTCAGCACAAAATAATGCAAAGTCATTTATTACATAAGTATAGAATCCTTTTGTTCATATAATGTAGTCTTTTCCATTTAATACTATTTTTTTATTTTTTCGTAAATTTTTGTTTGCCATGTCTGTCTTATAATAGTAAACAGACATGACCGGTAACAGGCAAGAGATTTCAAGGAACAAAGATCCATGAGTCTAAATAATTCCACAAGAGCAAGAAAAGAGACATTAATTTAGACTAAAAATCTAATGATCTAAATTAATAAAATAAATTAACATATAAATAAACTTATTTTGTAGAACTAATTAAGGTTACAGACATGGCATGCAGTAAAAAATAATATCGCAAAAAGGTTTTTGCTTTTTCAGTCAAATGCCAAAAATTCAAGACATCTGCTTACATTTCTTTTTTGATCACACTCTAATGGTAAACAGGTTTTGCTATTCTAAAAATTTCAATTTTGTTGTTCTGAAAGTTGAAAATAATGTATAGTAACAGACATGACAGCAATATCAGGACAGCTATAGTTAATTATCAAAAATCTTATATTCTACTTAAAAGTTTATAAAAACACTAGCTGAAGTACCCGTTCTTCGCACGGGAATGAATGGACTTTTTGATATTACGATTTGTGGTGATTACTATTTATTGTAATAAAGAGATATAGCAAAATGGATATCGCTTTATATTGAGTTCAATAACCATGCATACCGAATTGCAAGGCAATCGTTTGTACGGTGCGGAAGGTCATGCGGCGTAGCGCAATTAGCGAGTTGCGATTTGGCGATTTGGCGAGTTGGCGATTAGCGATTTGGCGAGTTTTAGCAAAACGGATACGGCGGAAATATTCTTCGCATTCAGATATGGATGAATACGAAATTTCAGGACGAACGGCTGGACAGCCCTGTGAAGTTCATGCGTTGACGCAACATCTAGTGGCAAATTATATAGGAAAATGGATAGCGCCAAATTCTTCCCCGTGTTCAAATATCTATGTATACCTATTTTCATAGCGATCGGTTGCACAGTCAAGAAGTGATGCACTGCAGCGCGATCTAGTGGTTAATTAATGATTTGCTACAGTGCCGTCAAGTGGCGAGTTATAGCAAAATGGATAACGCCAAAATATTCTCATTGTTCAAATAGCTATGTATACTGATTTTCATAGCGACCGTTTGAATGGTCAAGAATTTGGCCTGCTGCAGCGTCATCTAGTGGCGAGTTAAAATAATAATGCATTGCAGTGCCATCTATTGGTGAGTAACATCAAAAGGAACACAGTTAGAATATATTCTTCGTGCTGAAATGTGTAAGTATAAGAAATTTTATGCCGGTCGGTCGAACGGTATAGAAGTTGATGCGTTGCAGCGCCATTTAGCGGCAAGTTACAGCAAAATGGATAGTGAAAAATATTCTCCGTGTTCTAATATCCGCGAGTACCAAATTTCATCGAAATCGGTTGGACGATATTCGCATAGTAAACGGCTAAACGGAATAGAATTCGACGTTCTGCTGCGCCACCTAGTGGCATGTTAGAGGAAAACGGATAGCATAAAAAGCTTCTCAATGATAAAAGACTTAGGTGAACCAAATTTCATGGTGCAACGGTGCTAGAGTTTTTCAACCTCATACACACATACCAACATTCATTTTTATCTATAACCAGTGTCATTATATATCCCAGTCTCAAATAAAATCCAGTTTCAAATCTAAGCCTCGCCAAAGTGCCAACATACGCCATTGTGCAAGCGTTTGTTCAGGAAATCATTCGAAGCATTGACTTAGCAGCAATCAATATGGAAAATGGTTCGACCGCGAAAAAGTAAAGCAAGCCTTTATTTCAAAAGTGAAATCCCTTAATACAGCCGAAATTTTTAAAATTATCAACTATAACGTGTTTTATTCATCGTTACTCCGATGTAGTAAATGAGATTTCAATTTTCTGAAATTTGGCGGAATTCCCCCAACTTAAATCAATGTACTCATTTGGCGAGAATTCTGGAGATAGATCGCTTGAAATCCCTTAACAACTGCATTATTTCTTCACGGATCATTAAAATTTAACGCTGTATTCTAATAAAACCTTTACACTTGTTTTCAAAAATCTATTTCCTTAAGCTCTCAATAAATTGCGTCAAGCCGAAATCTGTGCAAACCGCTAGAACTCACTTTCTCAAAATCGGCATTTGAGCCATTTTATTTTTTCGCCAAACTAAAAAAAATTACCTATTAGCCTCGGAAATCTTCAATTCTTATTGTTTTGCGTATAAAACATTTCATTCCTGCTCCGATTTCCCATGCACACGATATTATAATTTAAAAACAAATAACCTTACGAATATAAACTAACAAAAAAAAAATCGTTATTATTCTTTTATTTTTACTTTGAGAATTTAAAACATCTTATTCGGCAAAATCGCCAGACATGGCAACCACGATCCTTATTTCACACTTTTTTCACTACAGGGGTTACAATTACGGAAATCTTTTTGCGTGGAGAACATAAAAAATCTCTTAAATTCTGGGAACGGGTGGACTTTCAAAGTTTTAAAGTGGACTATGATTTATTCTATATTATTTTACATATCTGTGCAAAATTTCAGGCTGATAGGTCCATTTTTGTGGATTTGTATACAACTCAAATCCACAAACAAACAAACAAACAAACAAACAAACAAACAGAATTTCATTTTTATTTATAAGATTTTCATAATGTAATTTAAACTCTATTTCACAGTGTTAAAGCATGTCGGGGCAGAAATTTTAGTTTTGGGGCAGTAATTCTGCATAACACGTTTTATGTTCTATGATTCAGACAGCTGTATATAGGAGTATACTTCTGTAGCTTCACTTTTTTTACGTATTTTTTTTTTAAATTTCGTTAAATAAGATGTATTTTAATCTATTATTCCATTACCGGAAACTGATAAAAGGCATGATAAAAAGAAAAATCATTTTAATTTTATGATATCTGGTAAAAAAAAAAAAAAAAAAAAAAAAAAAAAAAATTTTATGCCCGGACAACAAATGGCACAGAATTTTGAAAATGAGGCTTTTACTGTGAAATAAAACGAGCTACTAATAAAATGGTGAAGTGGGAATTGTGTTCAGTTTTACTTTTTTTTGGATTACATAATTCTGCAGATCAAACTGGTGAAAAATAAATAAATAAAAAATCTGATGTGTCCAACACATGACTTCCTTGCACGTCCATTAGATCAAAAATATTTTCGACGCACTTCCTCTAAAAACTTATTTGTTTGAAAGAGATAAAATATCAATAATAGTAAGGTTTAGCGATTTCTAGCCAAATATTTCGATATCGCCAAGCTGAGTTCAATTTGAAAGATTTCCTTCTGACACTTTATTTGGCGATATTTCACCAAAAGCCGACAAACTTGAGATAGTCTGCGAGATTTTGGGGATAGCCAAAGTAGTCATTGACCACAGACTTTCAATGAATTGAATGCATCCATACACCTCAATGTATTTAAAGTCATTTGGCTCACCCTGTAAATAAATTCTCAGTCGATTGCTGTCAAAAAAGATATTGAAAACAGTTAGATATTACAATAGTTCTAAAAAATACGAAATAATTTTTGGCGCCAAATTTGGCGATATTTCGGCGAAACTCGTCAATGTCGACGACATTTGGCGAGATTTTAAGCATGAACCAAACAATGACAGATTATCGCCAAATTTGGCGATATTTCGCCAAAACTCGCCAAGAACGATGACAAATGGCGATACTTTGGGAATGGACCAAATGACTGACTATCGCCAAATTTGGCGATATTTCGCCAAAACTCGCCAAGGTCGAGGACAGACGGCGAGATTTTGGGAATGTACCAAACAATGACTGTCTACAGTTGTATTATATTGAAGATGTCCATAGACATTAAAGTACTGAAATTCTTTTCGGTGGTCCTGTAAATAAACTCTCCAGTAGATTGGAACCAAAAATCGAGATGCACAACTAGATGTTACAAAATCCTTTATATGAAATTTCATAATAGTTTTTGAGATTTGAGAGTTAAATATGCACACACGTACACCAAAAGTCGCCAAGCTTGGCGACTTTTGGCATAGTTCTTGAGGGAGGCACGTGACCGTGGTCGGACCATTACCTAACTTATGTGGTAGGACGGTATTGTGCTTGAAATGGATGAATGCCCCTAAAATTGCCATTGACCGTAATGTATTGGAAATCTTTTGAGTGTTCCTGTAGCAGAACTATAAATGATAAAGACACTTTTTTTAATGGAGAAATTCATTTTCTAACTCTTTACAGCATATATCACTTCTGAGTCGTTTGAAATAGCCCAATACCTCTAAAAAACGCTTTGATGAATTTCGGCCCATAGAGCGTAATGTATTTCGAATCTTTTGGGCGGTTCTGTAGATAAACTATCCAGTCGAATGGAACCGAAAGGGGAAGTGCACAACTAGATGTTACATCAATCCTAAATATAAAGTTTCAACATTCTAAGCCTAATAGTTTTTGAGATATGCGAGTTTAATGAATTTCGGCCCATTGAGCGTAAAGTATTTCGAATGTTTTGGACAGTCCTGTAGATAAACTATCCAGTCGAATGGAACCAAAAGGGGAGGTGCACAACTAGATGTTACAACTATCCAAAATATGAAGTTTCGACATTCTACGCCTAATAGCTTTTGAGTTAGGCGAGTTTAATGAATTTCGGCCCATTGAGCGTAATGTATTTCGAATGTTTTGGACAGTCCTGTAGATAAACTATCCAGTCGAATGGAACCAAAAGGGGAGGTGCACAACTAGATGTTACAACTATCCAAAATATGAAGTTTCGACATTCTACGCCTAATAGCTTTTGAGTTAGGCGAGTTTAATGAATTTCGGCCCATAGAGCGTAATGTATTTCGAATCTTTTGGGCGGTCCTGTACATAAACTATCCATTCGATTGCCACCAAAAGGGGAGGTGCACAACTAGATCATAGAACAATCCTAAATATCAAATCTCAACATTCTACGACCAATAGTTTTTGAGATATGCGAGTTACATACATACGTACGTACGTACGTACAGACGGCATGGAAAAACTGGCCTCAGTAGACTCGCCGCTGGTCAAAATGAGTTTCAGACGCGTTAATATGATCGTGCATGCTAGCCTACGATGAGATGCATCGAAAAAAATTTTTAAATTAAATTTAGATGTAGTCAAAATCGGTTTTTTTGTCGAAATTTGGCCCCCAAAATTTTTCGGGATCACATTACTTCCTTATACTACGTACAAGGAAGTAAAAAGATAAAAATAATAAATAAATAATAAAAAATTCGTATTTTATGTATTTAAGGGGACAGCCTACTTTTAAAATGCCCCAAAAATTGATTTTGAGATTTTTATCTCATTAAATAGTTTACTTTAGTCTAAAAAGATTGATACCAACCATTTTTCTGTATGACAATTATTTATTGAGATAAAAAGGAAAATGTAAACGCAAGTTGGGCAGCATGCTGTAGAAGCTGCAACTAATGTTGACACTAAAAGCATAAAAGAGGCAGAAAAGAAATGTACAGAATTTAATTTAGAAACTCGAAGAGCCAGAAAAATGCTCAACAGTTCTCAGTTTGAGGCAATAAAAGAAAACGAAGGCAATGTGCATGAAAGCGGAAAATTTTAAATCGAAAAGTTCATAAAGTGAAATAAAATCAAATTTTTATTTTGCATAGTAAAAAAAATATATACATATTTTTTCATATTTACAATTGTCGAGCTTTTCTTTAGATTGATGTTTCTTAAGCCATATTAAAACATATTTTGGGTTAATCATTTTAAATACTCAGTAAAATTATTTTTAAATAGTAAATGTTTCAATAGAAAATGTTTTTAATTTTTAAAATTTAAATTTATGTTCCAAAACTACAATTTGAACTTTAATTGGCGTTTTCTCAAAACACTGTTTTTCAAGTTTGCGCGCATGATATTTTAAAAACTATTTAAGATATCAACTTGAAATTTTTCTCAGGCATTTATTTTAATATAATGAACAAAATGAACTAAAATGAAATGGTTGTGTTTCATAGAAAAAAAGTTATGATTGTAAAACTATCAAAATTTTTATGATAATTTAAACTTTTAGATTAAATATTTTTTTTAAATTTAAATTATGAAAATAATTAAACCATTTTAGTTTAGATTGTTAATTATAATGTTTTGTTTAATTTAGAAAAAAATTATGAGGATCAAAGGAATTCTAATTGAGATATCTTGCGCGCAGTGGGAAAGTACCCTTGAATTGTTTTTACAATATTGTGTGGTAAAATAATATTTTTTAAATTATCACCTTTATAATGAACTACAATAATATTTTTAATCAATAGAGTAATGTCATAGTAGTTAACTGAAAAAAAATTGTGTTTCTGCATGCATTCATTATTTTTTTTTTAATTATAAAAGTTGAACTAAAATTTCTACATTTTCCCATTCTTAAAAGTAGGCTGTCCCCTTAACGCAACCAAAAGTAGTCTAAGGGAAGTTTATATTTAAAAAAGTAATAATCTAAAAATTCATAGAGGAAAGAAAAAGAAATGATATACGGTTCCCATCGACGATCCCGCAGAAAGAAGAATCCCCGCTATCGAACGTCAATGACGGATCGCAGAATTATTGCTGGATGGGGCATGCTATTTTCACATTCTGCGCTATTAGGCTTCATTTCATTGGATACTATATTTGCATAAAAGAATAAATAAATAAATGCACATAAATTTCGAAAAAAAAAATATTCAGCAATAACATTCCTTAGAATATTCAAAGACACATCCACCCCCCCATCGACGATATTTGTCGGTGGGGGGGGGGGATGGAATGAAGACGTCACCGAGCTCCCTGCTTCCCATTTTTCAAAGGATTTGCGTCTTTTGATCTTTCTTTCTCTTCCTCTTCTCTACGTCCAAAAAAAAGATAAGAATGGAGTTTTTTTCCCTCTATTCACTTTATTTTGTTCTCAAATATCATTCGGCTGTAGGATGAAATTTTTCATCCAGCTATCTTTTTACATTTCGTGTTCCCGGCACCATCCTATTACTCTCTTTCGCTTCTCTCTCTCTCTTTAAAATTGGAATTTCATATAAAAGGAGATACTTCTGGTTCCGCGTAACAGTGCCTATTTAGCGGCGCTGACAATTTGGGACGGTGTTTTATTTTAAATTTATTTTATGTGTCAGTAATTGTGTGAACTCTCTTTAACTTTTTTTTTTCAAAACATATTCTTTTACCGCTAATTAAAAAAAAAAATAAAAAATCTGAAGTGACTCCACTTGACTTTCCAACACTTACGATTAAGATCATTACCACGCATTTAAATAAATTTTAATCAATGAATACTTCGAACATAGATACCAAACTGAAGCTCAATCGAATGGTCCCTTTAAACGCAAGCGCAATTTCAATAATTTCTCCATATAGGCCATAATGTGAAAGAAATCTTTGTCGTATCGCTGTAGAAAAACTACAAGTCCTATACACATCAAAATCAATGCCGATCTTACGATGGTGGTTTATGATATATATGCCCAATTTCAGCTCAATCGAATGTACCGTTTAAACGCTAGCGCACTTTCAAGAATTTTCCCCCATAGGCCATAATGTAAAAGAAATCTTTGTCGTAGGATGTAGTCTAATCCCGTAGAAAAACTATAATTCCTATACACACCAAAATCAATACCGGTCTTGCGACAGTAGTTTATGACATATATACCCAATTTGAGCTCAATAGAATGCCCCGTTTAGGAGCTGTCGTGTTCACTCACATACACATACACACATCTCGTAAAAAATAGCATCAATGAATTCAGAAGACCTCAAAACGTGTCAATACACCAAAATCTCGAAGTCGAATTTTTTCATGATTACAATACTTTCCTTACATGGTACGTGTTCGGAAATTACAAAATAAGAATTTAATCATTCCAAAGAAACACAATAACAGAATGAAATTCTCTGCTATTTCGTAGACGCACGTAAGCAATAAATTTCTGAAGTTTGGTTTATGTAATTCATGTTATGGCTGGAACATGTGTTATTATTATTGGAACATGTTATGGCTGAGTATATGAGTTACAAACAAAATATTTCTCCAGAGATTTTCCAAAAGAGGTGTTTTTTTTATAGCTGTTATGTCATTATCGAATTTTACATTATTCTAAAAAATAGCCACTACCCTAGTAGCACAACTAGTTCAAAAAACGTTCAAATTACGTTGGAAACACGTTTTCCGACGTTAAAAAACGTGTTTTAAACGTCTTTTGGACTAAGTGTGCTACTAGGGTAGTACCTCGTTGTTTGAAGGGTATTCCATTTTTGTAATGATTTAATCAACCATCCTGGCTGTCTGGAATAAACAAATGCTTCTATTTTTTTCACAAATAAACGAAAGTATTATAACTGGGAAAAAAAAAATACGGTACTCAAATTTCGACGGAAAAATTGCTGCTGTCATTCTTGAATTTACTTTTGTGAGGTTACTGAGCGAACATTGTACGTACGTATGCATATGCTATCCATCGTGACTAGTCCTGGATTACACTGGGGGGGGGAAATATGCCATTAATATCTAGCAAATAATTGGTGGAACTAAAATTTATGAGTCTATGTAATCCCCATATATACTAGATCAGAAAACGAGGCACTTCTGAACCCACTTATCCAATTTCTAGATCTCTACTCTATAAGATGGTGCTTGTACCCAGATGAAAATACACTCATGTCCATAAATTAAGGATAATTCAGAATCACACAGAAATTGATCTCTAAAATAAAAATTTCACCTGTGGAATGATCACACACATCTTGAAGAAGAATATGCAAATTACAGGAAACCACCAGATGGCGTGGATGGTACGTCACAATGACGAGAGTGTAAGAGAGGGGTATATAAGGAATGGTGGCAAAGAAGTAAAATTGTTCACAAGCGCTGTGAAAGCCTTTCAGTGCAAAAACCGCATAGTTATGGCACAAAGGAGGCATTTGGATGATGTTTTACGTGGCAGAATTATCGGACGACTGGAATGTGGACGTACCCAGCTGGAAGTATCCGAGGAACTTGGAATCTCAAGGCTTTGGCAACGATTCCAAGATGATGGTAATGTGAGTACACGTTACAGCACAGGTCGTCCCCGAGTTACAACGCCGAATGAGGACCGCTATTTGGCAGTAACTGCCAAAAGAAACAGACGGAGTACAGCATCAGACCTGTCTCGTCAGCTCTCTTCAGCTACCGGTACGACAGTTTCAAGGCAGACCGTGTACAGACGCTTAGGGCACATTGGTCTATATGCTCGTAGGCCTGTCAGATGTGTTCCACTTACCGCAACTCACTGTCGCCTGCGATTAACCTGGAGTAGAGAGCATGCATTGTGGACACCGCAACAGTGGACTTGTGTGATGTTTTCCGACGAGTCCAGGTTTAGTTTGGAGTCTGATTCTCGCCGGACATTCATCTGGAGAGCGCCAGGTACCCGTTACCACCAAGAGAACACCATTGAAAGACACCGTTACGGTGGTGCAGGATGGCTCGTTTGGGGAGGAATTATTCTTGGTTCCAGAACTGACCTGCATGTTCAGAGTGTAACGATGACAGGCCACATCTATCGGGATGTCATTCTGGAACAACATGTACGTTTGTTTCGGGGCGCCATGGGTGCTGAATTTGTGTTTATGGATGACAACGCCCGTCCTCACCGTGCAAACATTGTAGACGAATGCCTTCAATCGGAGGATATCACCCGTATGCATAGGCCAGCATACTCACCGGACTTGAATCCAATAGAGCATGTGTGGGATATGCTTGGCCGACGAATTGCAGCCCGTCAACCCCCTCCCACCTGTCTACCGGAACTTCGGAGTGCATTGCTTGATGAGTGGTGTAATATTCCCCAAGATCAGATTGATCATTTGATACTCAGGTTGCCTAGGCGTTGTCAGGCCTGTATTGCATCGTCCGGGAGACATACTCCGTATTAACCATCCTACTAACCATGTTATACTGTTTTTTGTAAATAGGTTCTTTTTTGAAATTTGGTCAAGGGAGTAAAACTTGCAATTTTTATTAATTATGTCAAACATATAGCATCTTTTTTGCTCTTTACTTTTTGTTTAATAAATAGATTTTACAAATAAGTCAAATTTGTTTTGCTTCTTTCTCTTTCTTTGCCTGAACTTCATTATCCTTAATTTATGGACATGAGTGTATATGTAAATCGTTGCGTACGCTGGCGGGTAGACTTACAAACGGTAACTCTAGAGCATGAGAGTTTCGAACGATAATTTCTCGTTACACAAACTAGTCATTATCCAGAATACTACGGGCTAGAAATTCTTGACCGTTTCGTCTATACCAATTGTGTGTATCGCCTTACAAGCATAATTCTATGGTCTATTCTTCTAGTTTTGGGATACAGAAAATAATCATTTATTCGTTCTAGATGAAATCAGTATTTTTTTCCTCCGTGTAATGTCTGTGACGCGCTTAGGAATTCATCTCGCATAACTCAGAAACGATCAGTGTAGAATGTCGGAATTTGTATTTAAGCTTGTTGTAACATCTAGTATCTAGTTGAACAACTTTCTTTTTTTATCGGAATTGATTGGTAATTTAACTGCAGTTTCAGCCAACAGACTTACGATGGAGTCTGTAATCAGTCACTGTTTGGTACATGTCCGATATCTTACCAACTGTCACTGATCTTGGCGACTTTTGGAGAAATATCTCCGAATTTTGTGCCAGATTCAAGTTATGAAACTGAACCCAGCTTGGCGAGATCTCCGATGTTTTTAGAGAAATTACCTAACCTTAATGTTATTAAAGTATCGAATCTCACTTTCAGTCTCGCAGTGGTCTAGGTTTTAGTTAGATAACATCACTTTGGGTCCTATTAAGTTCACAAAATTTTAGTTTTAAGTTATTTTTAAGGCATTAAATCAAAAACTGCTATTTTACAATAAGTATTGGACATATACTATAACTGAAAATCTACAACAAAAGCCAACTTTGTCACTAAGGCATTAAATCAAAAACTGCTATTTTACAATAAGTATTGGACATTATACTATAACTGAAAATCTACAATAAAAGCCAACTTTGTCACTACTCTCTCAGTTCCTGGCAATGCAATTGGTTTTGGCAAATTTCTCACATTAGTTTTAGTGTCTGCTGTATAAATGTCTGCCTCCGCAATAACCTGGTGAACCTTAGTGTATAACCTGGCTGAATTCCTTTCAGGAAGTCCACTTGAAATTCATTTATATTTTTGTCTACAGTAACATAGTGTTAAAAACAGCTTTTATTTGCCGTAGAACTTGGAAATGATGAAGTCTCCAACCTCAGAAGTAGAATCTTCTACATCTTCAAATTCCAAATCCTCGAAGTCAGATTCACTTCTTTTCATACTTCCTCTTCTTCATTTGAGCTATTCTTCTAATTGCATGCATTTTTTTTTCTCTCCTGCTTCATGTCATTAGGGTCTTATCCCTTTGAGGCGCAACTTTTTCCTAATGCTGAAAAAAGGGCAGCCGTTGCCATCGCTCGACTTAACTACCAGCAAGATGGCGGACGATCGAAACGTTCATCACGTGCCACAGATCTAGAGACCCTTTTTTGACGACAGCTGGCTGTGCCCGCGAACAGCCAGCTGTCGTTCAGGATTGGGAAACGGTTGCGTCTCGAATGATTAAATTTCTCAATCAAGAACATAATGGAGGGGGAATTTATAAGTATACGAAACCAATTATAAATCGAAGAGAATGGTGTATTTTTTTTAATCTTATCATTTCAATTTTGGTTCTACTAAGCAAAACATCATAATATATGGCAACTTTCTTCGAATTACTTCGAATTAATACTTATAAATTCCTCCTCTATTATGTTCTTGATTGAGAAATTTAACCCTTTGAGACGCAACCCTTTCCTAATCCTGAACGACAGCTGGCTGTACGCGGGCACAGCCAGCTGTCGTCAAAAAAGGGTCTCTAGATCCGTGGCACGCGATGAACGTTTCAATCGACCGTCATCTTGCTGGTAGTTAAGTCGAGCGATAGCAATGGCTGCCCTTTTTCAGCACTAGGCAATCTATCCAGCTGTTCTCGCATTCTTCCATTTTTCTTCAGATGTCAGTGCTGTTAAAAATAATCGTGACCATTTTTTGACGGGAAATGACGTGCTAAAAAGTAAAGGATTCTCGTGGAGCTATGTCACCCGCAACTATTTTTATCGAAATCAAATCTATTCTTCGTGACTGGCAACAGTCATAACATCAGAGTTTGGTGTTTCCAGAGCGGGAACACTGCGCGTTAAAGGGTTAACTCTTCTTTCTTTCAATCGTCTCATTTTGCATTGTTATTTTCACAGGTGTATCTGTAAAAATTTCTGATTTTTAGGTTGCCTATCAGATTTTTCTCTTTTGCATCAGAGTTTGAAAAAGGCTTTTACCATCTCTGGTGTCATTTTTTGTTTTACATAATTTTCTTGAAAAACTGAAGGTTCTGTGGCTGGTGTTTAAGACTTATTTAGATAAATTTAGATCTTCAAACATTAAAAATCTGGAGTGACTCCCCTCGACTTTCCGAACACTTACGATTAAGATAATTACCAAGCATTTAAATCAATTTTAATCGATGAATAATTCAAACATACATACCAAATTGAAGCTCAATCGAATGCGCCGTTTAAACGCTAGCGCACTTTCAAGAATTTCTCCCCATAGGCCATAATGTAAAAGAAAACTTTGTCGTAGCTCTGTAGAAAAACTATAAGACCTATACATATCAAAATCAATACCGGTATTACGATGGTGGTTTATGATATATATGCCCAATTTCAGCTCAATCGAATGTACTGTTTAAACGCTAGCGCGCTTTCAAGAATTTTAACCCCATAGGCCATAATGTAAAAGAAATCTTTGGAAATTAAAACGGATACCTTTCAAAAACTTCAAGCCCCGTAGAAAAACTATAATTCCTAATACCCACCAAAATCAATACCGGTCTTGCGACGGTAGTTTATAACATATATACCCAATTTGAGCTCAATAGAATGCTCCGTTTAGGAGCTATCGTGTTCACTCACATACACATATACACATCTCGTAAAAATAGCATCAATGAATTCAGAAGACCTCAAAACGTGTCAATACACCAAAATCTCGAAGTCGAATTTTTTCATGATTACAATACTTTCCTTACATGGTACATGTTCGGAAAGTACAAAATAAGAATTTAATCATTTCAAAGAAACACAATAACAGAATAAAATTCTCTCCTATTTCGTAGACGCACGTAAGCAATAAATTTCTGAAGTTTGGTTTATGTAGTTCATGTTATGGCTGGAACACGTGTTATTGTTATTGGAACATTTTATGGCTGAGTATATGAGTTACAAACAAAATATTTCTCCAGAGATTTTTCAAAAGAGGTGTTTTTTTATAGCTGTTATGTCATTATCGAATTTTACATTATTTTAAAAAATAGCCGCTACCCTAGTAACACAACTAGTTCAAAAAACGTTCAAATTACGTTGGAAACACGTTTTCCGACGTTAAAAAACGTGTTTTAAACGTCTTTTGGACTAAGTGTGCTACTAGGGTAGTACCTCGTTGTTTGAAGGGTATTCCATTTTTGTATTGATTTAATCAACCATCCTGGCTGTCTGGAATAAACAAATGCTTCTATTTTTACTTTCCGAACATGTACCATGTAAGGAAAGTATTCTAATCATGAAAAAATTCGAATTCAAGATTTTGGTGTATTTACACGTTTTGAGGTCTTCTGAATTCATTTATGCTATTCATTTATGCTATTTACGAGATGTATGTATGTATGTGTGTATGTGTGTGTGTGTATGTGTGTATGTGTGTTTGTGTGTATGTGAGTGAACACGATAGCTCCTGAATAGGGCATGCGATTGAGCTCAAATTGGGTATATATGTTATAAACTACCGTCGCAAGACCGGTATTGATTTTGGTGTGTATAGGACTTTGGGATACAGTTTTGGGATACAGAAAAAAATCATTTATTCGTTTTAGATGAGAGCAGTATTTTTTTTCTCCGTGTGTGATATTGGTAACGCACTTAGGAATTCATCTCGCATAACTCATAAACGATCAGTGTAGAATGTCGGATTTTTTATTTAGGCTTGTAACATCTAGTATCTAGTTGAACAACTTTCTTTTTTTATCGGAATTGATTGGTAATTTAATTGCAGTTTCACCCAACAGACTTACGATGGAGTCTGTAATCAGTCAATGTTTGGTACATGTCCGAGATCTTGCCAACTGTCGCTGATCTTGGCGACTTTTGGCGAAATATCTCCGAATTTTGTGCCAGATTCAAGTTATGAAACTGAACCCAGCTTGGCGAGATCTCCGATGTTTTTAGAGAAATTACCTAACCTTAATGTTATTAAAGTATCGAATCTCACTTTCAGTCTCGCAGTAGTCTAGGCTTTAGTTAGACAACATCACTTTGGGTGCTCACAAAATTTTTGTTTTATAGTTATTTTTAAGGCATTAAATCTAAAAATCTGGAGTGACTCCACTCGACTTTCCGAACACTTACGATTAAGATCATTACCAAGCACTTAAATAAATTTTAATCGATGAATAATTCAAACATATATACCAAATTGAAACTCAATCGAATGCACCGTTTAAACTTTTGCGCACTTTCAAGAATTTCTCCCCACATGCCATTATGCCATAACATAAAAGAAAGTTCTGTCGTAGCCCTTTAGGAGAACTATAAGTCCTATACACACCAAAATCAATACCGGTCTTAGGATGGTGGTTTATAACATGTATACCGAATTTGAGCTCAATCGAATGCATCGCTTAAACGCTAGCGCACTTTCAAGAAATTCCCCCCATAGGCCATAATGTAAAAGAAATCTTTGTCGTAGCCCTGTAGAAAAACTATAAGTCCTATACACACTAAAATCAATATCGGTCTTGCGACGGTGGTTTATGACATATATGTCCAATTTGAGCTCAATCGAATGCTCCGTTCAGGAGCTATCGTGTTCACTCACATACACACAAACACACACACACACACACACACACACACATACACACATACATACATACATCTCGTAAAAATAGCATAAATGGATTTAGAAGCCCTCAAAACGTGTAAAAACACCAAAATCTCGAAGTCGATTTTTTTCATGATTACAATACTTTCCTTACATGGTACATGTTCGGAAAGTAAAAATTGTTATTTTACAATAAGTATTGGACATTATACTATAACAGAAAATCTACAACAAAAGCCAACTTTGTCACTGCTCTCTCAGTTCCTGGCAATGCAATTTGGTTTTGGCAAATTTCTCACATTGGTTTCAGTGTCTGCTGTATAAATGTCTGCCTCCACAATAACCTGGTGAACCTTAGTGCATAACCTGGCTGAATTCCTTTCATGAAGTCCACTTGAAGTTCATTTTCACTTTTGGTCTACAAATTCAGTAACATAGCATTTTAAACTGCTTTTTTGCCGTAGAACTTGAATATGACGAAGTCTCCAACGTCAGCAGTAGAATCTTCTACATCTTCAAATTCCAAATCCTCGAAATCAGATTCACTACAAGATTCTTTTCATACTTATTCCTCTTCTTCAGCTCAGCTATTCTTCTAATTGCTTGCATTTTTTTTTCTCTCCTGCTTCATGTCATTAGGTCTTTAAAACCCTTTGAGGCGCAACCCTTTCCCAATGCCGAAAACAGGGCAGCGTTGCCATCGTTCGACTTAACTACCAGCAAGATGGCGGACGATCGAAACGTTCATCGCGTGCCACAGATCTAGAGACCCTTTTTTTGACGACAGCTGGCGGCTGTGCATGGCGGACGATCGAAACGTTCATCGCGTGCCACAGACCTAGAGACCCTGATCACAGCCAGCTCCCGTAAAAAAAGGGTCTCTAGATCTGTGGCATGCGATGAACGTTTCGATCGTCCGCCATCTTGCTAATAGTTAAGTCGAGCGATGGCAACGGCTGCCCTTTTTTCAGCATTGGGCAATCGATGCAGCTGTTTTCGCATTCTTCCATTTTCCAGCAGATGTCAGTGCTGTTATAAATAATCGTGACAATTTTTTTACGGGAAATGACGTGCTAAAAAGTAAAAGATTCTCGTGGCGCTATGTCACCCGCAACTATTTTTATCGAAATCAAATCTATTCTTCGTGGCTGGCAACAGTCAAAACGTCAGAGTTTGGCGTTCCCAGAGCAGGAACACTGCGCGTTAAAGGGTTAACTCTTCTTTCTTTCAATCGTCTCATTTTGGATTGTTATTTTCACAGGTGTATCTGTAAAAATTTCTGATTGTCTTAGGTTGCCTCTCAGATTTTTTTCTTTTGCATAAGAGTTTGGAAAAGGCTTTTACCATCTCTGGTGTCATTTTTTGTTTTACATGATTTTCTTGAAAAACTGAAGATTCTGTGGCTGGTGTGGAAGACTTATTTAGATAAATTTAGATCATTGAAACATTAAAAAGTAAGAAACTTACAGAAAGACGGTAAATATATAGATGGGGACCAATGGGTCACTGACCCCCTTTACCCCATTTCAGGTAACCCAGTTTTTCCCATATGATCCAATGTATTATTTTTCTCTTCAAAATTCCAACTCATTAGTAAATCAAAACAAAGTATTCATTTAAATACAACAGAATATAAAAGAAGGTAATTTAGACTAATATAAACGTACCGCATAACTCATATTTACGTGTAAAATTTGAAGTGCAATAACGTAAAATCTTACTTTCTTCATATTTCATTATGATGACCAGAAAACAAAATGGCTCTTTCTTCCCGCCATAATCAAAGTGAGATGTTTAGCTTTTCCCACAGAGTTAAGTTGATTGATACCCACTTTAAATAATTTTCTCGTTTGAAAACTATTCACTGAACCACAAATAAATTCAATGACCCACCGTAGCCATTGACTCACTGTACCCCACTCTCCCCTACTGAAAACATTTCACTTCAACTGAGTATTTGGATCGGCAATAGACGTAAATTATTTTTAATGACTATGTCATTTTATCTCTCAACACCCTTTATCTAAAAATGTGTCCCAAAAATGCGACATAAAAAAGCGACATAAAAAGCGACATAATTTTACATGTATTTAAATACTATTAGTTCACAATAGCTTAAATCTATTGTTACAATACTTTGTAAGCTGTAGAATATGCTTTCCATGTATTTTTCTATAAATAGGTTACACTCATAAAAATTTCAACATAGGGTTACCAGGCGAAATACGCGAAAGATGAGCGTTAAAATGACATAGTCAATGAATATCGTTTTAATATGGCAATAATGAAACTAAAAAATTAGGGGGGTTCAGGGGGGTCTCCCCCTGACGAGGCTCGAACAGCCTAGATTTATTTATTTTCTTTTCAAAACAAATTTCTTAGCTATAAGACTGAACCTTATTCTCTATCCCGTAATAAAAATTCTACACGTTAGATTTTGCACACAAGCCACACAGTTTATTTACACGTGCGTGTTTTTTTTTAACATGCACGTGCTGTTATACTGGAGCTGTGAATCTTCTTATATGTGAAATAAGCTTACAGAATCCTTCTTACCACATTCAAAATATCTTTTTTTCAACTATTTCAAAGTTATTTTGCAACTATTTTCAAATAAACATATATATATATGCTTGAACCAATGAATGTACCGCCTCCAGCTATGAAATAGGGAAATACTGAACAAGATTCTGTGATCTTTCTTTGTCGTACATGAAAATATCTAAAAAAAAAAAATCATTTTCATCTCTTCAAGTGGAACAGTTTTTATCATTTTTTTTTCTCTCTGTATTTACAATGAAAGATACATTATATTTTCCAAGAAATGAAATTAATATTCATTTATAGAATGTTTATCATCGTAAATATTGCCAAAAGCATGCTATAATGATGGCTCGCCTGGCAGTTCATTAAGTAAAATGATTTATTATTTTTTGCTCGTGTCAGTTTTAAAATGTTAAATGAATTCGATATGAAGTTGTTATATTATGCTGTTAGATTTACTACTGTGTATTCGTTAGACGTAGAAAGAGTTTTCTCGGATAAATTTTTGGGAGTTGTGAATTACTTATCTTATACATGTATTGAATATTTTTAACTTTTTCTATGTGGTCAAAGTGTTTATGATTTCACTTTGTTAGTCCGTTCTTCAACTAGCGTAAATATGCACCGATTGTTACGAAATTTATATATGCTACTTTTATATGAACTATACATGTAGCCTACTGAAAATGGGTCCATGCTGTACTACATGTTTCCAGGTACAGTGAATGTACAAATTTCGTACATATGATATGTTTATTACAGATGGTAATCGTTAATGTAGATATATTATCATTTAGCTTTGAAATATTTATGTTTAAGTAATTGCTATTGTAGTGTGGGATTTTAACTTATCATTGTTTCTTTTTTAACCCTTTGAGGCGCAACCCTTTCCCAATGCTGATAAAAGGGCAGTCGTTGCCATCGCTAGACTTAACTATCAGCAAGATGGCGGACGATCGAAACGTTCATCGCGTGCCACAGATCTAAAGAGCCCTTTTTTGACGACCACAGCCAGCTGTCGTCAAATAAGGGTCTCTAGATCTGTGGCACGCGATGAACGTTTCGATCGTCCGCCATCTTGCTGATAGTTAAGTCGAGCGATGGCAACGGCTGTCCATTTTTCAGCATTGGGCAATCTATCCAGCTGTTCTCCCATTTTTCCATTTTTTAGCAGATGTCAGTGCTGTTAAAAATAATCGTGAACATTTTTTTTTTTTTTTTACCGGGCAATGACGTTCTAAAAAGTAAAGGATTCTCGTGGTGCTATGTCACCCGCAATTATTTTTATAGAAATCAAATCTATTCTTCGTGACTGGCAACAGTCAAAACGTCAGGGTTTGGCGTTCCTAGAGCGGGAACACTGCGCGTTAAAGGGTTAAAGAAGTTACTGAGAACTCATACTTGTCTTCCTTCCACTCCTTCAATTGTTGTTAAAAATCTGCGCTTGAACTCAGTGAAATACAAAAGTCTATATATTATACTTTCATGTCAGATAAAAAGATATCGTACGCACACACACACACCAAAAAAAAAAAGTCGCTTTTGAGAGCACTTACGCCCCTAAGGTTCAAAACCTACTTAAACGGAATTCGATGATCGCAGAGATAGGATCGTTCTTGCGGCGCTTGTAAAAGTTTTATGTCAGCTGCTTAAAGCTGACTTGCTTTTCGCGTGTCATGATTTTGTAGAGAAAATTCGAAATATATTCTGCGTGATGTATAACTCCCAGCTTTGATAAATGAGCGTTTTTAACAATAGTTTGACTTGCTTGAGACTTATCCGAGATTTTTGTTATGGAATATATTTTCTCTTTTCGGATGTAAGAAGAATCTTTTATTTTTTATTTTGGTGTAAAAAAGGAAAGATGTTGCCCGACAGAGGATATTTCCAATGCGTTCTTTACCTTTCTTATTACTATGCCTTTCTTTTGTATAAACAACTGATTCAGTTTTAAAAATCAATAACTAAATGTATAAAAGTCCTTAAACCTTTTTTTTCTTTAGTTTCACTGTATTTGCACACACCTGTAAGTAAATAAGCTGCTGTAATGTGTAGCGCATAGACAAAGGAATGTGTCTTGAAAAAAAAAAGCTTTACACGATATTTGGGAAGTAGTTAGTAAGAGCTGCTTACACCTATTTCTTTGGTTAGTGAATTATGGTATACTGACGCTGTGGAGTAGTTGCAAATTCTGCTTGTTACTTCACTAAGTAATGTGGAGTGATATATTTATTTTCTTTGGAAGCTGTTTCATGATTCATTGAAATTATTGTGGCCTCAAAAAGACTTGACTGATAACGTGTTAGAATTCGTTACTGACGCTGACGCAGCACTTTATATGATAAAAGCAGCATCAGCACCTAAAGTTTTTTTTTTTTCCAACTATGAAACATTACTTGTACAGCCAACTGGCTTCACACAGTAGCAGAAAAAGTAAGAGAAATATATGCCCCTGTGAATAAACTGTTATAGTGCGTTAATAAAGTATTCTTAAAAACTCCTTTGCGAGCTAAAACATACAGAAAAATAAATCCAACCTCCTACTACCACCACACCCTGTATTGACAATAGAGCTGAAGCAAACCGCATGTATTCGGTACTAAGATACGGGTAATCACTCACACTCGAAGTAACGAATTGTTACTTTTCGGTTGATATCGTTACTCGATCCGAAGGTTTCGGATCGAACAGCTTCGAACTTCGAATACAGACTGCCAGGCGAGGCGAACTAGGGGGAAACAGGTTCCAGTAATCGAGTACTAATATCTGAGTCTGCTCTGTTATTTGTTACTGGCAGTTACTGGATATCGGATCGCGGTTTCAAGGGGGAAAATGACTTTCGAGTGTGCATTTCGGATCGACCAGGTTCGAACTTCGAATACAAGACTGCGGGAGGGAGAAAATGAATTTCGGTATTTGAGTAATAGTATGTTCCGTTCCGTTACTAGGTACCGGAAGTATTATGGATTCTCGCTGTTTGAAGGGAAAAATCAGTTTCGGTATTTGAGTAGTAGTATGTTCTGGTTGCAATTCGTTTGTGCCGAGCCGGATGGTATCGTTTTGATGAGGTTTGGAAGAATCCGTATGTATCGTTACAGTTATGGAGATGGATATACTATCTGCTGCTCTATTGATATGGGTCGTACAATGGGGGGATAGGATCCGGTGTATAGCATGTTCTTATGCGCAGTTGAACTTTTTTTGCGGGGGGGGGGGGGGAAGGGGGTATTCTTATACACTGCTGGCCACCCAAATTGCAACACCAAGAAAAACAAGAGATATCACAACAAAATTTATTGTGTAGATAACATGTTGACCAAGTAACAAATGATTAAATTTACAGCATTCTATGAAGCGTGGTTCCTGCCAAAATCAGTACCCAGAGTAGCCGCCGTTGTTGGAGATCACAGCTGCCACACGCCTCGGCATTGATTCAAAGAGACTTTGAATGTGTTCTTGGGGTACAGCAGACCAAGCAGCTTCCACACGTTGCCAAAGTTGATCTGGTGTGACAGCTGGGGATGAACTCTGGGTCAGTCGTTGAGCAACCATGGACCACATGTTTTCTATCGGCGAAAGATCCGGAGAGCGCGCCGGCCAGGGAAGCAATTCAATCTGGTGATTGACGAAGAACCCTTGGACAATGCGTGCCACGTGTGGCCGTGCATTATCCTGCTGAAATATGGCTGTTGGCAAGCCCTGAAGGTAAGAAAGGACAACTGGCTCCAACACCTCGGAGATGTAGCGCTGGCTGGTTAAAGTACCGGCAATGCGTACTAGAGGAGTGCGAGAGAGATATCCGATACCGCCCCATACCATAATACCCGGTGCAGGACCAGTGTGACGGTGCATAATGCAGCTGTTCAGCATCCTCTCTCCACGGTGTCTCCAGACTCGAATCCGACCGTCGTGGTGTTGCATACAGAAGCGTGACTCGTCAGTAAAGAGAATTTCATTCCATTCTGTCGTCCACATCCTTCTTTCATCGCACCATTGGCGGCGGAGACGTCTGTGGTTCCGCGTCAGAGGTAGACAAAGCAACGGACGTCTTGCGGACAGACCATTCTGCTGTAAACGACGTCGAATGGTACGCGCAGACACTGGATGATGCGTTACAGACTGAATCTGCTGTGATATGGTTCGTGATGTGACTGAGCGGTCCGTCACTGCCATGCGTACAATCTGCCTGTCATCACGTGACGTGGTGCACTGAGGTCGATGCGGTCGATCACGTCTGTCCGTCGTATCCCTCCTGCACCCAACGATCACATATCCGCATCACAGTTGTTTGGTTTCGTCCAATACGACGACCGATTTCCCTGAAAGATAACCCACAATCTCGGTATGCCACTATCCTTCCTCTGTCAAACTCGGATACTTGATCAAAAGATGATCGTTGTTTCCTACGAGGCATAATTTATCGTTTTTTTGAAAAAAAAGCAAGAAAAACACAATTGCTGTACTTGAAACCGTCGAAATCTCCAAGCCTTAAATAGCGCTTTGAGGTGGCGCCACAGGCGCGCTTGATGTGCGTCTGCGCTGAAATTCTAATCATTTGCATATCTCACCTCAGCTAATGCATGTTGTAAATTTCATATTATTTGCATGCTTCCTTCAGGGTGTTGCATTTACGATGGCCAGCAGTGTAATTGTAGAGGAGCAATACATATAAGAGAAGCATGTTAGTAAGGGGTGCTAATTTCGGGCTTTCTAACATTTTGGTACTAAATAGTGGTGCAATCAGAATTCTTTCTTTCAGGGTGATTCCGAAGCAGGATTGCGAACTTAACTTTTTCTTTTTTTTTTTAGCTAGAATCGAAATATGAGTAATAAATAACAAATTATTTAAATACACCTTTTAAAAAAATATTTTTTTATAAAGTAAACGAATTCACACATTTTTTATTATTTAAAATATTATTTGGAACTAAAAAAAATATTTAGCATGGAAACCTAAACACATTTTTTAAGTAATTGTTTAAAAAATATATAAAAAATTGTTAGCGACGCGGGATTTCTATGCCCACTCCTGCGTAAGCCACTAATATTAAAATAATTCAATGAAGTTCAGTATGTTTCTAAAATGTCGGCGTTTAGGGGGCCATCTGCCCTATTTTATGGTACATTTTATTCCATGAACTCATGGAATACGCATAGCCCGGTGCAACCATTCTTTCTGTATGAAAGGAGTGATAATTTTTGTTTAAAGAATGCTCTCATATATGCACCCACAGAAGGGGCTAACCCCTTTCATCCCAAAAGTGCAGAAATAGAACTGGAAATATCTTAAAAATAGGTAATTCTCATTGAATAAAACAATTTTAATTTAAAATATGGTAATTTTTAATTTACTTCGAAAAATGGTCCAGCAAAAGAAGTTTTTGATATGAAATAAGAACTCACAAATAATAAAGATATTATGCTTTTAGAGACGCAAAGTAGTTGATATCATACTGAGATCCCCTGCCCTGTGAATTTTATATATGTGGCCCAATCCCTGGATCTCAGTATTCGAGAACCCGCTCCCAGAAAAAACACGAGTCACAAGCTTTCCTTTACACTTTTTATGATAAGAATGAACAGGTTAAACCAGCGTTCAGAATTAAA
The DNA here is from genome assembly GCA_038373885.1 of Cheiracanthium punctorium. Lineage (NCBI taxonomy): Eukaryota > Metazoa > Arthropoda > Arachnida > Araneae > Cheiracanthiidae > Cheiracanthium > Cheiracanthium punctorium. The sequence continues at coordinate 58,950 of JAWZYV010013145.1, read as the reverse complement.
AAAAGGGGGGGTTGAGAAAAAAAAAGAATGGCATATGTCTTTGGAAGATTTCTATGTGCACTCAGTAATTCGGATAATTTAGCATTGTATAAAACCATAAATGTGTATAAAAACAATCTGTAAATCAGAGAAAATAAGCTCTAAATACAACTTTGTACAACTTCGCTAAAAAAAATTCTTTTTGGTTATGGGTTTATGTATGGGCGGCATATACCCATAACAACACTGTCCCGGATGTGTTGTTATGGGGCACTATATAACACCCTATTACCGATTCTATTAGTAGTAACGAAAGTAACGAGTAACGAATACTTAGTAACGAATAGCGAACATCTAAGTAACAAATACATACGGATACTCATTTTGTCGTTACTTTTACAGCACTAATTGACAAGATAGGGCACTTGGATAAATGCCTCTGTATTTTTTTTCTGAAAATTTTGACTCCATAAAAGATGTAGTTAATGCTTTGTACAGCGTCGACTCTTCTTTTGCTTTCATTGTAAAAGATATGCTTAGCAATATGTTCATCCGAAAAAGTCTATCAATAATCGAACACATTTTTACTTTCCGAACATGTACCATGTAAGGAAAGTATTGTAATCATGAAAAAATTCGACTTCGAGATTTTGGTGTTTTTACACGTTTTGAGGGCTTCTGAATCCATTTATGCTATTTTTACGAGATGTATGTATGTATGTGTGTATGTGTGTGTGTGTGTGTGTGTGTGTGTGTGTGTGTGTTTGTGTGTATGTGAGTGAACACGATAGCTCCTGAACGGAGCATAAGATTGAGCTCAAATTGGATATATATGTCATAAACCACCGTCGCAAGAACGGTATTGACTTTGGTGTGTATAGAACTTATAGTTTTTCTACAGGGCTACGACAAAGATTTCTTTTACATTATGGCCTATGGGGGGAATTTCTTGAAAGTGCGCTAGCGTTTAAACGATACATTCGATTGAGCTCAAATTCGGTATACATGCTATAAACCACCATCCTAAGACCGGTATTGATTTTGGTGTGTATAGGACTTATAGTTCTACTAAAGGGCTACGACAAAACTTTCTTTTATGTTATGGCATAATGGCATATGGGGAGAAATTCTTGGAAGTGCGCAAACGTTTAAACGGTGCATTCGATTGAGTTTCAATTTGGTATATATGTTTGAATTATTCATCGATTAAAATTTATTTAAGTGCTTGGTAATGATCTTAATCGTAAGTGTTCGGAAAGTCGAGTGGAGTCACTCCAGATTTTTTCTTCTAGCATCAGGCATCACAAAATTAGAATCTCAAAATCTGCTGCTGAGTGATGCAATAAGTCAAGATGTATAGAAGTACAGGAATGCGTTGGTAAGATTCCAGATTCATTAGGAGAAGAAATCAGTGAGAAATTGAATTTTATTTCAAATAAAAATTCAGGATTTTTGGCACTGAATGAAATAAATAATTTTATTAATGGTGAAGGATGTGAATTACCGGAGAAAGTAGAACAATCCATAGCGAAATATTATAAGTAGTAGTACTGTCCAGTGACATATCCGTTGATGTTGAAAGAATATTTTCAGCATATGAAATGATTTCAGATGATAAAAGACAGTCTTACTATTGGAAATTTAGAAAAACTCTTAGTTGTGTACTGTAACAAGCATTACTGAAAGCAGTTTTAATTCATATAACATATCACTAAGAATTCATATTTCATATCGCTAAAAATTGATTCTGCTTTAACCCATAAACCGTTATTTTTTATTCTGTCTTGAATGATGTTTTAGAGTTTCAAAGATAGAAAAAAAAACTGTCATAATTGCAAGGTAAGTGATATAAAATAATTTTACAACTAAATACGTTTTTATTTTCTGCTTACATAAGTATATTTTTTCAGTTATTTGGTGCTTATTTTTAGATTTTTAGTGCATATTTTAAGATTTTTTTATGCATATTTGCATGCATATTTTGTCATTTTTTAAGTGCATATACTCCGCGGTCTGGTGATTAGCATTTGGGGAAAAATAATTTAAAAAGTAATAACCAAATATTTTATTAGAAAATCAGTTTTTTTATTTCAGTTTCGTATGTGGTACAATGAGGCTTAACTATACTTTTTTTAAATTTGACTATTCAAATTATTTCTTAATATGATGAACTTCAAAAGACAATAATTTTTTCCGGGGCAAAAATCTTTGATGATTATTTTTTTTTAAATTTTCTAAAATAGACAAAACCGTGTACAAAAAAATTACTGTTTAAATTGCAATCAATTTTGACAGTATTGGGAACAGTAATGATATCTACACGCAATAGCCTGTATTATATCGTTGCTATCTATATGTAAATAATCTTAAAAACCGATAGATGCTTCTGCTAGTATTTTACAAACGTAGAAAAATAATTAAAGTGGTTGTTTCACACATGATACCAGGTACCTTGTAGGGTTAAGATGATTAATTTATTCGACTTCCGTTAAATTTATCAGAATAGAACAGATTTCAGTGATACCTAAGGCGAAGTGTGAAACTACGAGGTTGATCAGAAAGGCGAGTCAGCTGGTTGTCAAAGACGACAAGCATTTAATATGAGATATCACTCAGACTTCAGCTGAATAAACCGATCCAGGAAAAGACACGAATATTCCAGTTTCGGTCCCAAATCATTCGAAAGCAAAAAGTGCAGTGAAACAAGATTATAAAGTTCCACGCTAGAACGGAATTTACGTTGATTATTTGAAAGGGATCATACAGCTGGTGCATTTCAAAAGAGCCCCCCCCCCTGTTCCTTTCCTTAACACTTCGCGACTAAAAAGAGGGCTGATGATCCTTTTAACCCTTTGAGGCGCAACCCTTTCGCAATGCTGAAAAAAGGGCAGCCGTTGCCATCGCTCGACTTAACTACCAGCAAGATGGCGGACGATCGAAACGTTCATCGCGTGCCACAGATCTAGAGACCCTTTTTTGACGGCAGCTCGCTGTGCTCAAAAAAGGGTCTCTAGATCTGTGGCACGCGATGAACGTTTCGATCGTCCGCCATCTTGCTGGTAGTTAAGTCGAGCGATGGCAACGGCTGCCCTTTTTTCAGCATTACGCAATCTATCCAGCTGTTCTCGCATGCTTCCATTTTTCAGCAGATGTCAGTGCTGCTAAAAAGAATCGTGACCATTTTTTACGGGAAATGACGTGCTAAAAAGGTAAAGGATTTTAGTGGGTCACATGCAACTATTTTTATAGAAATCAAATCCATTCTTCGTGACTGGCAACAGTTAAAACGTCAGAGTTTAGTGTTGCCAGAGCGGGAACACTGCGCGTTAAAGGCTTAAAAAGTGTTACGCAAACTGAGCAACGCACTAAATATGAAAAAAGAAGAAATGATAAATAAATGTCTAACGCATCGGTTATGAAATACACAGTCTTTTTGCGCCTAATTTAACAATGCACTGTCATCACACTGGACGAAATTTTGGGGATAAGCAAGAGAAAGAAAAAACACCTGTATATTACTATACTCTATATTATATTATTATGCTCAGAAGGATTTAAAACTAGGACAAGTTTGTCCCAATTTTAAATCTTTCCGAGCTAATTTAGTTCTGTCGGAGTGAATTTAATTCTTTTTTTTTTAACTGAAAAGCTCTTATAAACGTTTACATACTTATTGTACTGTGCCTGAAATGGATGAATAGCTGCCTTTGAGTAAGTGACCGGGATGCAGGGGCGTAGCCAGTGTGGGTGGATGACTTACAATAAGCTCTTAAGTCATGTAGAAATTCCATTTATTCATTCACGATATTGTTCTAGAATATTCTGCTTGTTTCCTGGGTTCGTCGTTCTAAAGTCCAGAAGAAAGTTCTCGTAAAAAGTCCACTTGTCAGAATTTAACACAAACTTTATATCTTCTAGAACTTAGTCGAACAATAAGTGGTACAAAATTCACGGCCAGTAGATGGTTTATAGCAGTCCACTCAGTACCGAAGCTTTCACAAATGCTGTAATTCTCAAATAAAATAAAACACTTCCACGGACGAAACTCAGCGGAAATATGCAAGGGATATCGTACACAATCCCTCAAGATACAGCAATGAGGAATTTACTCACAGCACTTAAAAATCAGCTTCGAAAAGCAAGCCAAAACACTGCTTCAATAGCGTAACACATCAAATTCACTGGACGGGAGCTCAACTCACACTGACTCCTTCGGGAGCAGCCCGGTTCTTTTATACCTTCCGATGTGCATTCCAGAAATCTCGGGACCACTCTAACGAGTACCTGAACGATCGCATTTTGATTACGTCATAGAAGAGAAATGTTAGGTTATTATGTGATTTTAATGCAGGAAAATGCCACAAAACTCGGCGACTTTTGGCGAATATCGCCAAGTTTGGTGCCAAAAATAAGTCCCCAAAAGTGAAGTTACCAAAGGCCTAGGACCCATATTTCTCGAGATTTCTAGAAACCCCAATGCATATCAATGGGGAAACCCAAACCTCTGTATCTCCGGCTCTAGTTGACCGATTTTGATGCAACAACAAGCAAAATTTAACTATTTGATGCGTAGGATACGAATTTTGAACTATTTTAAACACCAGAACAGCGGGTTGCCTTTAAAATTCGTAGCAATATTTACGCCCGTTAGAACACCGGCGGACAGATAGACAGACAAACCGAAATATTAAACTGTTGCTTCAACTTTGTGGGAAAATGTTAAAAACGATTTACTGGGAATAAAATTGACACCATATAATTAAGAGAAACCCCATTTTCAATGATGTATTTTGCCCACCAGAATATTTTGGAAAGGAAACACAATTTCGGAATGTAAAGTGTGTTCAGATCCATCTGAATACCCTTTTACAAATTTTCCCACATATTCCACCTTACACAAAATTCAACTTTACACAGCTAAAATCATCGACAAATAGTTGGATCCAATTTCTATAAAATACTAACAAAATTTATCGCCACAGGTAAAATTTTATAAGTGCTCAGGTCTTTGCAATTCAACAAAGATTCATTCCCTTCCTCTGTTAACCCTTTGAGGCTCAACCCTTTCCCAATGCTGAAAAAAGGGCAGCCGTTGCCATCGCTCGACCTAACTACCAGCAAGATGGCGGACGATCGGAACGTTCATCGCGTGCCTTTTTTAGGGTCTCTAGATCTGTGGCACGCGATGAACGTTTCGATCGTCCGCCATCTTGCTGGTAGTTAAGTCGAGCGATGGCAACGGCTGCCCTTTTTTCAGTATTGGGCAATCTATCCAGCTGTTCTCGCATTCTTCCATTTTTCAGCAGATGTCAGTGCTGTTCAAAATAGTCGCGACAATTTGTTTACGAGAAATGACGTGTTAAAGGATTCTCGAGGAGCTACGTCATCCGCAACTATTTTTATAGAAATCAGATCTATTCTTCGTGACTGGCAACAGTCAAAACGTCAGAGTTTGCTGTTCCATGAGCGGGAACACTGCAAAAATGTATTAATGAAAAAGTAGTTTATTTAGTTTTTCCCCCTTTGTAGAAGCATTAAAACATTTAGAAAAAAAAACTAAAAAAAAGTTTAATATTAATTAAAACGTTTCCAAAACTCTTAATTATCACCTATAAAAAAATAAAGAAAATTAAAGAAAACAAGCACATGGACAGTTTGAATTGAAAAATATTTATTAAGTAAAATACAAAGGTTTTTACATTACTTACATTTATAAACATATTCATATTGAATTACAATGAATAAATTTATCTTTGTAATTTGATTGAAGTAACCTTCTTAGTTTTAAGATTTCATTTTGAAAATAATTGAATACCAGAACAGCATATATGCTCAAAACAGTATTATTCAATCTAACCAAATTCAGCTACTAATAATCACACACCTAATCTGATATTTTAGCTACAAATATCACCAGTACCTGAATTAAAGTTCTTAAAAAATCATTTTAACTTTCAATATTATGAAAACAAATAATCTAACATAAGCAATCAATAGTTATAGTATAAAATTTTTATGTCTCTGCATTTTGAAATATTGGAAGATGAGTTTCAGTACTTTTATTTTTTACATAAATAAAAAAAAACTATTCAGAAAAGTATTAGACAATGAACAATTACCCAGTCACAGATAAATTATAAAATTAAAACAAGAAACATTATTTACAAAAACAATTTTAAAGCTTTTCTGACTTTCCTTCAATATATTATTGTATGTTTTAAAATTTTGTTAATTATTATTCTAAATGTTTCAATATAAAATTAGTTAATATTAACTTAATGTTATATAGAAATTTAAAATGCACTTGATTGTAGTTTTAAAGTGGATTGGAGTATATTGATTGTCAAAATAACAATTTATACTGGATTTAGCGTCATTAATTTTCGCTTTTTACTTTGCATTGCTGTAAAATTAAGATCATCATTTACTTTTTTACAATAACTTTTTAAAAACGTGTTTGTTGGCTTTTTGATGATTTCTTTTGATATATAAGTAGATGTATGACCATTTGAACAAATCTCTAAAGGTAAATAATTTTCCGTTGCATTAAGAATCTCAATTGTTAATTTACAAGCTATTGCTCTTTTATTTGGAATTTTTTTAAAAGTACTTTCATACGTTCGAGACACTAATTTTGAAATAATTATATAGTTGTGTATTACTACTGTAATTACATTATCTATTGGATACTTTAAACCTCCTCGATCTAAATTTTTTTGTTAACAAAAAGCTATTTTCATCAGGAATTATGTCTCTACCTATTAAAAGTAGGCTTCATTTGTAATCTAGAAAGGGTTTTAAATGAATTTCATCCATCATTAAATTTACAACTTTGTCAAAATTATTTAAATATTGAAATTTATCTTTAGCATATTTTAAGAAATTATCTTGCAGTAATTGCACTCTAGGATCTAAATTATAAGATGAAGTGAGTCTATTAAGAGTACTTGGATGTGGTAAAATTAATACACATCTATTTCTGAGAAATCTATATGCATGGGGAGATATTGAATGTAACAAACTACTTAATACTAAAAGATCTGCGCTATATCGATGGGCTGTTTTACTTAAACCAATTAAATTAATCTGTTCATATAAAAAATCTATTAAATCATGGCTTCTTTGAGGAATAATTAGCTTTAACTCGCAACAAATATTTTTTACTACAGATTTTGATTGCTTAATTTATCAAATGAAAAACCATTGTAATTTATAAATTCATGCAATAGAGACAGCAAATCATTTATATTTGTAAATTGCATTGGGAATTTAAAATTGTTATTCTCAGTTATAAGTACTTTACGATAAAAAACACTTACCATTAAATTTCCATCTATTATTATTGATAACGATAACTCAGATACTGGCAATGAAGATATTTTTAAAAACATAACTGTGTTTTCAGCTTTAAACACATCTGAAATTTGAATATCCTTTAGTAATAATAATAATAATTCTTCCAGAGTTTGAAAAGAAGTTTTTGATTGATATTCTTCAAATGATTTCACACTTAATTCAAGAGTCTTTTGCAGTTGCTCATTTTCTCTCCTTTCAGCTTTGTTTTCTGGAGCTTCTCTGGTCTAGTTATGTTTTGATAAATATGCAGGACAGCCATGAAAAATTGTAGACAAAGCATCATCCTTAAGTCTTGGTTGTGTTAAGGTTGACACTATTTTCTCACCCGTTGCTGGATTGTAGCATTCTGAAGTTCTCCTAATATCTTCTTTAAAATGTAATTCACAGACCTGCAATGAATAGTTTTCACTAATTAAATAAAAAAAGCCTACATTTTACTAACAGATAAATATCAAGTGATCGAGAATTGTGATTACTATTAACTATACTATGAGCTATGAGGTTTAAATAATGCTATTACTTACAATAGTAATAATTTTATCATTATTATATATTTGTAGAATTATTAAATATCAATCTTTATTATTAATTCGTTATTTGTAATTTTGTAAAAAATAAATTTTCAAAACCGCGTTAAAGGGTTAAAGCAAGAGAGTTAGTTCACAGACCTGCAATATGCAATCCACTCAACTGATTTATCTTGAAATTTCAATCCCTTTCAAACGTACCTGAAGCCGTAGATTTTCATCTTCCACAAATAAAGCACAATGATTTGATATCGAAAATTTTCTAAAAAATGTCTTTCACATCAAAAGCATCCTAGAGCTCCTATAACCTTCTATATCAAAATTTGTCGATCACAGTGATTGAACAGTTCTGGAGGCACTTGCAATTGCAATATACCAAATGCTTGGTAGTAATATTTTTTCGGTAAACATAAAAAAAGAAAATTGAAATATACCAAACAGTTCTGCATAACCTCCAGCTATGAAATATGAACATTTTGAATAATATTTTGTAGACTTTCTTAAATCTCTCATCACAAAAATTTTGAAGCCCAAATACATTTTCCTCCTTCTGAACTATTGTTATTTTTGAAAATCTTATCTTTCAACCCTAAAAGAAGGTTTCTTTTGTGGGGAGGATAAAATTGATAGTTATTCTAAGACTTCCTGCATCGTAAATAATTTTCGTGACATTTTTAAAGTGTGTCACCCATTACAGTTTTCGGCAAAGAATGATTAAAAGTTTGCTTTACTTGGCTTGTGTCACTTTTGAACATTGAAATTAATGAAAATATGTAAATGGATAATGCGATATTATAACATCCTCGCCCTGAGGCGCCGTGTCTGACCAATTTTATCACTTCTTCAAAATTAGTAAAAGACAACATCCATGTTGTTAAATATACACGGTATTTCTAAAATAGGGTAAAAAAAATCAGTGAAGGGACTGCATGATTTTCTCATGCAGAGTGTTCCAAAAGTAAGATTAATTTTCTACGAAAACACGAAGTTGTTAAATTTCTTTCACGGATATTTCAAGAAAAGTGATCTCTTAGAAGAAGGATTAGCAATTATTTCTTTTAAACTCGAAAGATCAAACATAAGTAAGTGGAGTGAGTTGTGCTACCGGAGACATGGAAAAAGAGCCACTACCAAGAACATATTTCTGGCTTTTTTCTCTCTGGACGGTCCACACAGACGGATTTTCAAATTTTGGCGGTCAAAACTCCAATATGCGAAAATAGACATAACAGTCACGTAACTTATTTTTTCGATTCTTATTGGTTTATTGAATCCAATGACAGCTTGCATAATATTTGAATCGAATGTTTTAATAGTCAACCACTATTGAAAAGCTTGTCTTCGTCTAAATAACATGTTTAAATTTGAAGTTATTTAAAAAGAAAGTTCTCATGTTTTACAAGCGTTTGGCGTAAATTTTTATAATGGATTGTGAACTTGGGGTATATATTTGTGTATATAAAATGGCTGGCAAAGTAGCTGTTTTTGCAAAAACGAAAAGAAAGCAAATCCTATTTGAGCTAATATTGAGCTATAAAGTTATAAATTCATTAGAATCAGGCTAAGTCGTAAAGATTTTAATAAAGTTCCTCATCGTAGCCTTAACGTCTATGTTAGTAGTAGTTGATAATATTTGCTACTCTCCTCATTATTAGATTATTAATAACAAAAATTTAAAAACACTAAAATATTTTTATTTTTTAATTTTTTTTTAGGTTCATCTTTTGAGAATGTCACCATATGTCGTGGACAATTAAGTGAATATTAAAGAGACTTTAATTCAATAGATAATAATAAAGTATGTGAAAATCTTGTTGGCAAAGTAGAATTTTTTTGGGGTGTTAAGATGATTTATCAGATGACTTTACGCATACTTTTAGTAAATGCCTATCATATTTTTTTTATTTCTTTAGCTTTTTAAATGTCTAAATACATCTATAGGTTTTGACGAAAATATTTTAGAAATCTGCCTGTGTGCAGTCTTGTCAGATTTACGGATTTCCCGAGAGCAGGCAACCGACCTATTGGTTTACGGTTTATAAAAGTCCTGCTCTCCCACTGACATCTAAAATAACAGCCGTAGGCCCAAACAAGCCGAACCCACGGGAAAAGACTCAACATGATTATTACATTCCAGTATTATTTTTTTACATAATTAACAAACAAACAACAGATAAATCAGGAGCAGAAAAAAATAAAAGTTGGGTACAGTGCTGGTGTACGAAGTCCAGTGTTACCAGTTCCTTTAAGAGTGTATGTCGAAGAAAAAAACTCTGTTTTTAGTCTTGGTACACAAATTGAAATGAACTAATAGCTCCATGGTCTCCAACTAACAGCTCCATGATTCTTCATAAGATGCTTTACACACTGTCATAAGCGAAAAAGCTGTGGCTTTTGTGAAATTTTCCGAAATAATTCTTAAACATGGATCTGAGCTGCAAGATTTTTCGAAGAGTGACAACGTATTGCGAAAATTTCCGATTTTTAAGAGTTTTTTACATAAGTTTTGAAACTGATACAGACTGATCGTTTATTTTCAGTATGTTAGTACAGCTTGTAAAGAGACAGTTTCAAAATTTTGAAGTGCCTGGCATAATTAGTTTATTTGTACCTGTGTACCAAAATCGCATGATATTTTCGAACAACATCGTTAAGTTACCATTTTTTTTTTTAACTTCAGAGAGGAAGCAAAAGAATTTTGACTTCCGATAATTGTATTTTCGGCATTCGAAATATCTTTTGGCTAAACAATTATTAATCCAATTTTAAACATATATTAGCGGGTGACAGAGATTTCCTAATTTATTTTCTTCGCCTGAACTGTACGTCATTTTTTTAAAATTAATATAAAAATGCAGAATAGGGAATAGTGAAGGCCTGATTTTAAAAATTTTGTGATATCTGTTTTATTTGAGAGGTTTCTATTTTTGACTAGCTTAGTTTTAAAAATCAAAGGCCCGATAAAATTACCTTACTTTGTTTTTATTTCCTTGTTTCCTTACTACTTATGAATTTTTTTGGCACTTCTGATTTTATTGTTTAAAATTCAAAGGCGTTAATAAATGATAAACCGATAATAAATCAGAGAAGCAAGGTAAATTGAAAAAAAACCCGATGTGGTCAGATGTTGATGGTTTTCCAGGAGGTTCCTCATTCAGAGCATGCTACCAATTCATATGTAGTCCTGGGAATGGAACACGGGGGACTGAGCCCCTCCGAAATTTGGATTTTAACTGGATGACATTATTTAAGTCTTTATAGAAAACATTTTACACTCTTAAAAATTCAGCGCAACATTTCACCGAAACATGGAACTGAAAAGTTGCCTCCGCAAGGTGATGAAACCTTGTACCAACATTCGGTGCTTCACTACAGTGTGGTTAAAGCTGAGCACCAAATGTTGGAACAGGGTTTAACCATCTTACGGAGCCAAGTTTTCGGTACCATCTCTTGAGCTCTTTCCTAAATACTTTTCTCGCTACGAGCCTGATTTAAAAGAAGTCTTTTGTCAAGTGGGATATTCTTTAACCGATAGTTCACTAGGCAGGTTCGACTACATTTTACAACTATGGTTTATCTCTTTATCACATGCGAATTCAATTTTCTATTTTAAGCTATAAGCTTTAAGTGAAGCATAAGTGAACTATTTAGCAGTTTTATTTACAAATAAAATATTTTTCAAATTTGATTAATGTATCTATCGCATGAGAAATCAACTTTCAGCTCAAAAATTTTTATTTTCTTAAAAAAGTGAATAAAAGAAAGGAAATGTATTTTTTAAATATACTGCTAAGACATGAACTTTAAACTGTTGTTTACAAGGTGTTTATCTGATCTAATAGAGTAAACTATCTAAGCATTTATATTTACAAGAAAAATATTTTACAAATTTGATTTATCTCTCTATCAGATGAGAAATCAACTTTCTATTTTAAACTTTTGATTCTCTTAAGAAAAAAAATATAAAAATAGAAGAAATGCCTTTCAAAAAGAGAGTGCAAAGATTTGAACTTTCAACTGCTGTTTACAAGGTGTTCATCTTATCTGCTAGTGTGAACTATAAGCATGGAAGAAGATCATTCTGTGATTACTTAGATTCAACTATATTAACTTTTGGATGACTTTCAATACTTTAATTCTGAGAACTCCGAAAAATGTAAATTAATACGTTTTTTGATGTGGAGTGAAAAATCTAAAATAATTTAATTTACTTTACAGTGTAACCTCGATATTTCGAAGTCGAAGGACCATCGAAAAATTTGAGAGATTGAGTTTTCGAGATTACTAGGTGAAATAAAAGGAAGTCAGTTTGTAAGAGAAACCACATTTATTCGAGATATCGAAATTACCCTGTATCTGCTATAAATTTTAACAGGACTTGTTATAAACAATACGAAATGTGCTCGTTGAAATATTTTTTCTTGGCAAATATGGCCTTTTATTAATTTCATTTCAAATATAGATTTCCATTACTGCTAACTTCAACGCATACACCGAAGAGCCTTTACATTATGAGCACCTACTCAATAACGCGTTGCGCCTCCTTTGGTCTCCAGGACAGCTGCAATTCGCCGCGGCATGGATGCCACGAGCTCTTGGTAGATAACTGGAGACAGGTTGTACCCAATATTTAAGCAGCGGCCACACAAAGTCGAGATATTGGAGCATGGTGGTGTTTGAGCTCTAAGCTGACGGAAAGAAAGGAGCAGCTGCTCTCCCAGAAGACAGCCTACCCTGACACGGGATGAAGGAGATACCGGGATTTATGCTACCAGGCAACTGTCTTGTACATATTCGTGGTGCAGTCTGGATGTCCACGTGCCCACTGTAGGTGTAGTTGACCAACGCCCACTGTAAGGAAAGCCGCATATCACGTGACTCGGCATCACAAGCTGTAGGCCGATGGCTCGCAAGTGAAGATGGGGGAAATCCCAACATCTCGCACATCAAAAAAAAAAAAAAAAAAAAGTTTAACGTATTGTTGGATGTTAAAATATCAAAATGAATTTAGGTTATATCATTTGATAATCATAAATATTCATATTTATACAACTCTTATTTTTTATACTTATTTTTTGCGATTCAAATTAAAAAGAAAACATGTTTTTAAATTTGTGAGAAGTTACTTTAATTATTTTGTAAATTCGCCATCTACTTAACGGTTTTATTTTTAAATTAATGAATGTAGTTAATGTTCATTTTTTGGTCATTTGGTATCCTTTATAACTATATATATATATATATATATATATATATATATATATATATATATATATATATATATATATATATATATATATATATATATATATATACATATATATATATATATACATATATATATATATATATATATATATACATATATATATATATATATACATATATATATATATATATATATATATATATATACATATATATATATATACATATATATATATATATATACATATACATATATATATATATATATATATATACATATATATATATATATACATATACATATACATATATATATATATATACATATACATATATATATATATATATACATATACATATATATATATATATATATATATACATATATATATATATATATATACATATACATATATATATATATATACATATATATATATATATATATATACATATATATATATATATATATATATATATATATATATATATATATATATATATATATATATATATATATATATATATACATACATACAGTGGGCGTTGAGTTGACAATGACGCTTGGTAAGCAGAGGCACACGAGTGGGACGCATGCTAAGCAATCCCACATACAACAGTATCCGCTGAGTTGTGTTTTACGAAACGCTTGTACTTGGATCTGCATTGAATTGGGCTGTCACCTGAGCCACCGTCTGTCGCCGATTCTGCTGTACTAGGCGGTACAGTCTCCGGCGTCCCCTTTCTTTGATGATGCATGGACGCCCAACATCTTAACGTCTATTGCTGGTTCCACCGTCATTCATCCACTTTTTATAAATACTAACAACGGAAGATCGTGAACAACCGGCCAGTCGTGCAGTTTCGGATATACTCGTTCCGTGTCTTCGGGCCATTACAATCTGCCCTCTATCCTATTCGCTTAGATCTAGACCCATCACTCACAAACGTAACTGCAAGAATGATTCCTTTACCTTCTCCAGCAAACCGTTAAATACCATTCCCGTATAATTACGTTCTCTCCATATCAATCAGCCGAGTTCATTGAAAAATGGTTGGGTGGTCATAATGTAATGGCTCTTCCGTGTATAAGCAATGTGAATTTGACATGCTGTTTTAAATAAATTTCTAGGCTGTCAAATTTAAATATCAATATAAACGCCTGAAAATAAGGCAAGATATTTCTCATTCACAAAACATACTTTCACAAGTTGAATCGTGGAATTTTTTGAAATTTAATTTAAACATGCACATTGCAATTAATCCTACATTTTTGCACGTACAAAAAAAAAATACATTTTACAAAAAAAAAAAATAAATAGTATACATTTTTGCATGTACAAAAAAAAACAAACAAAAAAAAAAAACTACAGTAAAGTAAAAACTACAGTTAAAAGCTTACATAAATGTGTTTACCCTGCTTCATGTACTTAAATCGAAACTTCTTTCACTGTGGGAGGCCAATTTATTAACCCTTTAATGCGCAGTGTTCCCGCTCTGGGAACACCAAACTCTGACGTTTTGACTGTTGCCAGTCACGAAGAATAGATTTGATTCGTATAGAAGAAGTTGCGGGTGACATAGCTCCGCAAGAATCCTTTACTATTTAGCACGTCCTATCCCGTCAAAAAATTATCACGATTATTTTTAGCAGCACTGGTATCTGCTGGAAAATGGAAGAATGCGAGAACAGCTGGATAGATTGCCCAATGCTGAAAAAAGGGCATCCGTTGCCATCGCTCGACTTAACTACCGGCAAGATAGCGGACCATCGAAACGTTCATCGCGTGCACAGCCAGCTGCGTCAAAAAAAGGGGTCTCTAGATCTGTGGCACGCGATGAACGTTCCGATCGTCCGCCATCTTGCTGGTAGTTAAGTCGAGCGAATTTTTTTTCAGCATTGAGAAAGGGCTACCCTTTTTTCAGCAATGGGGAAAGGGTTGCGCCTCAAAGGGTTAATGAAACAAACGACTGGATGCAGAGAGGACAAATGAGTTTTTTGAGGTTACACTGAATACAGAACGTAACAATGAAAACATTATCTCATTACCTTATTCCAGCCATTATTAATTGATCCGTAATTATGGTAAAACTAATAGTTAATTAAAATTAATTACAAACTTTGTAAAATAACACTAAAAGTGGTACTTATCAAAGCGATTGTTTCGGGTCTCACAAAAGGTTCAATCTTCGGATTCGTCAAGATTCCTAATCTCTAACGAGAATCACTTCCTAGCGTTGAACGTTACATGCTTCCTAATTAGTGCTTGAGCAAGGTTTCAGTGCCCGACCGCGCAGCCCAGCTGTGTCAGCAAGCTTCTTTGTGGCACCAGATGGACGATTCGATCAACCGCCATGTTGTTGGTAGTTAAATGATGAATCGATGGCAACGGCTGCACTTTTCCAGAGTTGGGACCTTTTGACCATTTTTTTCTTCCCGAGTTGCAGTGAAAGCGCTGACGTAAGAGGGTTTCACGGAGCAACTACCGCTCTTAACCCTTTAACGCGCAGAGTTCCCGCTCTGGGAACACCAAAGTCTGACTTTTGACTGTTTCGCTTCACGAAGAATAGAAGTGATTTCTATAAAAACAGTTGCGGGTGGCATAGCTCCACGAGAATCCTTTACTTTTTAGCACGTCATTTCCCGTAAAAAAAAATGGTCACGATTATTTTTAACAGCGCTGACATCTGCTGAAGAATGGAAGAATGCGAGAACAGCTGGATAGATTGCCCAATGCTGAAAAAGGGCAGCCGTTGCCATCTGCCACAGGTCTAGAGACCCTTTTTTGACGCAGCTGGCTGTCGTCAAAAAAGGGTCTCTAGATCTGAGGCACGCGATGCACGTTTCGATCGTCCGCCATTTTGCTGGTAGTTAAGTCAAGCGATGGCAACGGCTGCCCTTTTTTCAGCATTGGGAAAGGGTTGCGCCTCAAAGGGTTAAATGGGCTAAATAAATTATGCGTGCTTAGCCAGACGTGAGAGTTGTTTAACGTATTTTGAGTTCAATCTAAGATCACGTCATTCAGAACTCGAAAAATTTAAAAGGATTTTCATTTATACCGCGTTAAAATGTCCTTTCAATGTGACACGCAAGAAAATCGATATGTCCAAACAAATGCCGTCACACTCTACTGAATGAAAATTGCGTGAAATTCAGCCGATGGACGAAAAGAGACGCAGCAAACAATAGCGCAAAAAGTAAAAGAATTTGGGAGGGGAAAAAAAAGATAGCATAAAGGGGGAAAATATATAGAGTAGTATTTTATTGTACTCTTAATAAAAGTAAGAAAGAGTCACACTACAAAAGGAGAAGTTCTTGAATTTTGCATAATCAATCTGTCGTTGTTTTGTTAAAACATTAAACTGCTCACATGATGCGTGTAAAATTTGTTCTTGGCTTTAATGCCCTCCATCTTCAAAATATACCTCTGGGGGATGCCGATTTCAGGTGCTAGGTCTCTCATCTGGAATTGGTTCACAAAATTAGGAGATCCCGAGCAAAGTCGGACTTCCTCCGGCTGCGGCTCATTAAGATGGAAGCCGTCCGCTTTCGCCCCTCGCCGTCCTATATAAAGGATCCGGCATTGCTTTGCGATTGCCAGAGAGCATAAAAAAACCGCATGCAAAAAGGATTTGATAATTACGTGGAGGTCTTTTACACGGGAACTGGGTAGTGTTCAAGAGGCATTCTCTTAGATAATAAATATTCATACATGCTTAAAAGAAGAACTAAACTGACTGCTAAAGAACTGAATTAGCTCCGAGAGATTTAAAACCGGGACAAACTTCCCTCAGTTTTAAATTGTCTAGAGTTAATTTGATTTCTTCGGAGCGATTTTAGATTTTTTTTTTTTTTTTTTTTACGCGTTTTATTTTAAATAAACATATGTTTTATTTTGAAAGAGATACGAGCAATATAACTGCGTAAGTTCGAACAAAACAAGTGATTTAGGTACATAAATACAAATAAAGTATGTTATGCTCTTCAAAATTTTTAGAATGCCTCTTTACAAGCTGTACTATTCACAACAGTAAGCGATAAGCCTGTATCAATAGCTTGTCTTATTTTAAATAAAGAGATGTTTTATTTTAAAAGAGATACGAGCATATCATTTAAATTTGGGTTCTACTAAGCAAAACATCCTAATATATGGCAACTTCCCTCGAATTATTTTATAATTTTTTTTAATGACCAACGCAGCGGCATGGATGTAAATTTAAAAATCTGGAGTGACTCCACTCCACTTTCCGAACACTTACGATTAAGATCATTACCAAGCATTTAAATAAATTTTAATAGATGAATAATTCAAATATATATACCAAATTGAAGCTCAATCGAATGCACCGTTTAAACGCTAGCGTAATTTCAAGAATTTCGTCCCATAGGCCGTAATGTAAAAGAAATCTTTGTCGTAGCCCTGTAGAAAAACAATAAGTCCTATACACACCAAAATCAATACAGGTCTTGTGACGGTGGTTTATAATATATATACCCAATTTGAGCTCAATCGAATGCACCGTTTAAACGCTAGCGCATTTTCCAGAATTTTCCCCCATAGGCCATAATGTAAAAGAAATTTTTGTCGTAGCCCTGTAGAAACACTATAAGTCCCATACACACAAAAATCAATGCAGGTCTTGCGACGGTGGTTTATAACATATATACCCAATTTGAGCTCAATCGAATGTACCGTTTAAACGCTAGCGCACTTTCAAGAATTTCTCCCCATAGGCCATAATGTAAAAGAAATCTTTGTTTTAGCCCTGTAGAAAAACTATAAGTCCTATACACATCAAAATCAATACTGGTCTTACGATGGTGGTTTATAACATCTATACCTAATTTGAGCTCAATCGAATGCACTGTTTAAACGCTAGCGCACTTTCCAGAATTTTCCCCCATAGGCCATAATGTAAAAGAAATCTTTGTCGTAGCCCTGTAGGAAAACTATAAGTCCTATACACACCAAAATCAATACCGGTCTTGCGACGGTGGTTTATGACATATATATCCAATTTGAGCTCAATCGAATGCTCCGTTCAGAAGCTATCGTGTTCACTCACATACACACAAACACACATACACACACACACATACACACATACATACATACATCTCGTAAAAATAGCATAAATGGATTCAGAAGCCCTCAAAACGTGTAAAAACACCAAAATCTCGAAGTCGAATTTTTTCATGATTACAATACTTTCCTTACATGGTACATGTTCGGAAAGTAAAAAACAGGAAAAAGTGGCTTTTCTCAAGTTTAGTGAAGCACTCTCTAGGGTTCATTATTTCTATTTAAGAACTATTACCCTACAAACAGAACAATCTACACAGCCAAAATTAAGGTAACTGTGTGTTGGAGAACTGCAGTGAAGTATCGTGGAACTACTAGAAAAAACATTTAAAAAAAAGTTCCTTCTTTTACTGGCCTGCAAATTTTTACTTCTGTTAGCAGATGCAACGAACACAATTTTTAATAGGCAACATGATGCAGTAAAAAGCAATGGCATACATAAATTTCATAGCAATCTATGGTCATTTACGATATTTAGAACACAGACAGGTAGACCGAAGGTATAAACACTTTTCACCCTTAAAAGTGTTAAAAAAGCAATTTCTTCAAAATGCACGTATGGTGTATTTATGGAAATGTTGAATAATTTTAGTATTTCATCGGTTTTATTGCCTTAATATGAATTTTTCTAAGAGATAATTTCTTTGATAATATTTTCTTAATCGATAAATGTTTTCATAACGACAAACGTAGTGTGTGAATAGAACACCTTCGCTAATTCTTTCTCTCATAAAGTGTTTTAGTTGAATTTTAAACCGGAAAACTATCACAATCCACTAGGTAAATAATTTTCGATTTCCTGAACAAACAGAAATGTCTGTAATGTGGAAGAGATATAAATTCAAATGAGAAAACTCAACAAAAATAACTAAGATCATATGTGGTAGCCGTAAGGAATAAAGTAAGTTTTCTGTTTCACAAAAGACCTTTTTCTCATTCATGGAACTTCAAGAATTCAGTACGTTTTCTCCCTCTTTTTTATATGGCAGTAAGAGTATTTTTATTAAGGGATAATAAATCACGTTTGTGCAATGATTCCATTAGGTGTGAACACTGAAGACAGAGTAGTCAGTCATTAATCATGTCGGTTTTCTTTGCAGGAAAGGTGAATGTAAATATGAGACAAAACCTTTGGTCAGACTATCTTTTCATACGCGATGAGCTGCTTAACCCTTTAACGCGCAGTGTTCCCGCTCTGGGAACACGCAACTCTGACGTTTTGACTGTTGCCAGTCACGAAGAATAGATTGGATTTCTATAAAAATAGTTGCGGGTGGCATAGCTCCACGAGAATCCTTCACTTTTTAGCACGTCATTTCCCGTCAAAAAATGGTCACGATTATTTTTAACAGCACTGACATCTGCTGAAAAAAAAATAGAAGAATGCGAGAACAGCTAGATAGATTGCCCAATGCTGAAAAAAAAGGGCAGCCGTTGCCATAGCTCGATTTAACTACCAGGAAGATTGCAGCAGCTGCCTTTTTTTCAGCATTGGGAAAAGGTTGCGCCTCAAAGGGTTAAACAGACAGTACGCTTTATGTAACGTACGATAATGTCAATCAGACCTTTGCAAATATATTGTTCTTCGAATCACGAGAAATTCCAGAGTTTTGGAACGTAAAATGGTAAAACGCACATGTAGGTTCTTAAAGTATACTTTCTACTAAATCTACTGATAATAAGCTATATTCATGACTAATTCACTAATATACAACTTTGCTACCATACTAATACAGTAGAACCTCGATCTATCGTTTTTCAAGGGGTGCGTAATAAAAAACGATGCATGCGGGAAAACGACGAATGCGGGTTAAAGTCAGAATACGAAGAAAACTGTATTTACGAATACGCACAATGTATACAGTATACCAAAAATACTAAATTTGTTACCAAACTGTAAAAGAAACAAACTGAAGTTGTGTAGAAATAAAGTGATACTTATTTTATTTTTAAATCAGTAATTTTACACTGGGTTTTTCGTTAATCTTTTAATTAAACAAAATTTTCAAGATTTTCAATATTTTTTTTGTCTTTTTATGTGTATTCATGTTTGTATGTAAAAGTCATACAATTTTAAATACAGTTATTGAGTAGGATAAACTACGCGCACTACTGTTGGCTCAATCTCATCGGCATGAATATTATTCTCAGCTTCTTCGCAATTATTTTCATTTTTTTTTTTTGCGTCACATTTCTTCCAATCTTAGGATACCGCACGTTGCTACTTCTAAATAAACTGAAAAATAATCACTACATTTCACACCATACGCATCTCTGCTAGATGTAAGAACTCTTCACCTATATCAAGCCCTATACCTACCTTGACCTATTTGGTATCATCAACCCAAGATATCATACCAGGAAGTAATTAGATTTGTAAGCCATATTGATTCACTTGATCTTCAATTTTACTTCGGTCAGAAGAAACATTTTACAACGATGAACGCGGGAAAGCGAAAGTTTGACGAACGATAAATGCGGGTTTTGTTAACGTTATTTAAATACAGTTTGTGCAGGGACTATAGAAATAAAACGATCAATACGGGAAAACGATGAATGCGGGAACGATAGATCGGGGTTCCACTGTATACGATTCTGTGCGCGAGATTCAAATGCGTGCGTCCATTCAAATTAATTAGTTCACATGCGATTAATCTCTACCGGGCTGAAACAAACCACTACACTTTATATCAAATAATGTATACGGTTAAAAAAAACTAAATTTCCCGCCAAGTAGTAAACAGTTTAACGGTCAAGATACGCTGCAGCGCCATCAAAGGGCGTGTTATAGCAAAATGTATAATGCGAAAGTATTCTCCGTGTTCAAATATATATGTACACCAATTTTCAGAGTGGTCAGCTGAACAATCAAGAAGTTGATTCCTGCAGTGCTATCTAGTGGCGAGTTAAAGTAATAATGTGCTGACTCAGTGGCGTAGCCAAGGGGGGGGGGTAGCGGGTCACAACCCCCCGCATGAGGAATTTTTTGCCATAAAAATATATATTCTCAACTCCCTTATCACACACACGTATACATACATATATGTGAATTGCAGTAGTCGTACCCCCACCCTTATGAAAAATTTCTATGCCACTGGCAGCACAGCCATCTAGTGGTGAGCTACAGCCAAATGAATACTAGAAAAATATTCTCTCTGCTCAAATGTGTAAGTATACCAATTTTTAAGGTAATCGGTAGAACAGTTTGAAGTTGGTACGCTGCATCACCCTCTGCGGGAAGTCATAGCAAAATGGATAGCGTAAAAGTATTTTCCGTGCTCAAATATCTGTGTGTATTACCAATTTTCATCGTTGAACGATATTTTCATAGCGAGCGATTGAACTTTACAGAAGACAAGTTATAACAAAACGGATACGGCGAAAATATTCTTCGCGTACGAACATCTATGTATACGAATTTCTATGGCGATCAGCTGAACGGTCGTGAAGTTATTGGTTTGAATTGACATCTTGTGGCGAGTTATAGCAAAATGGATAACGTCAAAATATTCTCCGTGTTCAAATATCTATATATACCAATTTTCATAGCGATCAGTA
The DNA here is from genome assembly GCA_038373885.1 of Cheiracanthium punctorium. Classification (NCBI taxonomy): domain Eukaryota; kingdom Metazoa; phylum Arthropoda; class Arachnida; order Araneae; family Cheiracanthiidae; genus Cheiracanthium; species Cheiracanthium punctorium. Next base: position 37,238 of record JAWZYV010013145.1, on the reverse strand, counting down.
GAACAGTCTTTATATGCTGCAGAGCCATACAGCAGCGAGTTAAAGTAAGAAGTTCATGCGTTACAGCGTCATCTATTGGCGAGTTGAAGTAATGATGTGTTACAGCAAAATGAAGTGGCGAGTTATAGCAAAATGGATCACACGAAAGTATTCTCCGTGTTCAAGAATCTATGTATAGCAATTTTCATAGAGATGAATCGTCCAGTCAAGAAATTGGTGCGCTGCATTGCCATCTAATGGCGAGTTAAAGTAATAATGCCCTTCAGTGCCATCTAGTAACAGCTAAATGAATACTTGGAATATATTCATCGTGCTCAAAACTGTAAATAAAATCGCCATAAAATAAAAAATTTTATGGCGATTTGTCGAACGGTATATAAGCCGATGCGCTGCAACGATAGCTTTCGGCAAGTTATAGCAAAACGGATAGCGTAAAAATATTCTCCATATTTAAATATCCATGTGTACCAATTTTCATCAAGAACGGTTGAATAGAAGAATTGGTTCACAGCAAGCGCTTAAACGGAATAGAATTAAATATTCAGAAGCGCCATCTAGCGGAAGATATATAGCAAAATGGATAGTGTAAAAATATTCTCCATGTTCAAATATCCACAAATAACCAATTTTCATCAAAATCAGTTGAACGGTATTTTCATAGCAAGCGGTCGAATGGAATATAATTCGACACTCTGCAGCGCCATCTAGCGGCAAGTTATAGCAAAACGTATAGTGTAAAAATATTCTCCATGTTCAAATATCCATACGTACCAATTTTCCTCAAAATAGGTTAAACGGTATTTTCACAGCAAGCGGTTGAATAGACTTCGACGATCGACGTTCTGCTGCGCCACCTAGCGGTGAGTTAGAGGAAAATGGATAGTGTAAAAATTTACTCCGTGTTCAAATATCTATGTGTACCAATTTTCGTCAAAATAAGTTAAACGGTGTTTTCATAGCAAGCGGTTGAATAGAATTCGACTTTCTGCAGCGCCACCTAGCGGAAAACTAGAGGAAAATGGATTGCATAAAAACCTTCTCCATGACAAAAGACTTCGGTGTACCAAATTTCATGGTGATCGGTCAAACAGTTTTGGAGTTTTTCAACGTCATACGCACACACACACCCACATACATACACACCCACAAACATTCATTTATATATCTATAAATTTAATATTAACATTCTTTACGATCACAATACTTCCTTCAGTTTGTACGAGGAAGTGGAAAAAGGAGTAACTTTTTATGTTTATCTGAAGTAATATATGTATACCACATTACACAGTTTTTCTTCAATAAGTTTCTATAAATAGACGCTGAAATGGAGTTGGAGCATGTTCGAAGAATACTGTCAGAGACTGACACAATGATTGTTTTCGTGTGTATATCAATGACATAACTTGTTCTCCTTCTTCTTTTGAAAGATAAACAGCATCTTTGTTCCCACGAACATAGTGTTAAACTTCTTTTAAGAGAAGGAATTCGCATATGGATGCTTAAAAAAGAAGAAAAGGTAAACTTATATTTAGTTGATATGATTGCTACAGGATATTTAATTAAATAAAGAACTTCTAAGTTGAAACTCATTTTACGCTTTATATCTGATGTTGCATCGGTTCATTATTTGAAGATTGCTGTATTTCTACCCAGATCGTTTTTTACTTCCTTGTACGTAGTATAAGGAAGTAATGTGATCCCGAAAAATTTTGGGGCCAAATTTCGACAAAAAAACCGATTTTGACTACCTCTAAATTTAATTTTAAGAATTTTTTCGATGCATCTCATCGTAGGCTAGCATGCACGATCATATTAACGCGTCTGCAACTCATTTTGACCAGCGGCGAGTCTATTGTGGTCAGTTTTTCCATGCCGTCTGTACGTACGTACGTATGTATGTAACTCGCATATCTCAAAAACTATTGGTCGTAGAATGTTGAGATTTGATATTTAGGATTGTTCTATGATCTAGTTGTGCACCTCCCCTTTTGGTCGCAATCGAATGTATAGTTTATGTACAGGACCGCCCAAAAGATTCGAAATACATTACGCTCTATGGGCCGAAATTCATTTAACTCGCCTAACTCAAAAACTATTAGGCGTAGAATGTCGAAACTTCATATTTTGGATATTTGTAACATCTTGTTGTGCACCTCCCCTATTGGTTCCATTCGACTGGATAGTTTATCTACAGGACCGCCCAAAACATTCGAAATACATTACGCTCAATGGGCCGAAATTCATTAAACTCGCATATCTCAAAAACTATTAGGCGTAGAATGTTGAAACCTTACATTTAGGATTGTTGTAACATCTAGTTGTGCACCTCCCCTTTCGGTTCCATTCGACTGGACAGTTTATCTACAGAACCGCCTAAAAGATTCGAAATACATTACGCTCTATGGGCCGACATTCATCAAAGCGTTTTTTAGAGGTTTTGGGCTATTTCAAACGACTCAGGAGTGATATATGCTGTAAAGAGTTAGAAAATGAATTTCTCCATTAAAAAAAGTGTCTTTATCATTTACAGTTCTGCTACAGGAACACTCAAAAGATTTCCAATACATTACGGTCAATGGCAATTTTAGGGTCATTCATCCATTTCAAGCACAATACCGTCCTACCACATAAGTTAGGTAATGGTCCGACCACGGTCACGTGCCTCCCTCAAGAACTATGCCAAAAGTCGCCAAGCTTGGCGACTTTTGGTGTACGTGTGTGCATATTTAACTCTCAAATCTCAAAAACTATTATGAAATTTCATATGTAAGATTGTTGTAACATCTAGTTGTGCATCTCGATTTTTGGTTCCAATCTACTAGAGTTTCTTTACAGGACCACCAAAAAGAATTTCAGTACTTTAATGTCTATGGAAATCTTCAATATAATACAATTATAGTCAGTCATTGTTTGGTACATGCCCAAAATCTCGCCGTCTGTCCTCGACCTTGGCGAGTTTTGCCGAAATGTCGCCAAATTTGGCGATAGTCAGTCATTTGATCCATACGCAAAGTATCGCCATTTGTCATCGTTCTTGGCGAGTTTTGGCGAAATATCGCCAAATTTGGCGATAATCTGTCATTGTTGGTCCATGCTTAAAATCTCGCCAAATGTCGTCGATATTGACGAGTTTCGCCGAAATATCGCCAAATTTGGCGCCAAAAATTATTTCGTATTTTGTATAACTCTAAAACTTTAACCCGTAGAATTTTGAACTTTTGTATTTAGAACTATATTATAATATCTAACTGTTTTCAATATCTTTTTTGACAGCAATCGACTAGGAATTTATTTACAGGGTGAGCCAAATGACTTTAAATACATTAAGGTGTATGGATGCATTCAATTCATTGAAAGTTAGTTGTCAATGACTACTTTGGCTATCCCCAAAATCTCGCAAACTATCTCAAGTTTGTCGGCTATTGGTGAAATATCGCCAAATAAAGTGTCAGAAGGAAATCTTTCAAATTGAACTCAACTTGGCGATATCGAAATATTTGGCTAGAAATCGCTATACCTTACTATTATTGATATTTTATCTCTTTCAAACAAATAAGTTCAGAGGAAGTGCGTAAAAAACATTTTTGAATTAATAGACGTTCAAGGAAGTCATGTATTGGACACATCAGATTTTTTTTAACAGATCACACAGTCGACAATAGCAATCAATATGAGCATTAATATAATACGTTCATATCTAAAGAATTCTGTTAAAGTTCTACTGGGCGAACAAATAGATTATTTTTGTTGTTGCCTGTGATTTATATGTTTGAATGTGATTAAACACGCGAATGCATGACGGTGGGTTCTGCATTTCGACAAAATTGCTGTTTAAATCGATTTGTGAATTGGAATGCCTCGCTGTGGTAGAACGTTTTATACGCTGGACACAGCAAGTTTGTCAAAGGGGGAAGCAACCGTAGTCGCAAATGACCAATCCCATATTTGCAACACTAGGAGTGAACAGGTTAGCGTATGTATAAGACACTACGTAGCAAACTTAAGAAATTCAGTTCAATACCGGCATGACATTCTAATTTTGACACTCGGAAACATAAATTGAAACCTTTTCGACGCCAGAAATCTCAACTGGTAGAAGTCAAAAAATGGTCACTAAAATGATAGCCTTTTTGGAATAGTAAAAGGTATCGATGTGGGAGTTATGTTACAAATTTTGAGTTTTCATTCTAATGTAGCTGTTAAATCGGAAAGCTTCTGCCTAGTTTCTCATAATTCTCACACATAAATATTGAGAAAACTGGCGAAAATTTGATATCATTAAAAAATAGCATTTTAAAAGGGTGACACAAATGAGTTCCAAACGATTGCCAACATTAGAACATTAACATTATTTGACTATTACTAACAAAATATATTTTAAAAATTCTTACTTTAAATCTTGATAATCATTCTTGTTATTTCGAATGAGAATTTAGCACATCCAATCGGCACTGAAATTCACGCGTTCCACAAAAATCAACTTGTTACCAGGACACAAGATCGTCTGACAACAAAAACTCGATTGCAGATTTCATAAGCTAGAAGAATTTTTTTTTTCTTTTTGCAATCCAACTACTTTGCCAAAGTCTAACATTTGATCAAGCAGCGCGGACTTTTCACTTATTTTATTTAGAAGAATGGCAACAGTGCACGATATTCTCGTCAGGTGATCCCCTTCTTAAGAACTCGTTCATTCTTTGTATTGATGTACCAATTAAACTCTTTCTATATTCTGATATCTGTTATTTCTGATATCGGTACACAACATCGTTAAAATTATCGTATACATGCATGCATTTATTAAGTGCTAATTTCAGTACTTTAGAAAAAAAGAGGGAAGGGGATAGGAAGACCATGGAAACCACCAACGGAAACTCGTGATTTTACTGTATTTCACGTTGGAAATCTGTTTTCAGAACCATGGCAAATGGCTGAAATAAGCAACGTCCCTAAAGAAGAATTATTTTGAAGAAGCTGTAGAGATCATTTCAAGTAGGGATGGACGCGAGACGGCTTTTTGCGAGACGAGACAGAGATTTACATCTTTTTTGCGAGACGAAACACACATTTTTAACATTACGATATAGGGATTTTTGCGAGACGAGACAAAGGTTTTAGGCTATTTTGCGAGACGCGAGATGGCTATTTTTCGTCTCGCGTCCATCCCTAATTTCAAGGATCGCAAGCCAGGATAAGCCATCGCAACCTGGTATCTAAACGAAAGACACCAGTGCATTCTTTGCATTTTTGAGATTGTTGATATGCAAGCATACCTATGAGGAAGCTCGAGAAGTTGATGTAGACCTTCTTTACTGTTTTTATATTAGGTAATTTTAATCGTAGCGCTTGGAAGAACTATTTATGAAGAAAGATTCTTAAGAGAAGGCGTTGTAAAATAAGTGTACAGTGGAGTCTTGACTTAATGCGAGGGATCGAGCTCCAAGAATACTTGCGTAAGTGAAAATTCGACTCGCGTATACGACTTTTCGAAACACATAACCAAATACTTTAGACACTTATCAACACCCTTCTAACTTTTTAAAACTATTTCCTAAAAATACAGCGTGGTCTAAAAGAAACTTCCCCTATATACGAGTCCCTAGTGGGCGAACCGTTCAATCAGTCGAAGTGAAAGTTTAGGTATAGTTATCTGAATGTATGCGGTCCAGATTGGGATGATTAAAAACAATAAACCTCTCACAGTTACGGTTACAGTGACAAAATTTCGAAATTTTCGAATGGCAATACCCACTTTCTCGTACGCAAATTGATCAGAGCATGGAAAAACCTTAAATGGCGTTGGAACGAGTACGTAAATTGGCGGCGTAAAACATTTGAAAAGAAGAGCATCGTAAAGAACCAATCACAATAAAAGGGAAGGTGTAATTGATGCACATTGCGTAATTCACTGCGCTAGGCAGTAGAAGCACCAATCACAGAACACCCTGGCAAAGCACTGCTTGTGATATAAGCAGTATGGAAAGATTGTTTCTTCATGTTCATGCTAATCCGTCTCGTTTCGGATTAGCATGATGAATGCGAAGAAGATGGAACTTTCAGGGAAACAACGAGGTGAATTGATAACGCTTTTTTATCTGAGCGGAGAAAATGCTGCCGAAGCATTGAGAGTTCATCGTCGAAATCATAAGCTAAAATGAGGCTCGTGTTCCGTTAAAAGTGTACGTAATTTGGTAAAGAAATTTGAAGAAACGGGATGCACATGTGATAGACCACGATCCGGTCGACCCCGTGTTCCTGTTGAAATTCAACAGGTAGCGAAAGTGCATAATACGATGACAGGTCCATTGCATACAGCAAGAAGTGTTTCCCGAAATTTGGATGTACCGAAAACCACAGTTCTCCAAATTCTGCGCTCTGTTCCGCGGGTATGTCCTTATCGATTCCAGCCAACGCCCCCTAGAGAGGAAAGCCGCGGCGCTTACTTGTGACGTCACACCGAGTAGGTAAAGCAAAGCGTTTCCATTGGGTTTCTCCTCTCTCCCGCAACCCAATGGAAACGCTTTGCTTTACCTACTCGGTGTGACATCACAAGTAAGCGCCGCGGCTTTCCTCTCTTGGGGGCGTTGTTCCAGCGTGTCCAGGCGTTGGAACCTGGAGACAACCAACAGCGTGTACGCCAAATACATAAGCGTACACGTGTGTGAAGGCGGAGCCAGGAGAGAAACTGGCATTATAAGCGCGCGTAAATTAAAACACAATTCGTTCTCTCGCATACCTCGGCGAATTTCTTGGTGTTATTTTGCAGCAATTGGATAATTTCAAAATGTAACAGTAAAAATGAGTAACCACCAACGTTTAGATGATGGAATGAAGGGGCGAATTGCGGGGGGGGCTAGAAGCTGGCCAATCTCAAGTCCACATTTTCAGAGAGTTCAATTTAGCGCCCAGCGTCGTGTGTAACTTATGGAAACACTTCCAGGATACCGGATCCATCGAGAGAAAGCCTGGGCAAGGTCGTCGAAGAGCCACGACGGACAGAGAAGATCGCCATTTGTCCATTATAGCGAGGCGTAACAGACTGACTGACTGAAGTACGGTCATGATGGAGCGCACTAGCGGAAGCTGCTTTATCTCCAGTGATGAGAGTTGGATGTCATGTGGTTCCATATCATGAGGTTGAAGCACATAATTCAAGGGGAATTCTGATGGTTGGAGCATAGACATATCACACCGTAGATAAGTGAAAGCTGTACTACAGAGTGTGCCAGATCAGGGACAAGATTCTCGCCTCTAGTTCTATGGTTCCAGCTATTGGACGAAAATCACTAGGCTCTCTGATAAACGACCTTTTGCCACCTCTTTTGCACGGGGGGGGTAAAGAGCAGGCAAAGTTTGACAGGTTGGTTTCCGGTTTCAAGTTAACACCCACTGTAAAAATCCCTCCCGTTGTCTGCATCATCTTTGTCACAGCGGTCAGGTAGGATTTTCGCTTCTAAGTGCATAATTCTATGGGTTGGAGGAGGATGGGGCAAGGGCCCTGGTCAGTCAAGAACTGTTACGAAGGCGGGAAGAGGTAGGAAGCAAGGATCAACCAGGAGGGAGAGCAAAGAAGGCGGCCTTGGGCCTCCTCCTGTTGCTGGATTCGGAAGGATCATAATCAGGGTACCCAGCGACAATTTCGTTGGTAACCTATTCAGATGGCCGTAATAACGTACAGCAGATTTGTAAATAAACTGACGGAGGAGGCGTAACAGGAGTGGCAGTACAGCTTCTCAGCTCTCTCGTGACTTGTATGCAGCCTCAGGAACCCGTGTATCAAGGGTGACTGCTTCCAAAAGACTTCATGAGAGAGGGTTGTTTGCAAGAAGACCTGCTGGTTGCTCACTTCCACGAACAGGAGAATCCGTTTAGCATGGTGCACAGAACATAGAGATTGGACTATGGATGAATGGGCGACCGTTTTCTTCCCTGATGAGTCCCGGTTGAGACTAAACACCGATTCGAACCGTATGTTCATATGGAGAGAACCAGGGAACCGCTACCTACCCTCCAATGTCTGCGAAATCGACGATTATGGCAGAGGAGGTTTAATGGTCTGGGCAGACATCATCTTGGATGGCTACACACCTCTCCATGTCTTTGAAAAAGGCGCTGTGACTGGTTTGAGGTATAGGTATGAGGTCTTGGAGCCCTATGTTCGCCTTTTCAGGGGTGCAGTTGGACCTGAGTTCATTTTAATGAACGATAACGGGATGCTACATAGAGCTCTTCTGGTCGGCTAATTTCTAGTGAGTCACGATATTCGCCGGATGGATTGGCCAGCCAGAACTCCAGGCCTTAACCCTATAGAGCATGTCTGGGACGCTCTGAGGAGGGCAATTGCAACTCGCAACCCCTTCCCCTCCGAGAACCATCCAGGGAATGAAAACACCATTGCTGAACGACTGGGACCAATTGTCACACAAAATGATAAACTGCCTTATTTCAAGTAGGAAATCGCGCTGTGAGACCTGTATATCTGTAAGAGGGGACCATATCGACTATTAACCCGTTTTTTTTTTTTGTTTTGTTTGTTTATTCTGCAACCGCTGGTTCATATCTTCCGACTCCAACGTGTGTTACGTACGATCATGCTTGTGTATTACAATTATTGAATGGTTTTTTATTTTATATTGTATCAATGTGTGTACAGATCAAATTTCAGTAAAATCGGTCCAGTAGTTCTAGAGATAATCGTCCGAGTCTGCAAATACTCATAATTTCTTACACCATTGTAGAATATTTGTCTTTTTTTTTTGGGGGGGGGTATAATATTTAAGAAATGTTTTAGCAGTAATGTATTTTTTTTATCCATTAAGCCAAAGAGAGAGCACGATAATTTTTATGTTTTCCTGGCATCATAAAAGACTCATTGAACAAGAGCAGATCAAATTGCAGACAGAATAAACAACCGTTATGCGAAGACATCTAAAAAACCAACGGATATACACACTTCCATTAGGTAATCAATTACGTCTTTCCAATAAAAACCGGTCAGGGCCTAGTTTTATTTTACATGCTAACGTAATGACGGCCACTGAAGTCTTTAGTTGCTAATAAAAAAAGAGACTGTAAAATTGATTTCTTCTGAGCCGAGAACTCCGGAATGATGTTTATACTTATTCGGAACGCGCCGGACAGAATAAACAGAAATGTCTATCGGGATGACCTTTAAGCGCAAAAGAAGAGACTGGTATGGAACAAGACAAACGGAAGTTATTGTCAAATGGAATGATGTAAAGATAGCTTTCTTGCATATGTCAGTGACATAACTTGTTTTTGTTCAGTTTTCGGCCACTGAAATAAAAATACCATTTTCCCTTCAAATGATGATGCTGATAAATTATTTAGGACTGAAGAAAGAATTTTGGCAGTAAGAAAATAGTAGATAAATTATTTTTGCTTAATATTATTCGTTAACCCTTTGAGGCGCAACTCTTTCCCAATGCTGAAAAAAGGGCAGCCGTTGCCATCGCTCGACTTAACCACCAGCAAGATGGCGGACGTTCGAAACGTTCATCGCGTGCCACAGATCTAGAGACCCCTTTTTTTGACGCAGCTGGCTGTGCCACTTGCTGGTAGTTAAGTCGAGCGATGGCAACGGCTGCCCTTTTTTCAGCATTGGGCAATCTATCCATCTGTTCTCGCATTCTTCCATTTTTCAGCAGATGTCAGTGCTGTTTAAAAATAATCGTGACAATTTTTTTTAACGGGAAATGACGTGCTAAAAAGTAAAGGATTCTCGTGGAACTATGTCACCCGCAACTATTTTTTATAGAAATCCAATCTATTCTTCGTGACTGGCAACAGTCAAAACGTCAGAGTTGGGTGTTCCCAGAGCGGGAACACTGCGCGTTAAAGGGTTATTCAACCGAAGTTTCTAATAAACATCGAATCAATACATTTCAAAGTAAACTGAGTTTTCACTTCTACGCAATTAAAAAAATTAATTTAAAAAAAACGAGAAAGATAATTATGCCAAACGCATCGATTAAAACACACTTTCCAACGCAACTGTCTTCTTTTTTTCTGCATCCCCCCCTCCCAATTTGGCGATGTATCGATATGCAGCAAGTAGCAAGTAGTTAAGGATGTATTGTCATCAAACTGGCGAGTTTTTGAGCATATCCTGGAAAAAAAGTATATACCACTATTAACTCAATTTTGCAAATAGTACAAGAGCTTTAAATGTTATTTTTACCCTTTAATTGGAAAATAAACTGTTATAAACGTATATATACATTTTTTGTACTGCATTTGAAATGGATTAATTTGTCTTAAGAAGTACAATGTATTAGAATTATTTTGTGTGTTCCTGTAAATGTATATGTCAAAGTCAAACAATGGTGCAACAGCCCCTCTGCGGGGCCAAGGCCTGAGCTGTCCAAACGCGTCTTCGCGATTCTCGACCATCGTCTATAGGGTGTGGATGCATATGCCTCGGCCAGGTGGTCAGCCTGATGCGAAGCCCTCGGTTTTTGACCCCAAGCATGCTTGGTCCTCATTTTATCGACCCACTCAAAGGATGAAAGGCTTAGTCGACCTTTCCCAGTGCGGGATTTGAATCCCCCGGACCTGTGAGACGGCAGCGCGGTGCACTAACCATTACACCACTGGGCTTACAATGTATACGTATAGTATATATATATACATACATATATATATATATATATATGTGTGTGTGTGTGTGTATATATATATATTAAAAAGTTCGACTGTTCCAGCCCCGTCAGGGGGAGACCCCCTAATTTTTTAATTTCATTATTGCCATGTTAAAACGATATTCATTGACTATGTCATTTCGTGTATTTCGCCTAGCAACCCTATGTTGAAATTTTTATTATTGTAGCCTATTTATAGAAAAATACATGTGGTGCATATTCTACAGCTTACGAAATATTGTAGCAATAGATTAAAGCTGTTCTGAACTAATAGTATTTAAATACATGTAAAAAATACATGTGACGCATATTCTACAGCTTACGAAATATTGTAACAATAGATTAAAGCTGTTCTGAACTAATAGTATGTAAATACATGTAAAAAATACATGTGACGCATATTCTACAGCTTACGAAATATTGTAGCAATAGATTAAAGCTGTTCTAAACTAATAGTATCTAAATACATGTAAAAAATACATGTGACGCATATTCTACAGCTTACGAAATATTGTAGCAATAGATTAAAGCTGTTCTAAACTAATAGTATCTAAATACATGTAAAAAATACATGTGACGCATATTCTACAGCTTACGAAATATTGTAGCAATAGATTAAAGCTGTTCTAAACTAATAGTATCTAAATACATGTAAAAAAATACATGTGACGCATATTCTACAGCTTACGAAATATTGTAGCAATAGATTAAAGCTGTTCTAAACTAATAGTATCTAAATACATGTAAAAAATACATGTGACGCATATTCTACAGCTTACGAAATATTGTAAGAATAGATTAAAGCTGTTCTGAACTATTAGTATTTAAATACATGTAAAAAATACATGTGATGCATATTCTACAGCTTACGAAATAGTGTAACAATAGATTAAAGCTGTTCTGAACTAATAGTATTTAAATACATGTAAAAAATACATGTGACGCATATTCTACAGCTTACGAAATATTGTAGCAATAGATTAAAGCTGTTCTAAACTAATAGTATTTAAATACATGTAAAAAATACATGTGACGCATATTCTACAGCTTACGAAATATTGTAGCAATAGATTAAAGCTGTTCTAAACTAATAGTATCTAAATACATGTAAAAAATACATGTGACGCATATTCTACAGCTTACGAAATATTGTAACAATAGATTAAAGCTGTTCTGAACTATTAGTATTTAAATACATGTAAAAAATACATGTGATGCATATTCTACAGCTTACGAAATATTGTAACAATAGATCAAAGCTGTTGTGAACTAATAGCATTTAATATATATGTAAAATTATGTCGCTTTTTTGGGACACATTTTTCGGACAATTTTCAAAAAAGGGGATGAGAGATTAAATGCCAGTCATTAATAGTTAAAAGACGAAACTCTAAAATATTTATAAAATATGCGATCCGGCAACATTCTACCGTATTTTTAGTAACTCCATCTCATTTCAACATCCCATTCCTCATTAATCAGTTCACATTTCAGTTTAATAGGGAACGTAATTATGTGAAACTCGCTTTTCCGATGAAACGCTTTTCCGATGACGCTTTTCCGATGAAAGCAGACATGAAAATACCTTAACGAAATTTTCGCAAATCTGAAATCTGATATATGTATATTCCGCAAGTGGCTTGCGAAATAACATTTTCGCTTAATACTTGAAAGCCATTTTCTCTTCCCCAATCAACATCGGTTTGGAGGAAAAATGAATGTGGATCGATTTCTCAACGCACTCATTATGCCAAGACTGGCGCATGATCTCGTGTAATAAGTAGAGTAAATAAATAAATAAATAAGTCTGTTGCATGAGTAAAGCAATGGGAAAAACGACATTAACACCTTTAACGCACAGTGTTCCCGCTCTGGGAACACCAAACTCTGACGTTTTGACTGTTGCCAATCACGAAGAATAGATTTGATTCCTATAAAAGTAGTTGCGGGTGACATAGCTCCACGAGAGAATTCTTAACTTTTTAGCACGTCATTTCTCGTCAAAAAATGGTCACGATTATTTTTTAACAGCATCTGCTGAAAAATGGAAGAATGCGAGAACAGCCGGATAGATTGCCCCATGCTGAAAAAAAGGGCACAGCCAGCTGCGCCAAAAAAAGGGTCTGTGGCACGCGATGAACGTTTCACGATCGTCCGCCATCTTGCTGGTAGTTAAGTCGAGCGATGGCAACGGCTGCCCTTTTTTCAGCATTGGGGAAAGGGTTAAAGAGATTATTCTTGCGAAATCCTATCCAAGAGAAATTGAATGTTTGGAGTCAGAGTGAACTACCCTTCATGGGATGCTGGTGTAGTAGAAACTTCTTGGAGGTCATTAGTGAGTGACTGCAGTATTTTGAACGTTTTTGTGGCGTGTATTTACGAAGGCTGAAATTAAGTCGCGGCAACCACGGTAAATGCTGAAAGTTTAGCTCAAATAGCCGCGACGGCACACGGCTTTCGCGGTAGGTTTAGCTGCGCATTCTGCAATCCTAGCTCCGATTTTTTTTTGTTTTTTTACTTATGTCCAAAGAAAACTTTAGAAATATATATATTCACTTATTTTATCAATTAAGTTTAATAAAATTCTTCTTAGTGTTTAAAACATGTATGTTTAATGATTCCATGCTTACTACAAAACATAAATTCACTACAGTAACCCTAAATATTGGATTTTCTTAGAAATTTAACACTTTTTTTTTTCTTTCGGGCTAAAAAAATGTCCAAAACCTTAACGTGAATACATATATTGTATATGCAGTAATTTTTATGCAATTTTCTGGAATAAAATAATAGGCACTTTTATGCCCGTTTTCTTAAAAATAATACTACCGTTAAGGTGTTAAGGTTCATATGAAATTGAAAAATTCTTACAAGAAAAGTGAAGCATGTGTTTTGCCTGTTTGTTCTTTTCATTGGATTATTGATCCATTATTTTCTTAGAGGTAAGCTAAAAAAACTGCACCTGCAATTAACCGCTATTACGAAAATGTAAGTTTAAGTGAGCCAAATAATTTTTGTTGTCAGCTTGGAAAAGCTTACCGCATTTTATTGCTACCTGGTTCTAAAGTTTACTTCGAGCCTTGTGTATGGGTTGTCCAATGGATCAAGGTACAATATTAGGTTATTGTCAAAAATAAAATTGTGTGAAAACGGTCTCACAAATAATTCGACATCAAAGAACGCTTTCTCCGCTACATGTATGCACATGTGCGGTAGTACTTTTTCTATCTAAGATTGTAAAAAGTAATCTTCTGGCAGCAAAATAATTATTTTTTGTGTCGAGGAAAATTATACTCAAAATTTATTTTGACCCAAATAAAATCCTACTAATATGTAATTGTCAATGTTTGCATGTTTGTTACTGTTTCACGCTGATACGGTTTGAAAGATTTGGATGAAATTTAAAGTAAAGACAGTCAAAGTCTTGGATTGACATATAGGCCACTTGTTATCCCCCGAAAAAAACCCACTTCTATAATATACAAAAAAATTATCTTTTTTTTTTAAAAAACTATCTTTTTTTTAAAAAAGGAATACAATTGAGTTTTTATTTTACAGAGTCCTCGACAGATGGCGCATACTTAAACAATATCGTTAAATGCTGCTGAAATAATGACTAAACATCACTTTATCGTCTACTACGCCTAACTTGCATAAAGAATACACCTGAATAAGTTTTCGAACTATCATTCAGTTCGAATTGTGCATTTTTCTACGCAGCTTTTTCCCGTTCTATTTCCATTGCATTACATCCACAAATAGGATGTTAGAAATATCAGTTTTAATTTTGTTCAATCACACTCATGAATAATGATACAGGGAAGACGCTGGATTATGATACGCTTTTAATATACAGCGCTTTAATGAGTATTTAAAATCTGAAAGTGTTTCAGATTTTCTTACCCCTTTTTTTTCTTTCTTTCCGTTTTTTGGTTATAACGGTCAATATATCTGGAAGCTATTCAGAATTAATCTAGGACGAAAATAATTTGTACTTTTTGCTAGGTTTTTATGATTAAACCGTCTTAGTTTTGTAACCAGGGGCGGCCCGACACAGTAAGCAAGGTAAGCATCGCATCGGAGCGCCGGCTTCAAAGGAGCGCCATTCCGAACTCAAAAACTAAGTAGATCATAAAAGGGAGCATCTTTTTAACGTGGGCAGGGGGCGCCATTTACGGTAGGGCTGCCCTGTTTGTAACAATCTTAAATTTAAATTCCATTCAGAATCTGAGCAATTTCATTGCCAAGGAAGCCGATGAGAAACAAGATTCTCTCCGAACAGGATTTATTAAGATGGCGAACCGACCGGTCGCAGGAAAGCGGCTAGTGTATAACAAAAGCAAACTGCCATCCTACAACAATGTAAATTTTTGGACCGGCTATTTCAATAAAAAATCTTATTTGATCGAAACAAAATGTAATATTCGGAGGTGGGGCAGGAAGGAGTTAGGGTTCGAAGCTCCTTGGATTCGCTTCTATTTGGCACTTATATCTGTGTACTCGAGTGTGACGTAAAATTCTCACTTAATTACACTTTTCACTGCAAAGCACGCATACACTTTTTTTTTTTTTTTTTTTTTTTTTAAGCTTGTAGTAATAGTAATACCCCATTTTCTCTAATAACAAAATATTTCTACTAAAATCATTTTCATTTTTACTTTCCGAACATGTACCATGTAAGGAAAGTATTGTAATCATGAAAAAATTCGACTTCGAGATTTTGGTGTTTTTACACGTTTTGAGGGCTTCTGAATCCATTTATCCTATTTTTACGAGATGTATGTGTGTATGTGTGTTTGTGTGTATGTGAGTGAACACGATAGCTCCTGAACGGAGCATTCGATTGAGCTCAAATTGGATATATATGTCATAAACCACCGTCGCAAGACCGGTATTGATTTCGGTGTGTATAGGACTTATAGTTTTTTACAGGGCTACGACAAAGATTTCTTTTACATTATGGCCTATGGGGGGAATTTCTTGAAAGTGCGCTAGCGTTTAAACGGTAGATTCGATTGAGCTAAAATTGGGTATATATGTTATAAACCACCGTTGCAAGACCGGTATTGATTTTGGTGTGTATAGGACTTATAGTTTTTCTACAGGGCTACGACAAAGATTTCTTTTACATTATGGCCTATGGGGGGGATTTCTTGAAAGTGCGCTAGCATTTAAACGGTAGATTCGATTGAGCTCAAATTCGGTATACATGTTATAAGCCACCATCCTAAGACCTGTATTGATTTTGGTGTGTATAGGACTTATAGTTCTCCTAAAGGGCTAAGACAAAACTTTATTTTATGTTATGGCATAATGGCATATGGGGAGAAATTCTTGAAAGTGCGCAAGCGTTTAAACGGTGCATTCGATGGAGTTTCAATTTGATATATATATTTGAATTATTCATCGATTAAAATTTATTTAAGTGCTTGGTAATGATCTTAATTGTAAGTGTTCGGAAAGTCGAGTGGAGTCACTCCAGATTTTTACATTTTTAGAGCTGCATGAAAATTAGACCTTGAAAACAACTCGCCAAGATGCCCAGAGGGGATAATCCCGAATGCAAACTGCATAACCATTCGAGGCTCAAGTTCCTGATATATAATAGATATATTTGTAATGCAGAAATACGCCGAAGAATGATCTACTTCTAATAAATCATTTCAAGCCCTTATATTTTTTTTTTCAAACATATTATGCAGCTCCCCCCATCTTTAATTCGATAAAATATCTGCATCTTTTTCTCCATCTAAGGGAAGAATTATAAAAGCAAAAGAAGGAGGGAGGGGGGTGAAGAATCCTTAATTCCTGATGCTGTCAGCTGCTTTTAAAGGATTTCTTTGATTCCAGAAAAGCCTTAAAAATGTATCTCTCCAACCCCCTACCGCTGCTGAATAAAGTTCCCTCCGCAGTTGTTCAATACTTGTATTAATTTGCATATCAATGGCAGTAATCAGGACAAGCGAGTTGTGAAAGTCACTCAAAAAACAAAAAAAGAATTTCTTTTTTTTTCCGTCTTGTAAGTATTGTCACTTAATCGGATTTTTAATAAAATGGTAATATACGTGTACTATAATCGATAAGTGCTTTTAAGTATCGATTGCAATGCCAATGTTTAAACTTGTGTTTCAGTTATTTAAAAAGTTAGAGGCACTTAACTACCAGCAAGATGGCGGACGATCGAAACGTTCATCGCGTGCCACAGATCTGGAGACCCTTTTTTGAAGACAGCTGGCTGTGCGCGGCACGCGATGACCGTTTCGATCGTCCGCCATCTTGCTGGTAGTTAAGTCGAGTGATGCCAACGGCTGCCATTTTTTAAGCATTGGGAAAGGGTTGCGCCTCAAAGGGTTAAAATACAGGATGGTTATAGTTAAAGTTCCACTTTAAACGATCAATAAAGGAAAACTACTGGACCAAATGTTATCAAACTTGGTAATTGTGTAAGGGTGGTCAGGGGGATTTATTATCCGCGAAAAAAAAATAAAAAATTCCACACCAAGGGTAAGGAGGTATTCAAGGGAGGGGGGGGCAAGGGTCCGAACCTCCTCCCCCATGAAAAACATTTTGGAAGGGACTCAAAAATTTCGAAGGGGGTCCAAACGGTAAAAAAAGGCAGTACTTTTCTCAAAAGGACACTATATCATTATCATTTCAGTTACAAAAATCAAAATTTCGCGGGGGAGGAGGTTCAGACCCCTAGAAACCCCCCCCCCCCTTAGTATCAAACTTGATAATTGTGTGGTCAGGGGATTTATTATCCGCGGAAAAAAAGCTCAAAAATTCAACACCAAGGGCAAGGACGCTTTGAAGGGGGGGGGGGGTTCCAGGGGTCTGAACCCTCTCCCCCACGAAATTTTGAATTTTGTGACGAATCCATTATTTTGTTAGCGAATCCATTTCTTTTTTTAAAAAAACCCAGAATAAAAAATCCGTCCATAAAAATAGTGTCCAGTTAGACCAAGATCCATAAAAGATATTTTTAAAAGCTTTATTTCGAAGTAATCTCCTGGAGATATGAATTCCATTAGGCTGGGTAAATAAACCAGAGTTTTCAAAGAAATGTATAAAAGGGCTCTCTCTCCCTATTTCAGCGAGGATACTGCGTGTTTACCTGTTTATGGAAGGTGGCTGTTATTATGCTTTAATGCATGTCAGAACGGAAGCACTTTCGGAATAAATTTTGATACGACCCGCATGCAAACTTTTATGAATTATATAAGAGCCCAGGCATGGATATTGGATGGATGACATCCAATTTTCATAAAATTTGCAAGCAATCAGTTGAGTTACAGAATAGTGGTGGCTTTTAAAATTCTTCACGAGAAAAATGTCATTTCCCTGCTTTACTTTTAATATTTATTCTCAAAATTCGCTACAGAGGGTTTATCCCCTAAAAACTATCTACTTATATAATACGCTAACGTAATGCGGTCCCAAAATCAACGCTATTTCCACGCTGCGAACGGTAACAGCATGTTGTAAACATGAGTGCAATAACGATATCGCATGGGCGAAAATCCAAATAAACAGTTCAATTACGTCCAATGGAGCAAGCCTATGTCACGCAGTAGCTAGATTTGACGCAGCGTCAAAAAAAGGGTATCTAGATCTGTGGCACGCGATGAACGTTTCGATCGTCCGCCATCTTGCTGGTAGTTAAGTCGAGCGATGGCAACGGCTGCCCTTTTTTCAGCATTGGGAAATGACATTGCGCCTCAAAGGGTTAACAAGTTAACTTTTCGAGCATTCGTCATTACAGTGTGAAGGCCAGCTTGTTTGATAGCAGCCAGTATCCGCTTATTTTAAGGCGCTAGAAATAAATACCCAATTTTAAAAGCAGCCTATTTCGAATCATAAGTGGAAAAAAAAAAAGACAGAGCTAAGCAACAATTTCATTTAAAAAAACTCCAGTAATAACGAGAGTCTAAGAAATCTGTTTTTATATATTTGAAGAAGATGAAAAAAAAAACAGAAATAAAGAAATACTTAAATATTTCATTTCCATATTTGCTCTCCAGATATAAAATTAAACTTCCAATCCGTATCATCTTTTAGGTCATTGCTTCCTGTTTTACTTTGAAATGTTTGATAAAGTAATTTCACTCCACACCACTTTGCTACCCAGAGTTTAATATATATATATATATATATCTTCAAAAACTTGGGAAATTAGAAGTTAAAAAAAATATCTTAAACTCATTTTCTTTCTCATTCAAATTTTGGGAGGGCGAAATTAAAATGGAGAGAACTGTAAAATTTAATCGAAAGTTATTAAAATGAAAGGCTCCTAATTTCTCCCTCGTGTATTCGGGCTTATGATGACCTTTTAAACATTTAAATGCGAATGTTTTTTTGAGCAAGTCTGGTTTTGGTTTACAAAGACTGGATTCATGCGGTGATAGTTATTATATATTACTACCTAAACTTAACAAATTCTAACGAATTGTTAAAAGTATGCGTTACTTCGAAGGCTCTTCAGAAACTGTAGTATATCATGTAATACATTTGGCATAAATATATGACTTACCCCTAATTTTGAACCGATTCCAGATGAGGGACTAAGCATTTAAAATCAGCACCACCCCACCCCACCCGCCAGAAATAGCGTTAAACAGGGAGGACATTGGAGCCACGATAGATTTTACGTGCACCAGCTCCCATTAACGTACAGGGCACCACAGCAGTCCAGCCGCTAGAGGAGTTCACCCTCCTAAGCACTGGCCAAGTCGGGTGCTGCTTCACTTTCTCTATTCTTTCGGGAACGTAGTAAGTAGGCCACGCCGGAACTCTAAGCATTACAATGTGAACTGAGGTAGCTAAAATAATATGCTGTGTGCATCAACCAGAATATTACCAAATTACTCTAATATTGTAACTATAAATAAATTATTATATTTGAATACCTAAAAATATTACGTATGACACAAAAACCTTATTTTAAATTAGTTTCTAAAAATCTGCTACATGCAAAATTTTAAAGGAGGACGTTTTTATTTAATATTGTTGCAGAGTACTCTGCTAATTCCTGCGTTCGTCGTTCTAAAGTCCAGTTGGTGTAGAAGTTTCTAGAAAAGAGTCCACTCGCCATGATGGAACTTCGTTGAACAATCAGCTGTACAAAATTTACAAGCACAAACAGCTCGTAACGTGATGATAACAGTCCGTTTAGTACAGAAGCTTTCACAAATGCTGTATTTCTCATACTAAATAAAACACTTCCGCAGGAAAATTCAGTGGAAATATACGAGAGATATCGCAAACAGTCCCTCAAGACCTTAAAAACAAAGCTTCAAAAAGACAAGCGAAAATACCGCTTTTATGGCATCACAAAGGCTTAAGCTTTCATGTACATCTGCTCTCTGATCAAGCAGAAACACGAGTAAATGGATCGGGGCCACCCGGCCACCCGCTTCTATTTATAGGTGAGGTAGAAGGTGTTAGAAATTTCCCTAAGGTTCCCCTTAAAGCGCGAATTTTGGTTACGTCATAAGAATACAGCTGAATCATTAGGCTATTATGTAATGCTAATGCGGTAAAACAAACTTTAAAGTTAAACCCCGTTGCAGAAATCCCGCCAAATGTCCGAAGTGTCGACAAGCATGGCAACATTTTGTATATAGGCAAGGCAACATTAGAAGTATTGCCAAATTTCACGCCAAAAAATAGTCCCCAAAAGTGAGGTTGGCGAAGGTCTAGGACCAATATTTCTCTTGATTTCTAGAAAATGCTATAGAAACCAATGGAGAAGCATAAAACTCCATATCTCGCGTTCTAGTTAACCGATTTTGATGCAACAAAAAGCGAAATTTAACTATTTGACGTATAGAATACGAGTTTAAACTATTTTTAATCGCCAGGAGGTAGAACAGACAGAAAATTCGTAACAATGTATCAGAGTCATACTTTTTTGCACATAGCAGATATTAGTTTGACAACGAACGATGTACAACTTATGGTAGTGCATTTAAACGAATTCTACCCAGGATTTGTTTTGTCTCATTGATACACTTCACAGCACTTGATAGTTTACGTACCTAACAACTTGTAGCAGTATTCTACTGCAGCTCAATTTACGAAAGAAAAACTGAACTGGACTTGCCATATAAAGTCGCATTAATGATCAAATAAATAAACCCCCTTAAATTTCCAAGTTGGTCAGCGTCCAAGTCAGCGGTTCCACAGCAGTTTATCGTATTCTGAAAATTCCTTTAGCGTTGTTTGTCCTCTCACTCCACGAAAACTTGTCTCCATAATTCATTGGACGCTGTTAGGCCGATCTCTGGCCGAGAAGCAGACGATTTATCATATCTAACGACTTCTTTTCTATTTCGGAAAATGGCAACGCTGTGTGATATCAAGATTTCTTGCTGTTACTATTGTTTGGTGATTTTGCGTATCGTTAATTAATGCAGTTTTTGTCGGTGTTAGAGTGGTTTGTTATGCATAAAATATGTATATATATATATATACAGTTAAATGAATAAAGGGATGTTTTAAATTATTTTATTTTTGTTAAAGGATTATTGGAAATAACATGCAATGCTAAATGCACTTCATAGTGTCTTTTCCTTTATTATGTAACCATATGAATTGAATAAAGGAATATTTATTTTTAAGTGTTTATAAATTTATTTCGACACGTATTGTAGTAAACACGTCGTACAACACTTTGGAATTTATATTATGCAAATTTTAGATTGGTAATATAAATTAAATTTTATTTGTAGAAAAGATCCGCAAAATAAATTTGCCGATGTGCAAAACATGAGTCATATTACAAACTTCAAATACATTCGAAAGATATTTGCATTTCGATTCCCAATTAAACATTATTTTAAGAATTCATTTTTCTATTCCATTACGAAAAAGAAATGTTATCGTAAAAAACCTATTCATTAATTAATAACTCATGAGTAAAGAAGAACACAACCACACAGTACATTATTTTCCGTTCCTCTCTTCCAAAGTTTAATATCTTTCTACTACAACTTTACAAATTATCTAAACAAAAAAAAATTCTGATTAAATTTAGACTCGGAACTACATCCGATAACATTAGAACTACTCTGTAAACAACAGAGAAAAAGTAAAAGGAGAAAACACGAAATATTTGACAGAAAACTGTTTTTTTTTTCTTTTTCCAGAGGAAAATGTGGCAACGCTCCAATTAAAAATACTATTTCTGATAATCTTCCCGTTAATTCCAGTTGAAAATAGGCTATTGTATTTAATGTAATTCATTTTCTGAAAAGGACAGTGAACGTTTCCCAAGATTTTTTTTTTTTTTTTTGACAAAATGTTAGGAATTTTTTGAATGTATATGCATTAAATTTTAGCAATATTAAATATTTTATAAAAGAAGTTAACTTCTGAACTATAATGAATCAAATTAAATTATTTAAAACGAACTTTAAATATTCCACAGCTTCTGATTTTTAATAGTTCTTTTGGTTTTATATTTATTATTTAAAAATATTATACCGTACATATTTGGTTATTACTTTAGAAATTCATTGAAAGATTAATTTTTGGGAAGTATTTTTGTTTTAATACTGAACTTTCACAAGAATTTCGTGCTATTCTAAACTGGCATTGAACTTTCATAATCTCAACGACCACAAAACTGATATTTATACCCAAATTCATTTTAATGAATCTGTCAGGAGTCTCTATATTATAAATTTTATAAGGGTTTTTTTTTATTATGATGCATGGGACTTTTAAATGCATGGAAATCTCCAAAAATTACTCGTTTTAAGCAAAAAGCTTATGCAGAATGTTTTAAAGGCAGAATATTTATGAGATGTATTTTTAAACGTTAACAACGTTATTACTAATTAACTTTAGATACATGTGGTATTTTTCGTCAGATTCAGTAAAAATCTTAAAATATTGAAAGATAAGCAAAGAAATTTCGATACATTGGTCGATTTCACTATGATTTATAAATCTACCATCAAAAAGTTTTCGTTGCTGTAATATAATCGGTTTCACATGGATCTGTGTTTTAGGAGCATTTATTAAGGGGATAAGATAGCTACAGTGCTCATTCCGTATGAGTTATCATCAATATTTTACAATTTTTCGTAAACGTCTGAGAAAGGTAGCAACATTAAAAGTGGTTCAAACAAGATGAAGAATATAAACTAAATAAAGGATATTTGGCACATACTCACTTTCTTTTTTTCAAGCAAAATGAAGGAATTTAATGATTATATTGTAAAAAAAGTATTGGTTTATTTTATGGGAAAAGTGCAGTATATGATGGTGGCAAAGTGGTTATATGATATTTAATAGAAATCCAGTAATCATTCTCAAAACAAAGTTAATAGGTTAATTATTTGATGCTATGTTGTTCATTAGACGGTAGAAGCTGGGCAAGTAGACTGCCATTAATATTTCGCTAATTTGGTGGTACACTGAAAGAAACTATATTAATCAAAATAAGTACTAAAATTGCAGGCGTTCATTCATAGAAAATCTTTGTCTCTTAATTAGGATTTTCTTCCAGGATGAGGTATTCTTTTAACCATAAACATCCTTCAGTCTTTGTTTCCAACTTTTCTCGTCTTTAGCACCTTCCTCATCTATTTCATTTCCTGTCATCTTTCACACACAAGCTTGTCCTTCCACATTTTGCCTTCCAAGGGTCTTCTCCGTCTTGTTTTCCCTTTCAGGTTTTCAGTCCATCGGAAGCTTCGACAAGTTGTGAAGCTTGGAAAAGTTGTGCAATGCATCCATTGTACAACTTGCCAGCATCATAGCAGCACTCTCTTCTTGTCGATTTTCGCCATGATCTTTGTCTTGGCACCCTTCCTTGCTAGCGGCTGAGAGGATTTGAGTAATTCTTTCCGCCATCCGACTGCAAGAGAGGTTAGTACTTCTGTTGTGTTGCTCTGTGATTGTTATTGGCCTGATATTTGGAATGAAATAAATGCTTAAAAGGAAATACAGGGGTACAGGACCGTCTTCGAGATTTTACACCCGATTTAAGAGAAGCTGTCAAAAAACAACGTTTAAAGCAATATCTCATGCATGGACTTGGATATAGACAATCATCGACAAGCGGCAGACGGGCGAAACAGTGTCCGCCTCTTTCGCCTGTCGGGATCGAGGGATACGACAACACTCGAGCTCCTTTTAATGATTAACTACATAAGCGCCCTCTAGCGACACATTGCAATAAATCATGGTGCAATCAACTACTAACGCGTGCATGAATACAATGTAAACTTAATGAATACGTCTCACAGCGCCACCTTACAGGCAAATTTCGTTTAGAATACTTCGATGATCGATCTATATCCAAGTCCGTGATCTTATGTCTACAGTACCACGGGCAACTGTTATTTATATATGTATATATATATATATATATATATATATATATATATATTCACGTTATCTTCGATCAGATATAAATTTGTAAAATGTTCGAATTCCGATTTCTTATTCGAAAAGAAATCTTCTAGAAGAGTTCATTTTCCAAGTCTATTAAAAGGGTAAATAAAGGGAGAAGAGTATTCTACGAAATATCCAGAAAATTCCTGAGTAAACAACAACACGGATACAGAATGTTTTTCTTATTCGAAATTCAGATCTTTTCTATCACCTCTTGGTTTCTTCTCTGGGGGTGGTGGTCATTTTTATATGTGGAATCTCATCCAGAAGCAAACACGCATTCCTTGATTTATTTCTTTGTAAACTAGGGAAAGAAAATATCAGATGGTAAAATTTTCAGCGGAAAATGTTTTTATTAACATTGCCCAATAGAGCTGAAAAGTGTTTACGATTTCGGTTTGTCTGTCTGTTCGTCCGTGCTCTAACTTCCTTAAATGTGCACAGATTACTTCGAAATGTATGTACATTTTTCATGAGAACTTTACCAAATATTCTATTGAAAATGGTGTACACCCTCTCGAAACAGCATTCGAGTAAGAGATAACCTTACTACGTTGGTTCTATATATTAAATTTATTTATGATATAAGGCTATAGATAATTATAACTTTTCATATTTCTGTCGAGTTCTGAGGTTATCAAAAGCTCAATAATTAATTTCGTAAATCTAAAATAGGAAATTTTGCTTTCCCTCTAACACTTTTTAGAGAGGGTACTATACATGACATTCACAGTTCCTTTACAGAAGCATCCATAACTGAATTCCATTACGCTCATGGGCAGTGATTATTTAAAACATATTTTAGAAATATTCATCCATTTTAAACAAAAGGTAATTAATATATGTTATCAAGAATTATGTACAAAATAATGCTCTCTATTGAAAATAGTGTACGTAGCGTTTTAAACTCTATTGCAGGAGCACTCAAATAATTTCCCATACATTACGGTCTTTGGCAGTTAAAATATATTAATGCATTTTTTTTCAGCGCCATATACAATATGTTTATAGATGTTTATAACAATTTTAGTTTTAAATGATGCAAATGTCACTTAAAGTTCTTTTACAGGGTCTCACAAAATTGCTTGAAT
The DNA here is from genome assembly GCA_038373885.1 of Cheiracanthium punctorium. Classification (NCBI taxonomy): domain Eukaryota; kingdom Metazoa; phylum Arthropoda; class Arachnida; order Araneae; family Cheiracanthiidae; genus Cheiracanthium; species Cheiracanthium punctorium. The sequence continues at coordinate 12,082 of JAWZYV010013145.1, read as the reverse complement.
AGTAATACAGCCTTTTTGACGTTATGTTCAAAATATCGTCAAGTTACACGTTGACAGACTGACATCACTGGTCGTTGCATATCGATATGTACATAGACGTGGCTCAAAGAAACACAGTTATGTTGGAAAGTGTTTTAAAATCGATGCGTTTGGCATGATTTATCTTTCTTCCCTCTTCTACCGAGAAAGCATATCATTTCTTCAACTAAAACTTTCCTAATAAATTGAGTATTAAAATGTCCTAAAGTATTATAAACTCGCTTTCCTATATTGATAGGGAATAAGTTCATTTATTTTTTTATTTATTTTAGATGAATTACGAAGAAGTTTTTCAGAATATAGAGTAAAAGTGTTTCGGGAAATATTAAAATGGAAAATAACCTAAATGCGCTATATTTAAACCCTAAATTAGCATGAAAATCTATGGATTTTTTTTATAAAAGTGGATTACTGATTTTAAAATAGGTCGATAGGTACAATGCTCGATTTTTCGGAGAAATTGTCTTACATCTTTGCAAACAGCACATTAGAATAGGTAGAATGAGAAATATTTAACGTAAAATCATTCTGTATGATTCCACACAACTCTTGAGTTTACTTTTTTTATTTTTTATTTTTTATTTTTTTTTTATGAGGGAACTTTTTTTGAATTTACGAGTGTTTTGAATTTACGAGTGTGAATACGGATCACACTCGTAAATTTGTTATTTCAGATGCTTAAATCAAATAAAAGCTAATTAATAGGAAATAAAAACATAATAAAGTGCTCAATCGTTTTTAATTGTGTGTTATTTTAGTACAATTTAATCTTCTTAGTTCGACTCTATTTATGATCAACTTTGTTGTGCAGTACCATCGTATGCGACAGCTTTTTCTCTGTACTACCAGGTACTGATAAGTCGGAAATAAATCGAGATTCATGTTTCAGAATGAATTTCTAAACATATTTACATTCTTTTTTTTCTCAAATGAAAGGAAATATCTAGCGATGGACGCGAGACGAAAAATAAGCGTCTCGCGTCTCGCAAAATAGCCTGAAAGCTTGTCTCGTCTCACAAAAATCCCTATATCGTAATGTTAAAAATGTGTGTCTCGTCTCGCAAAAAAGCTGTAAATCTCTGTCTCGTCTCGCAAAAAAGTCGTCTCTCGTCCATCCCTAGAAATATCAGTGAAAGTGTTCATTTTTTCAACTCTATTATGTGTATAAACGTCAAAAGCTGAATATTCTACCAAATAATTACAAATTCCTGCCCCCCAAACAACTACAAAGAGGCTGAACAAAGATAGAGCCTTTTCTAATGCTGCCTTATATTTTTATTTATTTATTTATTTTGTTTGGAAACGGGAGATTGTTAAACATGGAATTATATACTGAATCAAACGCCTTTCCCTCATTTTAAAATAAGGGAAAAGAGAAACATCAGAAAATAAGTGTAAAAAATTCAAAATGAATTCTTTTGTATTCGTATATTTGAAAATATAGTATTTACGCTATTAAAACATCTTTTGTAAGCCTTTAAAATAAGTTGCATCATCCTTTAAAGTGGTACTTTAAGCTGAATATTTGTGTTTGAAATAAATAAAGAATTCGCAATGTAATACAAACATGTTGAATTGAAATGAGTTTCATCAGAATTGGTTCTTCGCACGTGAAATTCCAGTCTTAGCGTCATTAAATTCATTTTTGTTGAGCATTTTATTAAGTATTAATTTTAATACACCGAAATAATACTGATAAATAAGTAATGAATACAATAATCGAAGTATGATCTGTTTTTATGTACACCAATACTTTTTCCCTAACTTTCTGATAGAAGGTAAATTTTGACTACTCCAATTTCGGAAACATTCGAAAAATCAAGACATTTTTAAAATTTTTCAAAATAACACAGCTTTTGCTCAGACAGCCAAAATTAATCTGAAAGTACAACCGCGTTTCCAAATACATTAAAGTAGGCCATGGTGACTCAACGGTTAGGACGTCGAATTGCTAATTAGAGGTTTGTGAGCTCTATTCCTAATCTACCGTTGAAGACCACTGTATACATGTGGTACACGTACACGCTAAATATATAGTGTACTTAACGGCAGTCAATAGCAGCCTGCATACAGAATCATAATAAAATCGCTTTGGGCAAGTTCATCCCCCTTAAGCTTCTCCAAGAATGCACTATGCCTCAACTGCATTTTACCTGTGATTAAAAGCAAAACAGTAAAACTTTTCGAAGATGCTGTTTTTTCCCCCCCACTTTTCTGTACAAAATTCGAAACATTCAATGCTACCAAAAGAATTGGGGGATATGTAATTCATATTTTAGAAAAGCAAAGCATAGTAAAGCATGAAAGTCCACTTGGCAATTGTTGGATACGAAGAACTTGCCCATAATGTTTGAGAGGAAGAAGTTGTCATAAGAAGACGAAAAACGCATGTTCTCTTCTCAGAACCTAATAACTAACAATTGTATTATGTGAAAAAGGTTGGTTTAACTTTATCACAAAATCTATAATCTGTCGCATAAATAAATTGATGGACAGACAGACTTATCAATGTGCTGATTTTTTTAGTGCCACAAAATACAAAAAATCTGGAGTGACTCCACTCGACTTTCCGAACACTTACGATTAAGATCATTACTAAGAATTTAAATAAATTTTAATCGATGAATAATTCAAATATATATACCAAATCGAAGCTCAATCCAATGTACCGTTTAAACGCTAGCGCACTTCCAAGAATTTCTCCCCATAGGCCATAATGTAAAAGAAATCTTTGTCGAAGCCCTGTAGAAAAACTATCAGTCCTATACACACCAAAATCAATACCGGTCTTGCGATGGTGGTTTATAACATGTATACCCAATTTGAGCTCAATCGAATGTACCGTTTAAACGCTAGCGCACTTTCCAGAATTTCCCCCCATAGGCCATAATGTAAAAGAAATCTTTGTCGTAGCCCTGTAGAAAAACTATAAGTCCTATACACACCAAAATCAATACCGGTCTTGCGACGGTGGTTTATAACATATATACCCAATTTGAGCTCAATCGCATGCCCCGTTCAGGAGCTATCGTGTTCACTCACGTACACACAAACACACACACACACACACACACACATACACACATACATACATACATCTCGTAAAAATAGCATAAATGAATTCAGAAGACCTCAAAACGCGTAAATACACCAAAATTTCGAATTCGAATTTTTTCATGATGACAATACTTTCCTTACATGGTACATGTTCGGAAAGTAAAAATGTATTTTGTTTCTTATTTTGATAAAGATAAGAAATTCGGATCGATTTCTCATCTTGAACAGAAATCGTCTCGAAGTATTCTGGAGCTGTCTTTAATTCGTCTGGAAGTATTTCTTACTGCGCAAAGGTACTAAAATACATTTTACGAAATACCTAAAATTGATTGCGTAAACAAACAACATTGCTCTGGAGAGGAATGTTATTTTTCCCGTCGAAAAATTCTAGTGTTTTCTATTACCACCTGATAACTCCTCGAAGAAGAAAAGGTTAGTTTTAAGATATGAGAAAAACTATATCCTTCGGGTCACGTGTCGTTACGTTTACTTTATAAACATTGGAAGATAACTCTAAAAGTTTAAATTGAATTTTCTTTTCTCTTCTGGCGTATAATGTAGTTGCTGCAGCTTCCCCTAAAATGCTTTTGATTAATTTTCTCCATTAATTATAAATTTAGAATTTTATTTTTCCTTCGAAATTCTATTCTTCAGCATTTCATCTTGAATTCTCTCCGGGTGTATGTCATTTTCAGGTACGAAAAATCATAAGCAATTGCAACTATGTTCTTTTTTTTCTAACCAAAGAAAATATATATCAAGAAGCAACCCAATAAATTTAGCCACATATCTCTACTCTCCTGGCCGCAAAAATACAGCATCCACCCAATTAACAAATCTCTCACAGGATTTTCCTGAAATATACTTGAAAATTAAAGATTTTGCAAGCATAAAATGAGTTGTTATTTGAGCGAGATTCTTTTTTTAAAGGAAAATTATTCTCAAAGTTATTCAATAGATAATACATAAATATGCTATAAATAACAGGCAAGAAAAAGTACACAAAATTTAAAAATAATTTCCAAATTATTTAGACGGCTCTGAGGAGTTATGTTTTTAAAAGTGGAAATTTAATTAGAAATTCTCCCATTAACCAATATACGGTGCATTTTTATCAAAAATTTCCAATTTTTTAATTATTTGTCAAAGGACAAACTCGCCGAGTGTATAGTTTCTAAAATAAAAGAAAGTGTATAGGAAAAACCCATATCATGTATTTTCTTTAATTTATTTTTTAAATTAAGAAATACTATGGATGTAATAATGTGTATGTAACATATTTTTTTAGGTGACATCAATTGTCACAAAAGAATGCATCATATATTTTATATATAAGATAGAGGTTTTGAACTTCTAAAAATTCATTGTATTCAAATGAATTTTTTTTAAAGTATGAGCTATTTGTATCAAAATGACTTTAAATCATGATGTGTTTTTATAGAAAATAACTGTCCACAAGATAAGACAGGTAAACGAAAACGAAAAACGCACAATAAAAAATGCTTCATAAATTGATTACTGGGCGTGATTTTTTCTTCTTAGTTCTACTTCATTTTACCCTTTGAGGCGCAACCCTTTCCCAATGCTGAAAAAAGGGCAGCCGTTGCTATCGTTCGACTTAACTACCAGCAAGATGGAGGACGCTCGAAACGTTCATCGCGTGCCACAGATCTAGAGACCCTTTTTTGACGACAGCTGGCTGTGCCCGCGCACAGCCAGCTGTCGTCAAAATAATTATTAATTTAGAATAAATATCCGTTCTTGAGTGTTTTTTCTCAGAAATCTTAGTGAACCGGACTTGCAAATGGTTATTACGGATATAGCTGAGTCTCACATATTTGAATTTATCCATATATTGCCTACAGACATATGATATTAAACGCAATCCGGCAGGGTTGAAAAATCCGCATAATGCGCTGACTTTAAACCAAACTCTCTTTCACTGAAAAAAAAAGAAAGAAAAATCAATTCAACTAATTGAATTTCAACTTACTACAAGCAATTATTTTCTGAAAAAAAAATAGGATTATTCAAATTTTGAATTGTTTAATTTTTACATTTAAATGGTTTACCATTCTAAAACTCAAGCAGTTTTGATGATTCAGTTGGATTGCCATATAAGCCGTGAGCAAATTTTTTTGACATATATCGGTCTCTTAATAGTTGGTATTTCTCGACGAGCACTAAACGCTTCTCAGTATGTGGAGGCGTGAAACACCATTAAGAATTGCTTTCGGACATCATTCAGTCTTTTTAGTTGTTCATCAGCTTTGAACAAGAACAACGCTAGCAGTGGTCATCTGTGAAGACTGGAACCTCCGAAATGTGAGGGTAGACAACCACTTCTGATGGTAAGAAAAATAAGCCACTACTAACCAGCCGAAAAAATTATGCATGTGTAGCTGTTTAGTGATGGAAGTAGCAATCAGATTGTGGTTTTCTTTTTTCGGGGGGGGGTGTGAAATATTCAATTTTTCTGAGGCCGAATAACGGATTCTATGGAATTCAAATTTGAACTTTAAATTCTCTGCAAGAAGTATACATGGGTTTTCTGCAATATTTCTTACACAGGAAAACTTGCTTCAATTGAAAATATCGATATGACGTTGTTTATCACCCATCACGTGACCCTCTCTAAGGGTGCGTTCAAACTACTACTTGAGTAACTCGGGAAAAACTCAGCTGTTTCATGATACCCGACTTGAACTACTCGAGGAGATAAACAAGCTATCCATGCTATGCCAAGCTGAGTAGCTCGTGTAGACTCGAACTCCCCAAAAATTTTCCTTGGGAATTTGAGGAGATCGCTCACATGACCTCTACATGTTGTTTTCTATCCTCCCTATGACTCCGTCGGGTAGTAAATACATGCCGCCATGTTTTTTTTCGTATTAACCCTTTAGCGAGCAGTGTCCCCGCTCAGGGAACACCAAACTCTGACGTTTTGACTGTTGCCAGTCACGAAGAATAGATTGGATTTCTATAAAAAGAGTTGCGGGTGACAGAGCTCCACGAGAATCCTTTAGGTTTTATCACGTCATTTCCCTTAAAAAAAATTGTCATGAATATTTTTCACAGCACTGACATCTGCGACGACAGAAATAATAGATAAATTTCTGATGTCAAATTCTTGAACAAGGAACGATTTCTTTTAAAATCATTATGCATAAAAATCGAAATATTAACATCCTACTTGGTCATGTTAAAATATTTTGTAGAGTTGAGGCTCAATACTCATGAATAAAGGCTAGAAAAAATAAATAACGTTTTCGACTAATAGCGAAAATGCCGTCCCAAAAAAAGGACACTAGGCATAAATGGGTTAATATATTCTTCCAGTGCTAGAAGAAAACTAAAACAAAATATATTTACACTTCGAATTCTAATATGAAATGAAATTCTTTTAAGTTGGATCATATCGCAGCTCTATTAAAAGGTGTAAATAACAAAATAAAATATGCAGCTGAATGTTTAAGAACTCAAGTGTAAACAGTAACAAATACAAGACATGAATCTCTACATTCGAAATTCACGTATTCTCTATTCAAGTTGGATGCTTCATCTCAGAGAAGGAAAAAAAAAATGGTCATTTTTAGATATGGGATTAAAAATCAAAGAACAGGGATTAGTTTCTTTTTCTTTTGCAAACAAGGAAAAGAAGCATTTGAAGATAACTCTAAAATTTTGAAATGGAATACTTTTATTTCGTGCATAGAAAAACATGGAATTCATCCAATTACGTATATTTTTGAAAAGCTTCTCATTAACTACGATTTTAGAAAAATAACTTTGTTTTCAAATTTACCGTGATTGTATTTGCTTATTTATTTATATTTTTTATCACTAAATTTATCCAGGTTGTTATTTAGAAAAAAATATATAAAGATCGTCGTAGCCTATAAAAATAAATACTCTGATTAAAAGGCATTTTTAAATGAGTAATGACGTACCTAGGAATTAAAGGTTAGCTTTTAAATTTATATTAGAATTTATATATAGTGAGTAGCAAACTATTTATAAATAACACGATAAAATAAAACGTTTGATTTTCTTGTACGAAGTAAAAGAAATACTGCAATGAAACAGTATTTCGATATTCAGATTTTGACAGTAATATACATTTTGACCACCTATAAATCGATTTCTACAGGTTTTTGCGTGATGTCTTTAAGTACACACACACACACACACACACACACACACACACACACACACACACACACACACACACACACATATATATATATATATATATATATATATATACAGGGCGTCCAGTGCTAACGGTGCCCAATGGCTATATCCTAAACTATCCCGAATTGTATCTATCTATTGTATAATCTATTGTATTGTATCTATCTATATTGTATATGTAATAATCTATTGTCTTTAAATTGTATAATCTATTGTATAATCTATACATAGCGCTAATTTCATATAAAGTATATGTACAGTAAAAAAGGAGCCATCAGTACTTATGCCTTAGTTATTGTCAATGTATATGATTTTTTCCTTCTTCATAGAAACGCTCAATAGCAGCCCCCCCCCCCCATCTTCTCGACTTGCAAAATAATAATATTTCTAATTTTCTTTCGTTCCATTCCATCCAGAAAAAAATTTAGTTTAGTTATATTGGATGTATATTTTCCCATACATCTAGATTCTAAATTATATTTGGCTGATGAACTTTTCTTTCATTCGCAATTTTAAAGAAAGTTCGAATAATGACTCTAAAATTGAGCACATGAATCATCCCTTTTAACCCTTTGAGGCGCAACCCTTTCCCAATGCTGAAAAAAGGGCAGGCGTTGCCATCGCTCGACTTAACTACCAGCAAGATAGCGGACGATCGAAACGTTCATCGCGTGACACAGATCTAGAGACCCCTTTTTGACGACACGTGGCTGTGCTCGCGCACAGCCAGCTGCGTTAAAAATAGGGCTCTAGATCTGTGGCACGCGATGAACGTTTCGATCGTCCGCCATCTTGCTGGTAGTTAAGTCGAGCGATGGCAACGCCTGCCCTTTTTCCAGCATTGGGCTATCTATCCAGCTGTTCTCGCGTTCTTCCATTTTTCAGCAGATGCCAGTACTGTTAAAAATAATCGTGAGAATTGTTTGACGGGAAATGACGTGCTAAACAGTAAAGGATTCTTGTGGAGCTAGGTCACCCGCAACTATTTTTATAGAAATCCAATCTATTCTTTGCAACTGGCAACAGTCAAAACGTCAGAATTGGGTGTTCCCAGAGCGGGATCACTGCGCGTTAAATGGTTAATTATATATTTTTGCGTTTAATTCCGTGTACAAGCAGCAGGTAGTTTTCCGACTTTGATTTTGTAATTAATTAATGTATTCTCCTGCAAAATTTCTATGCTTGTTTAGTACTTTTTTCTGCAATTTTCACGTAGGATATTACAGTAGAGGGAAAATATATGAATTAATTCTAAAAAATGGGCAAGCAAAATCCCAAGTACTTCGACTCTCTATACATAAACTCGCCCGATAAAGGGTTAAAATTCTTTTTCCAAGTTTCACAAATTTTTCATAAAACTGAAGAAAGAATTTTCGTATATATATATAAAACATAATTTGGTGGGTACTCATGATTTGTTTTTTACATTTTTAGAGCCGTATAAAAAAGTTTTTTTCATTTCGATTACTGTCTCCATCATTCTGTACCATACACTGCAAAAAAAAATCTATAAAAAGTAACGGTATATATACTAGCGGCAGCGGGACCAGTATACATACCGCTAATTTCATATAAAGTATATGTACAGTAAAAAAGGAGCCATCAGTACTTATGCCTTAGTTATTGTCAATGTATATGATTTTTTCCTTCTTCATAGAATCGCTCAATAGCAGCCCCCCCCATCTTCTCGACTTGCAAAATAATAATATTTCTAATTTTCTTTCGTTCCATTCCATCCAGAAAAAAATTTAGTTTCGACTTGATAAGCCCCCCCCCTTACCCTACCCGAAACAATATCCTGTCTACTCTACGCTCTTATAAATTTCATTCCATGCACCTTTCCTCTGAAGGCTTAAAAATTTCATTCAAAATAACTCCCATGTACTGCACATGTGCATAGGAAAACTGACGGAAACTAACGTACATGTCTTCCACACATTAACAAGAATGCGTTATCTAAAGGTATAAATGCCGCGGTAGCCCAGCTGGGAGAAGCGTCTGTCTCGCAGCCGAAAGGTTGCGAGTTCGATCCTGGGACCAACCACAGACCGACGTGCTCGCTAATGGCGACTGGGGCACGTTAAATACGCCGTGTTCGCAATGTCCTCCAAGTTCCAACACAAAACGATAAATCTGGAGGTAGCAAAACTAAGCCTTAGGGTCTTCTGCTTGATATTTGCTTCAAAATTGAGAAGCCCCGCTAACGATCGGTAGAGCTGCCACCTATCGGCTCCTGAATGAGGTAGAAATGGACTGTTGCGGAGTCCTGTTCCTGAATGAGGTAGAAGTGAAATGTTCGGTAGTCTGTGGTAGAAATTAACACCCTTGGCAGAAACTGCTACTATCGATCTAATTTGGAGTTGGTACAAAATGCTCTAAAGCAGCAGTGCCAAAGCCCCCATAATCCAAGAAAACAAGAAGGAAAGAAAAAAGAGAAGGTATAAATGCCGTTTACAATTCAATCGGCATATATAACGTATTTTTAAGAAATCAAACACGGTAGAATTACGGTCGTTCTACCGCATAGAAAATGAAATGGTACAAATACTGTAAAATTTGCAGCTCTTATGCAGTAATTTTGTGATTTTTTTTTCATTTTTTATCGCTTCTGTCACAGCAGGGCTGCATACAATACTGAAGTTAAGAATGCCTAAAGAATTTTTTTTTGCACTAAACATCAAATATAATATTTTGGACCAAACGAATTATAAAGGGAAAAAAAAATCTTTTCGTTAAAAATGTGTGGTAGAAATCATGTAAAATCATCCACCTCATATTTTATACCGTTTCATGAGAATCGCCCAAAAATATTTACTTCAATATTGGTAGAAATAAGTTCATTCTAATGCAAACGCATGTGGGCCTCGAAAGAATAATCTGACAGAATAGCTTTATATTCCTGAAACTAAATGTGTTTATTGTGCGTAAGAGACTGACCTCTCAGTGTCGAACGAGGGGGGGAAGAACAAAATCAATATGTCCAGGGGAAATTGTCACACTCTATTGGATAGAAATGTTCCGACATTCAGACGATGTTCTAAACATCGTCGGAGCAATGTCGATACGCAAGAAATGCACGTAAAAGAAGGGTAGAGAGAAAAAGTAAGTAAACAAGTATGGAGAGAAGAGGGGAAAATAACGAAAAAAATGCTCAAAGGTATTTCTAAATAGACAAAAAGAAAAAATCTGGAGTGACTCCACTCGACTTTCCGAACACTTACGATTAAGATCATGACCAAGCATTTAAATAAATTTTAATCGATGAATAATTCAAACATATATACCAAATTGAAGCTCGATCGAATGTACCGTTTAAACGCTAGCGCACTTTCAAGAATTTCTCCCCATAGGCCATAATGTAAAAGAAATCTTTGTCGTAGCCCTGTAGAAAAACTATAAGTCCTATAAACATCAAAATCAATACCGGTTTTACAATGGTGGTTTATAACATGTATACCCAATTTGAGCTCAATCGAATGTACCGTTAAAACGTTAGCGCACTTTCCAAAATTTTCCTCCATAGGCCATAACGTAAAAGAAATCTTTGCCGTAGCCCTGTAGAAAAACTGTAAGTCCTATACACATCAAAATCAATACTGGTCTTGCGAAGGTGGTTTATAACATGTATACCCAATTTGAGCTCCATCGAATGTACCATTTAAACGCTAGCGCACTTTCAAGAATTTCTCCCCATAGGCCATAATGTAAAAGAAATCTTTGTCGTAGCCCTGTAGAAAAACTGTAAGTCCTATACACACCAAAATCAATACCGGTCTTGCGACGGTGGTTTATAACATATATACCCAATTTGAGCTCAATCGCATGCCCCGTTCAGGAGCTATCGTGTTCACTCACATACACACAAACACACATACACACACACACATACATACATACATCTCGTAAAAATAGCATAAATGAATTCAGAAGACCCCAAAACGTGTAAATACACCGAAATCTCGAATTCGAATTTTTTCATGATTACAATACTCTCCTTACATGGTACATGTTCGGAAAGTACAAAATAAGAATTTAATCATTCCAAAGAAACACAATAACAGAATGAAATTCTCTCTTATTTCGTAGACGCACGTAAGCAATAAATTTCTGAAGTTTGGTTTATGTAATTCATGTTATGGCTGGAACACGTGTTATTATTATTGGAACATTTTATGGCTGAGTATATAAATTACAAACAAAATATTTCTCTAGAGATTTTTTAAAACAGGTGTTTTTTAATAACTGTTATGTCATTATCGAATTTTACATTATTCTAAAAAATAGCCACTAGTACCTCATTGTTTGAAGGGTATTCCATTTTTGTATTCATTTAATCAACCATCCTGGCTGCCTGGAACAAACAAATGCTTCTATTTTTTTTAATATGAAACGAAAGTATTATAATTGGAAAAAAAAAAAAAAACGGTACTCAAATTTCGACGGAAAAATTACTGCTGTCATTCTTGAATTTACTTTTGTGAGGTTACTGAGCGAACATAGTAGGTACGTATGCACATGCTATCCATCGTGACTAGTCCTGGATCACACTGGGGTGGGAAATATGCCATTAATATCTAGAAAATAATTGGTGGAACTAGAATTTATGCGTCTATGTAATCCCTGTATATACTAGATCAGAGAACGAGACACTTCTGAACCCACTTATCCAATTTTCAGATCTCTACCCTATAAGATGGTGCTTGTAACCAGATGAAAATATATGTAAAATTCAATCAATACCGGTCCAAAATCAATACCGGTCTTGCGACGGTGGTTTATAACATATAAACCC